>OY776681.1:3600000-4200000 GCA_963675555.1 Leptura quadrifasciata | reverse complement strand
GGCCATCGATGGAGTGAAATGTCTGGAGCAGACGCAGTCGCCGGCGCAAGGAGCCAGCCCGGGTACTACGGAAAAGGTAAGAGAATAAGTTACAGAAAATCTTTATCCTATATTATGACAAAAAAAAGTCAAGTTTATTTTTATCTGCTTTATTGTATTTCACACAATTTCAGATATTTTCTGGTTAGTTAATCTGGTTTCAAGTATAGTGGAACAGATCGGGAAGGAAACCAGACTCGAATAAGGAAACGTCCGTTTGTGATTTTTTCTTTTGCCAATAAATAAGTCGAGTCTCCCCAACATTTCCACACATTTGTGCTGAGGAAGTGGGGAGCGGGGGGGGGGGGATGACATGTTAAATGTATGGGAAAATGGTTTTTCGAAGATAACTCGACGGCTTTTGATCTGACTAAAAAAGTCTTCAGACCAAAAATGAAGAACTCGCGAAAATAAGCAAATTTTGTTCCCAACCTCATCAACGTCAGACCATTGATCTGCGAGATATCTCTAGTCCAAGGTACAAAAATTAAAAAATTTAAATTAATTTTTTTGATCATGAAGGAGTGGAGTTGAGGACCTAATTTTTGTTTAATAGAAGGGTATTGACAAATTATTCTGTTGGGCCGGAGGCTGGGGGTGGTGAGATAATTAGGAGGGGAGGGAGAGGGGAATACGAAAATATTTCACATGCTGATAACTCCCCATGTAATTGACCTATTGCGATCAGACTGACGTACATTTTTTTATTTTTTATTTGCTACAAGATAGGACTCTCATAAAATGATTTTTTCGCAAACGAACGCTTAGTGAGGGAAATAAAAATTACACGTTTTTTCAAACAGTTTCTTTACCATCCTCTAGCTCCCTTCCTAATCATTTTGTCGCGTTCAGGCCGGGCAGAAATTAAACGTTAATAAAGAAGCTATCAGCTGGCTAACAGGATTTTTCCCCTACCGTGCCAAAAAAACTGTTTAGAAAAAAACGTGCAATTTTTATTTCGCGCACTAATCATTTGTTTGTGAAAAAAATCATTTTATGCGAGTGCTATCTTATAGCACATAAAAAAATGTACGTCGGTTTGACCGTGATAGGCCAATTACACGGGGATTTATCAGCATGTCAAATATTTTCGTTTTCCCCCTTTCCCTCCTAATCATCACACCGCCCCCAGCCGCCGGTCCAACAAAGTATCTGCCAATACCCTTCTACTTTAAAAAAAATTAGTCGTCAACTCCACTCCTTCAGGATAAAAAATGACTTCGATGAGTTGGCAACAAAATTTGTTTATTTTGGTGAGCTCGTCATTTTTGGTAGGAAGATTTTTTCCGCCAGAATAAAAGCCGCCGAGTTATCTTCGAAAAACCATTTTCCCATACATTTAACATGTCATTTCCCCCTCCTCCCCCTTTGACTTCCTCAGCACAAATATGTCGGAATGTTGAGGGACCCAATTTTACTTATTGGCAAAAGAAAAAATCACAATCTGACTTTTCCTTATTTTAAAGCCAGGTCTGCTTCACTAGTAGTTGATTATTTAATTTGCATTTTAACGTATATATTTTAAATGAATTATAAATAATTGGCCCCTCTTGGAAAAGTATCCGCGGACGCCTATGTCGTACTACCTTTTGTGCTTCATGCAAATGTCATGTCATGTTGCACTGAGTATTATTTGATTCAGTAGTTTTATAAAATGGGACTGGGATTTATGCTATCACCCAATGGCTAGAGGACCATCAGCAGTTGACACTAAAATAAATTTCGAAACACGAAATGCTACACTTGACATGCATTTCGCCAACTAATTTATCATTATGTTAAGATAATCAGTTCATTGTCCCCCTTTTAAGGAGTTGGTTATTTTCAATGGGCTGACCCCCAAACAGAGCCCCATTCTTTTTCTTGCAAGTTTTAGTCCTGCGTTTTTCCCAATTAAAAATGTAATACATAGACTAACTACTGGAAAATTTGTATTAAAATGACTTGGCAGAATATCTTCTTTTTGAGATACTGTCCTATAAAATTAAGCAAGTCATTAACGGACAGCACACATCACAGTCCCCAATACAAAGTCTTGTGGCATTCCCCAATGGCAAGTGCAAATGGTTGTTAATTGAAGTCCTGCTTAGATTTTTGTAAATCCTATAATAATAATAATAATGATGTATTTTATTCATCATATCAAGTTACACACATGGTATAACTTATTAGACAAGTCAGTGGTAAATAATAAATAAAGGTAAAAAACAGACAATAATAACAATAATAAAACATACAAGTATAACAACAATATGACATACAGTACTGAAACATATTAACTACAATATATTACACTTTAAAATTAAATATAAAACTAAGAGTGTAAATAGTCATCTACAGAATAAAAAGCTCTACTCATTAAAAATTTTAGCAGGACATTTCTAAATAAATTAAAATTATCGAATTGGCCAAACAGTTGGGTAAATTTATTATAACAATTAATGCCTTGAAAGATGTGAGAATTTTGGCCCACACTTAGTCGCTGATTGTTGCTGCGAGTAACATAGCTGTGAACATTACTATTTTTTAAAAAGATATTTTCCTTTTTTTTATATTTGTTGTAATTAAGAATATGTACAGAGATGGTAACGTTAAAATTGATAGTGCTATAAATGCCTCTTTACAGTGAGTCTGAGCAGGTAAACCAAGCATACACCATATAATTTTCTTTTGTGCTACAAAAACTTTGGAAGCATGTGGAGAGTTTCCCCAGAACATCAATCCATAAGATATCTTAGACTGAACCAGACCAAAATAAGTTAGCTTCAGCATATTAAGTGATGCAGTGGATTTTAGATATCTAATAATGAAGCAGGATTTACTTAATTTCTCTGATAAATCGTCAGTTTGTTTCTCCCATGTCATTTTGTGATCTATCCTTAGTCCCAAGAATTTTATTTCATCTGTTTGTACAATTGAATGATGACCAGCCTTAACTAAAACACTTGAATTGTGACAAACATTTTTGGGCAAAAATGACATACAAAACGTTTTGCCAGCATTTAGAACCAAACCATTGCTCAAACACCAATTAGAAAATTCACCTACTGATTTATTGGCTCTACTGGTTGTCAACACCAAGGTGTTACTAGATATTAAAAAATTTGTGTCATCTGCATAAACAATTGCAGCATTCGGTGAGGTACAAGAATTGGGCATGTCGTTTACAAACATTAAAAACAATAGGGGACCTAGAATAGAGCCTTGAGGCACACCAGTAGCAACGTCCCTAACATCTGATTTGTATGAGCCTATGACTACAGCCTGCTTTCTGTTGTTTAAATAAGAAGTGATCCATTCGTAGGCCATGCCACGTATTCCAAATCTAAAGTGTTTATCTAAAAGTAAACCATGATCAACGGTATCAAAAGCTCTGCTGAGATAAAAAAATAAGGCTATTGGTTGCTGTTTGTTGTTCAGTGCATTATAGATATATTGACATAACTGTTCATTAGCGGTTATGGTTGACTTGTTTTTTTCTGAACCCATTCTGACGAGGTTAAAAGATTGTGATCTTCTAAAAAGCTGATTAATCTATTGTTATAACAACGATGTATAATGCGAAAATAGAGGTTGTAAATTGGGAAATGTCTGCGCTTTCCCATTATTTATTTTTTTTACTTATATTTTTGGGAATTGTAAACAATCTATTCAGCCTATTTAGCCAAATATACCAACTTTTTATGACTTAGCCATCTAGACTTCAAAAGTTAATTAATAATTGAGAAGGTGTTATACAAATGAAGATTAACAAATATCGAAAAAAACATTAATATTTGTGCTTATGAATTTTAGTTTGACTTTTCAAATTTCATCTTTCAATTTTTTTTTTTTGCTGGTGTCCAATTGGTCTGATTTTAGGAAAGATGTGATTTACCCCTTATGAAGCTCCATGAAGATTTATTTACCTATTCTTCAGTTTTGTTGAGGTCTGTTTGAGAAGCAAGTTGAAATTAGATACTTTGATGTTTTAGAAAAGCGACATGCCATCTAAGGTTAAAGTTGAGACCATTAATAAAGGTAATGAAAAATAGGGGCCTTACAACTTACCCTTGTGGAATCCCAAAATCTGGTAAAGGTACCAGACCTTTGTCTGTCTGTACATTTGTTTTCTGGGCAATGTTTAACTCGAAAAAGATGTGCTCGGTCTGAATAATAATAAACTTTTTTATTGAACATGCTGCATTTCCTTAAGTGATATCTGTACTGCGCAATTTTCGTTGCAGTTGTTGGGGAAACCGTCCCAGCTTCAGGACAAGACCCTTCTGGACGGAAGTACTCCGCCTGTAAACACGATAATTTTCGAAAACACCAACTTTAAATCGGCCCCGGGTTCTCGCGGTGCTCGCAATGATAAACCTCGTTCCAAATTGGAAGACGGCGGTATAGACAATTCCGTCATGACCGGGTTTAATAAGCCAACCATGAACGAACTGTTGCAAAGCAAAAATGACAAGTCCGAGCCTATTCAACTGCCCATATTCAAGGAAGATACGGCGGATATGAAACTGGATTTCTTCAGCTCGGACATTCAGTTCACCGACGACAAGGCAACGAAAAACTTGTGTATGTCGAAACCTATCCATGCTATAACCAGCGGTAACAATACCGTCGATAGCTTAGACATTAAGATAGCGTCTGTGAAGAAGGTATGGGAGACCTCGGAGCAAGAGGGCGAGGACAACCAGATCAGCTTCGGCGGTCCAACTTTGGATCCCAACGTCTTCAACCAAGGGAAGGACACCCCGGACGACAACCACGAAGTGTACAGTCCTTCTCCGAACCAGACGGCGTCGACAACGACAAATGTATGTAAGGTGAGTCGGCAGTACAGTATGTGATTTTTTTTTTTGTTTATTCCGAAATGCTTTAATGCATTTCTATGTTTTGACAGGTGAAGCCTACTCAGCAGGTTTCTGGCGGCGGACAGACTGTTCTAAGCTCCACGAGCCACCAGCAGCATTCCGGTATAGTTGCGCCGGGTTTGATGGGCAACCCCTTGTCTCCGCCACCTTTGCCATCTGTGCTGAGTGCCGGTGTCGGCATGGGGCCCCAGCAGTTTACCGCTAATCAACATATCGGTTACCAGGTAAGTGTTGATTGTTTTTAAGATGAGAAGAACTTCAATTTAGTGTTCCTTCGATTACACAGCCACACAAACAAAAAATGTCTTCGCTAGGGTACTCCCCTTATATTTTTGTCCACTAAATTCCCAAGCTTTTAAAAGTAATTGATGAACTACAGTTTGAAGTGCAAGCCTTGAAAACCATCTCAAATTCGATTGTTCCTCCTTTTGACGAGGAAATATTGAATGGAATTAACGAACGTAATAAACGCTCAACTAATGTTAGGTTTTTTAATGTTCCTGATCAACGGAAGGATTTAGAGGATATCCAAACAATTATCACAAATATTATCTGCGAGTGTCCCAAAATAGTTGAAACTATGAGAATAAGTAATGATAATAATAATGAAAGTGCTTTATTGAGCAAAAACCCAAATGGCCATTGACTGAGGTCCTTCAGCCTTTTTACAATAAGATATTGTTTGCAAAAAGTGTATGTGTATAATGATTGACGGTTCTTTATTATGCGGTTCTTAGTTCCTTGATGTGGTCCCACAATGTTTTCTGAGGAAGCTTCCTGTAGCCGGTTGTTTGACGATTTCTATTTTTGCAGAGAGGTCGGAGTATTTCCATGTTGTGATAAATTTAGCGGATAATTTGGATAGTCTCTGTGGTATTGGTTCTGTCTTGGTTATTTGATATAGAAGAACGTTAGGTGGGTTGTGCAAGTACTGTAGTTTTTTCTTAGCTAGACCTTTATTTATGATGTTTAACTTGTCCCTTGAAACTGGTGAATTTTCAAAATTCTGAAAAGTCAGCTTTATTACGCCTATTCACAAATCTGGGGATAAAGGAGATGTAACTAATTATAGACCCATCTGCATTTTGAGTACTGTTCCAAAACTATTCGAAAGTCTTGTTACTAATTTTTTGACACCACAAATTGACATTACCCTCATTGACAATCAGTTTGGCTTTCGTTCAGGAAGATCCACAGAATTAAATTTACTCACTTACACTGACTTCCTGTCACTTGCTCTTGAGAATGGATGACAGGTTCATGCCATCTATACAGACTTTGCAAAGGCCTTTGATAGAGTTAACCACCGATTTTTACTGGAAAGTTGAAATTGGTAGGCATAAATGGTTCGAAATCAACCTACTTGACCGTACACAGATCGTTCGCGTAAACAAATTCAGATCAAAAGAAATTCCAGTCACGTCAGCCGTACCACAAGGTTCTCACTTGGGACCCTTGCTCTTTAATTTATTTATAAATGACATTCACGCGTGTTGTACTAATGGTAGTTTCCTCTTATTTGCCGATGATCTTAAATTGTTTTCTAAAATAACCACCACTGAATATTGCAATAAATTACAAACAGGCTTGAATAGCCTTATCGCATGGTGTCACACCGCAATGGTATAGAACTTAATGCAAGTAAGTGTTATACTATGTCGTTTTATCACAACACAAATTCTATTCCAAATAAAAATAAAATAATATGCACATCCAGAATTTAGGCCCGTAAATAAATAAATTATCAAATTCTAGATTCGGATTCAGTGGGCAAAAATACTTACAAATACACCAGCGAGGTACCCCAGCCAAGATATATTTTTTTTTTGTGAGTATGCTTGTGTTATTAGTGAATTTTGTTCCAGGCCGGCCTTTCAGGAAGCACCCAATTCGGCATGTCCGCCATCCCCTCGCCCCCCACAGTACCGCTCGTCTACAATTCCACGCAGCAGTTGCAGGCAGCCGCGGCCCAGACGGCAGGACTGTACGGAGCATTCCCGATAGATCACACGGGAGTATTGAGCGGGCAGGGACGATCTCAGTTCTCTCAGTATCCCAACTACCATGGCTTAGGTCAGACCGCCAGTAGTCCATACTCAACACAGTCCGTCTATCTGCAGACGGCTCCCCCGCATCCGCCGCCCACTGCGCAAGCTCCCCCAGAGTTGTATCCCAACATGAACAACTACAGGCTATCGGCGACAGCGCCATTCGGCCAGAATCAGCAGTTGAACAATCCCACTACGGTGCTAATCAGTTCGACGAGCAACAGTTTGATGTCTGCCTCCGTGAAGCCGAGCAGCCAGCAGATCAGTGCAATCGGTAAGTGAGAGTATGAATGCTTAACACTTGACAGCTACCAACTTGACATCATCAGGAGATGACATTAAAATATTCTCGCTTTTGTAGCAGGAAAAGTCGCCTAGTTTCACATATTTTGTTGACAGGGACGAAAGCAGGCGGCGTGGGTCAGGCCTACCAGCAGCAGTCGCAGCAAGGCCAGCAAGTTTACATGACGTACGACCCCTCTATTCAAGCGAACTACCTTCCTCCTAGCGCTGGGGTGATGCAGCGCGGCCCCGCCGGTCCAGTCCAGAACAGCGTCGTCCCGAGCCTTCAGCCGTCATCTTCTTATTATTCCGGATCTACAGGTACCAAAGCTTTTCCTACTCGTTGGAGGTATTTAAACTAATGTGCTTTTGGGTAAAAAAATAAAACGCTTTACACACTCCTTCCTACATTAAGGATTTTTCGTAGTTTTTTTGTTTAACTTAACTATATCTGGTGTGGTGACAATACTAGTGTTTAGGTGTAAGATTTTTCACTTGTTTTGAGATTACTGTCTATTATTATAGAAACAGCCAGCATTATTATGTGAGTTGTGATCTCGTTTGTTTTTTTATTTCTTTTATTTTTAAATTTTGTGTGGCTAATAATCAAGTGTAGTGATCACAAATCGACTGGTCAATTATTTTTTTGGTCCATCTGCCTCGGTCAAATTAGAGCTGATTATTTCAAAAATGTTCAAAGAGTGAGTCAGTCAGCTTTAAATATCAAACTGAGTTTAAAATTAATGTTCATTGCTTGTTGTATATGCTCTGGTGTATGCAAACGTGGACAGAAAGGAAAACATTGCGCCTTTGCATAATGAGTATGTTCTTAATGTAATTTTTTTTTCAACTATACAAATTCATATAGAAAATTAAAAAAGAGGCAAAATAGACGTGTTCTCTTACTTTCTGCCGTGTAATTCAATATAATTTATTAGCTTAGCTAAAACAAATACATCAGTTGCTGATTTAAGACTATATAGAAAAAATTATAAACAATAACTTAAATTATTAGATACTAAATGTATACACGAGATACATATACAATGACATATATAAGTAAAAACATAGACTATTAAATTATCACAGAGACCATTTTTCTTTAACGTACACTATACTTTTATATTTAAAAATATTAACATTTACACTATTTTTTATATCGTTGGGTATTTCATTATACATCTTTAGTCCCTTTATGAATAACTGATTTTCTTCATAGAGAGTGTTTGTTCTTTGGATATAGAAGTTGCCCTGAGACTTGAAGGCTGTAATACTCCTTCTTACTGAACATAAACATAATTGTCGGACAGTAAACAAAATGTGGAGAAATTATAGTTTTATATATCAATAATTTTGTCCATGTACTTAAAAATTTTCCAATTCTAGAAAGGAACGAAACTTTTTTTGATACCTTTTTACACATATATTCACAATGATTAGAAAAACTTAGATTATTGTCGATGATAATACCCAGATATTTAAATTGTGTAACATTTTCAATTTTATGACCATCAATTGTAATATTTAATGTTTGATTATCACGATATTTGGACTTTAACAACATACATTTGGTTTTCTCTAAATTCAAACTTAAACTATTTTCCCCTAACCACTTATAAATACCTACTAATTCCTTATTTATGGTATGTTCTATAATATTAATATCATGGCCTACACAATAAAGGACCGTATCATCAGCAAATAGTTGAATTTGGCATTTTTGTACTATGCTAAATATATCGTTAATATATAAAATAAACAATATGGGCCCCAGTGCAGAGCCTTGAGGTACACCATCTTGAATTTCTCTTAAGCTTGATGTACTATTACCAAATTTAACTGATTGCCTCCTATTGGACAAATAGGATTGAAACCACCGTAACACTGTTCCTTTTAAACCTAGCTTTTCTATCTTCTTTAGCAACATTTCTCTGTCTATTGTTTCGAATGCACGTCTGAAATCCAGAAATACCACCCCAATATATTTCTTCTCGCTGATTGCACTTTTCCAGTTCACAAGTAGCGACTGTAATGCCGTTTCACAAGAGTTACTCATCAAAATGTTGTTCCCTATGAAATTGATCTTTTACAATAATTTCCAAAATTTTGGGCGGAATTCGTTGCACAAGATAGTGTTTTCCCTTTTTTCGATAGGAACCACAGTAGAATTTTTCCATTTTTCCTATTATTTCAAACGCCAGCCTTAATATTTTTACAGTAATAGCATCAGTGCTACTTTTTTTATTGGGCATGTTATTTATCGCATCTCTAAGTTTGGGCAGGTTACACAATTCAAAAAATTCCCAAGTACTACCTACCATTTGTACGCTACTTAACTGACTGTTATTTGTGCCATTTCTAGGTACATTTCCTCTAATATCTTCTATTGATTTAATGAGAAATTTATTAAACTCGTCACATATTTCATCTGTTTCTGTAATTATCTTATTGTTAAACTTTATTTCTTCTTTCAATGTCTCTGGCTTTCCTCTTACTAATTCTTTTAGTGTTTTCCACATTTCGCAGGAATCTCCTTTGCAGTCATCTATTTTGCTCTTGTAATATTCCATTTTACATTTTCTTAATAAACTTACTCCTTCATTTCTTTTTATTTTAAAAATTTCCCAATCTTCCCTCTCTTTTGTAGTAGTTGCTCTTCTGTACAATCTATCTCTTTCCAATAATGTGCTTTTTAATTCATCACACCACCAACCTTTTGGCTCGACATTTGGTTTCATCCATATATTAACCACAGGGCCATGTTGATCTAGAGTTTTCAGTATGCTTTCAATTAAATTGCTTGCCATTACATTAACATCTGTTATATTTGAATCCCATTCCACACTCATTAAATCCAGCTGAAAGTCTAAGTCTATAAATTTTTTAAATTGTCTAACTGATTTAAAATAACCTTTCTTCTCCTGTGAATCTTGAAGATATATAGCTATTATAGAATGATCGGTAGTTTTTGGTGTAAGGAAAACTCCATTGTATATTTTTTTTATTCGTCACAATAAGGTCAATCATAGTACTGCTATCTTTTGTTACTCTCGTAAATTGATCCATAATCTGATACAGACCCAGTCTATTGATACACTCTAATAATTTATTTTTATAGAAGTTATTTAGAGCTATGTTTACATTGAAGTCTCCTATGATTATTAGTGTGCTGTTTCCAACATCTAACCTATTAATCCATTCTTCAAATGCTTCTATAAACTTACTATGGCTGTAACTCAAAAGTATACTCCAAAAAAACCCCCAGACCATTTAAAGAGTCAGGATTTGTGACAGAATTACCGAATGTTTGCGACTGGGACTAGATAATGCCCCCCCCCTCGTTTTCGAGGGTCTGAATCGATTCCCGGGGTCAAACCAATTTCACTAGCTCGGCACCCCTTCAAATTGACCGAAAACCACCCCCAAAGTCCTCTTTTCTATGAACCCGCTTATTTTCCCCAGTTTTTCGACTTCTCGGTCCCTCGATGGATTTGACCTCAGTCACTCCTACCCCAGGTTTCCAGACCTGTAGGGGGTTGCAAAATTGATATTTTTTTGTGAGAAAAAAATGATATTTTACACGAGGTGTTTCTTTGAATAAGATAGTAGGTGACCAGGGTTGTGTAACCACTCCCGGGGTTGTTTTAACCCGTTAAAGGGATGGAATTTTTTTTTTTAATCTATAATTGAAAAATAGTATAAAACATGTTTATTAAAGCGTTTTTATAAATTGATTTGCCACCCCTTTGAAGGGTGAAAACAACCCCCGGGGCCGGTTACACAACCCTGGCCACCTACCACCTTCCTCAATGAGACGCCTCCTTATTAATTTTTCCAACCCAAAAAAATGTATACCCCTTTGAAAGGTGAAAACAACCTCCGGGGGTGGTTACACAATCTTGATCACCTACTATCTTATTCAAAGAAACACCTGTAAAATATAAATGTTTTTGTCACAAAAAAAACAACAATTTTCCAACCCCCTACAGAGGTGGTAGCCTGGGGTAGGAGTGGCTGAGGTCAAATTCTACGAGGGAACAACAATTAGTCGAAAATCTGGGGAAAATAAACGGGTTCACAGAAATGGGGACTTTGGGGGTGGTTTTTGTCCAATTTGAGGGGGTTGGCAAGGTGGAAAAATTGATTTGACTCCCGGAATCGATTTAGCACCCTTGAAAACGAGGGGAGGATATTGTCTAGTTCCAGTCGCAAATATTTGGTAGTTCGTCCGACTCATTTAATGGACTATATTTATAAAGGAAAATGTAAAAAAATATATAAAGATGTATATTTTCTATATATGCAAATCTCAATACTCCCGTAAATGTTTATTGTACAGAGTTGTATTTCAGCTCATTTTCTTTACAAACTAATAAGAAAAAACCAGTATTATACACTTTTTTGAGTATTTTGTATACTTTCTTAGTTATAATGCAAATAGTAAGAGTATGCGCTCATTTTAGTTATTTTTACTTGCTTTCCCTTCTTTTTTTTCTGAATGAGAAAGAAGAAATTTTTTTGTTAAAATGAAATCAAAAATAGTTGTGCCAAAAAAAAAAGTATCATCAGTCCCCATATTGCATCTTATCGAGTCTACGATTTTGTAATTTTATATATACTTTAATTGGTTTCCAATCAGATATAAAAGCCTATAACAAAGCAACTTAATCTCACTCTATACTCCATACTCCAAGCTCCCGGTCATTTGTTAAGAACATAGAGACCGACTAGAGAATCCGTCAAAGTTCAGTTGAACTGGGTATAAAACCCAAAGGTACATTTTCTACAATAATGGTTGACTGTGGGATGTCATTCTATAATATTTTTGGGTTAAAGATGGATGTGGACAAGCAAAGCAT
Source organism: Leptura quadrifasciata (assembly GCA_963675555.1). Taxonomy (NCBI): domain Eukaryota; kingdom Metazoa; phylum Arthropoda; class Insecta; order Coleoptera; family Cerambycidae; genus Leptura; species Leptura quadrifasciata. The sequence continues at coordinate 4,187,907 of OY776681.1, read as the reverse complement.
TTGTGTAGCGGAAAGAAATACACCTAAAATTGTTGTAGAAATTAAGTCCACCTTAAAAAAAAACAATAGGGGCTAATCCAAACACTTAAAAAGAATAATATCTTTATGACTTTTTTTACTTTATTTCCGATTTGAACCAAATTTTGCTGACACAGAATATATTAGGTTCTAGTTATGGCCAAAAAACTTTCACCCCAATGCAGACGCAAAGTCATCCACCTGCATTACCTACCAAAATAAACTGAAGAAATCAAGAAAACATCAGACATTTTTTATCAGAAAATATTATTAACGAAACTTGTTCCATCAACATTGTCAAAAAACTAGTCTCGTTAAAATTTAGAAATATTTAATTTTTTTTTTATGTCCAAAAGTATCATTTTAGTAGGTTGCTCGATGACTATGTGACAGTTTGCGTTTTACTTCAAGCAAAATTGTCAACACACTTTTCTAAATGCAAGAATTCATTAAAATATGTTCGAACTTACATTTATCGAAAAACAAAAACATTTTTAAATTTTAATACAACTTAGACAGTTTTTGGGAATCCTGAACAACTACCATTAGTAAAATTTTCCATTAAAAAAATGCCTGACATGTTTTTTTTTATTTTATCCCTTCAGTTTATCGTTGGAATTGCAAATTGCTTTGTACTTGTGGCGGGAAATGTCTTTTTGGCCATAAGCTGATCCTAATATTCTACGTTTGGGTAAAATTTGGTTCAATTCGGAAAAGAAATAAAGAAGTCATAAGGGTGTTGCAATCTTAAGTGCAACCACATTGTATAAACCGCTTAAGGTCTTTTCAAATCTGAAAATGTAATAGCAGCTTTAATCCAAACAGATCTGGAATGGAGTATATATACCATTTGTGATATTTTACAGTGTACATAAACCGTTTATGATCTTTTTGCATTTGAGAAGCCAGTTTTATTTTGCACGCTAAAATTTATTGTCCCACCATAAAAAATTGCAATAGCGACTTCAATCCAAACTGATCTAGACCGGAGTATATACCATTCATATTTTGCCTCATATACGATTTTCTGCATTCAAGAAGTCTGTACTTTGTACAGTGCTAACATTTATTTTAATTCAGAACATTTAATTTTGCTTATTGGTGTCTCACTATTTAATTTGATCGTTAACCATGTTGACTGAATATCGATGTATGGCTTGAAAAATAATTGACAGTCAGCCGACTTGCGGTCAATGGGCCACTACATCACTACATGAATGTATCTCATTTGCAGGTGACGAGCATATCGTACAGTCTTTAAGTTACCTCGAGTCAATTAAATCACTAAAAAAGTTTTATGACCTCAAAGCAATATTCGGAGGTACTTTTAACGTTTTTCTCTAAAACTGCTTGTTTATGTTGAAAGGCCTATCGTATTAAGTGTTTATTTTGATCGTTTTAGATCGTCCATTTTCGCTTGTTTCAGTTTATTTTCGCATATTTGCGTGCTTGACTCCCGAAAAGTCCAAAAACAAACAAGATCATTTATATACACTTTATATTTTTATATGTTAACTGTTAGTTTATCGATCACTGTATAGTATTATTTATTTTATATATACAAAATACACAGTTTATTTATTATTTAAAAGGATAGCTTGTTTTTCTGTATGCTACTTGGCAAGAATCTATGTAACATGTAACCAATAATCCACAATGTAGTTAGTGTAGATGAATTTGTTTATAATAAAATTTCATTATTTTTAATTCTGTGTATTCTTTTTGCATGCTTTTTTCAAATTTTCTGTATGTAGTCTGCAAACCTCATCCTCCTTTGCACAGCTAACCCGGCCTTAATTCATTAACCAAAATTCTTTATAGGGGGCCAGACGGGGTATTTCCAGCAGCCGGGTAGCTCGACGATGCCCTCGGCCCAACTGCAGCAGCACCAGGCGGGGTATGGTCTTCAGGGTAACGTTTTCGGCACTCACAGCCAATCTCACACCAACACCGGCTTGCAAAACTACAACTCCCACTTTCTGACGACCTCGATGCAAATGGCGGCGGCCATAAATGCGCAACAGTTCAGGTCTGGACTGCCGGCACCCTACATGAAGGGAGTCGGAAATCAGCAGATCGGCGACCAGTCCGGGAGGCCCCAGCAGTTGAAAAGCCCCAGTAGCCAGGAGGTGCTCTCCTCAGTTTTTAATTCGGGTAAGTTGATAGTTTAATGCACAGTGACTAGCGGACACTGACCAATAAAGTGAGTTGTTTCGCTTTGTTTAGTAACAATGAGTTGCTTTGGTGCTGTCAACTAAATCATATCTACGGAACTTCGACTAAGATTATTAACAATACAGTGGATGTTCCGAAAAGGTGAATTAACCAGTAGTGCTGAATCACCGACCACTCCAAAACTGATGGATTACTATTTGAAAACCTGCATAACATCCGCTGAGATTTCCATATCTAAGTCCACTTGGTTTTTTTAAGTATGAGTACTTATACCGTAAAATCTACAAAAATGTGAAAGTGAAAAATGAACTTTTTGTCCTGCAATATTTTGCTGTAAAACTGTGAAGGGAAACACAGTTTATAATAAGATGGCTATTAGATGTATTTGTGATAAAATAACGTTTGTGGTGCCAATATCGGCTTGCAATGGGTCACAATCAGTAACTATTGGTTGTTTCAAACACCTGTTAACAAACCTGCGGCAGTTGAGTACAAAGAGTAAGGTTGCGTGCTGACCCTTTGCACATTCGATGATTATATGGCGGTAGTAAGCTGCATTGACATGAGTTGGATTTTCAATAAAAATGATATTTAAGGTGGGCATATCCAAGAGAGAGAGATCCGATAAGGAAATGTTTATTATTTTTTTTCATAACTTTTTTTTAATACATATATTGATAAAATAAAGTATAAGCCCAAGGCTTGTAAAGTAAGATAGGTAGCATGGTAACTTGAACGGAATGGAGGGGTTACGATGAAGGCGGCCATCTTGCGCGTCATTGTGCCTGCTGAAACTTAATTGTATGTATGCATTTTTTGAGACGTTGCGCTTATTTGTTGAGTTAGTTCGAAATATTTGTTGTTTTTGTGTTTATAATCGTACAGTTATAGTTATTTAGTGTATAATCTAATTGACAATTACTGTTAAAGAGAAAAGACTCATAGTATATAGAAGTTTGTAACCTGTGTATTTACAGAAATAATTTTAAGGTAAACAGTTTTTATTATTTTCCGTTCATAATAATAAATAAAATGTTACATACAATTATTAGATGACTGGAGGAAAGGTTTGTAGTGTAGCTGTTTGCAAAAACAACTCAAGAAAGGCAAAAGAGAGTGGTGAGATGTTGATGTTTTTTTCCTTCCCTAAAAAAATTACTTAATACAGGAAATAAAATTTATTTTCATATGATACAAAGAAATAGAAAAAACCAATGAGTGATTTTTTCAATTGCTGTGTCTGATATGACATGATAAAATTTAATGGCCCTCTTGTTAAATTTTATTAATAAATTATTGTATGCACATCTAATTCTAATAAAAAATTTGCATTAAAATTTTTTAATACTACATAATTGAAAAGGTTGGCCTGGGGAAAAATTTCTACTCGATACGTCATAAAATAAGAAGTTTTTCTAAGTAACTCTTTTCGTTAGGGCGAAACTTAGTCTCATGTATGTTTCTTCATCTATCTTATAACTTATTAAATTCGCTAAGAATTATATAAAGCAATGAAATCAAGACTGAAGTCTCGGGCAAGAAATTGCACACAAGATTAAAAGAACCTACTTCGGTCCCTTGATATAAAATGTACTTCTTTAACTGCATACATTAATTAGTTATAAATTTGATATATAGTAATGTCAATTTTAAATTCCAAGGAAAACGTTATCGATGTTAATAATCGTTAATCAAAAAAGTCAATTTATTAATTTGTGTTTGTACATTAAAAAATACAAATTACGGAATTCAAATTCATAACTAATTATACTTCTATATTAATGGTTTGAATGCCAGAAATTCGAATGAGCAGGCAGAGTGACGTGTTCCCGCATTTTAAATAGTGATCTCTGATTATTCAAAAGTTACCATGCTACCTATCTTACTTATTTACAAACCTTGGCATAAGTCTACCTAAGTGGAACTATGACAGGTGTAGGATATGAATTTTCACTCAATAATTTCGGTTGTTTCAAAATCAGTAAATTTAAATTAAAAATTATTGCCAATCTTCATAAATTGTAGTTTTAAATGAACTAATTTTGCAAATGACTGAAATTATTGTGTGGAGATTCATATCACTACACCTGTCATAGTTCTACTTAGGTAGGTCTATACTTTTTTTATGCCCATCTTAACAAATTTTAAGACTAATTAAAAACAAAAGACACTTCCATGCTAGGTCGTTACCAGGTTGCGAGATAGACCCTGTTAGCAAGGTGTCTTTTGCAACCTGGTAAAGACTTTACACGGTAGAAATTCTCGTTAAATGTTATTCTTATTCCAAAAATAAATTGTATAACAAGGGATTTTATAGAAGCTCAGAGAGATGTGTAATTTTCATGTTCATTGTAAATATAAATTAGTGAGCAGATAGTTGGATATTAATTTGGCCGAGTACATTTACAAAGTTATATAGTACCCATAAATTAATAGCGCTTGATCTCAAATTTCAGAAATAGTTCCTGCGAGAAGTTCAGTTTTTTTTACTTGCCCTAAAAATAATTTTTGGGACTTAAAATATTTTTATTTCTTTTCTAGGATCGCAGATCCCTTCCCCCAAATCAAGGCAAAATTGTAAACATCCACCGCCGCAGTCTAGTCCAACGGCACAACATAAATACAATTTATACCAAGGAGTAGGCGGCCAGCAGAATCCGAATGTAAGTTATCAAAACGTTTATATTTTAAAGGAATATTATAAGGGTAATTGATGTTATGTTGTTTTTTGTTAATTTTTAATTATATTTGAACGTATAAAAAAATGTTATATAATAAGCAATATATTAAGGTGTTTAAATAAATTTTAAAATAGCTCTACTTTAAATTCTTTGGGCTATTTTGAGCTTTTTCGAGAACAAGCTTCTTTTTCCGCGCTCTAACTCTAATACTCTGTAATACATAAGTTAATATGTAATCTCATATTTGTGTGTGTATACACTATGCAGCAGCTTGTCTTTGTATTTTATCAGCTGCATATAAAACTTGTTTGCTTTGTCTCAATAAACCGATGTATTTATAGAAAAATTTGTTTTATTTAACGTAACAATCAGTTTTAAAATCTGGTCATTATCTATGCAATGTTTCTATGACGTTCCCTTCCGAATATTGTGTGAGTAATTCCAAAGGCCAAAGACAGAGAATGTCTCTGGTGTTTGCAGCAAACATTCAACATTAAAAGCGAAGAAAATCCATTGCAAAAGTGAATTTGAGCAATGCCGTTCTCGATCCAGGGTTCTATAATTCATGTCATCCGTCCTCGGATCGCCTTAACTAACATCGGAACATTTAGCCCACACAATTGTCCCAAAATTGGTTCATTGATGAATTCTAATCATGTCTAAACAAATTTAATACTCAGGTGATGATAAATTTATCAAAATTTGTTTATTAAAATAAAAATAGTACTAAAAAGGAAAGTTTTTTAAATTTTAATAACTTTTTAACTATAATACAAAAATAAAGTTGTCTGCTAATTGATAGAACTGCATTTTTACTTGATAAACTGGGAGTACTGTGGTTGTATTCTGTTTACAAGGTTCTAATTCTTCGATTCTGGCAAACCACGAGGGAAACGATGTACGTTATGTTTTACAACATTAACACTCCGTCTTATCAATTAAGTTGAGTGTTAGGCATAGTGCCGGTCGTCCCATCACTGTGACAGCATTTTATTGTAGTTTATGACTAGGTTTTGTACACAGCAGCATGTTATCTACATAATTAGCAAGATGTTAAACATAGTTCTATCAAGAGTAGAAAATAACAACGTGCTCAGTCAAAGAGAACAAATAATATTAGGTATAGCCGAGTTCATTTGTTCCCGGCACTCAAAAAACTCAACAGAAACTTTACGACCTGATTAAAATACCGGCACTTTTTACTATTTCGTTCGCAAATTGACTCGCTTACCTTTATAGGTTTTTAATGTGCGTCGCCTTGTTTGTTGACAGCATGTCGCTTGGCCCAAGGGCGATAATAATTATGTCGTAAAGTTTTTGTTGCGTTTTTTGAGTGGCGGAAACAGAAGAACTGGACTAGATTGTCAAATAACTCCAATTTAAAAATGTTCTTTCTGTCTTGTTTTCAACTCTTTGGTTCTATATCACACCAGATGTTTCCGATTTGCTTGGACGAACTCTAATGATAATTCACTGATCAGTTTAGGAAGTAATTTGATAATATCAGAGAAAGATTGTTTGTTGTGAAACAATTTTTTTATGTATAATGTTTTATTTTTTCTCTTCAAAAGGTCCAGAGGTATCCGGCCCCCATTCAGAGGCCTGTGAACTTTCAGCAGATGCAACAGAACAACTCAATTACCCAGAAGCATAGGAACAATCCTAACAGCAAAGCCCCGAACAGGCAGTACTACGGTGGGCAAAGTAAGTGATTTTATGATAAAATTTTTCAAAATATAAAATTGTATCAAAAAATTTTTTAAAGTAAAACCAAATGAAACCTTCATGACATCATTTGATAGGTCATTGGACATCCGAAAAGGATATTTACGACTTTTTTTAACAGTACCGATTTTTTTTTTTAAATCAAAAAATGAAAATTTGTGAAAATTAAAAAAATGTACTTTGTATTACTCGCTTCGCTATATCTTCGAAACCGTATGACATATTTTAATGAACTTTTTTAGTTTGAAAGCATACATAAGCACAGGCGATAGCCTAAAAATTATATAAAAACTTTTTTTTATTAGAAAGAATAAAAGACTATCTGATAGTTTCGTTTACCTGGTAATGACTTTTTCATGAATCGAAAAACTTTTTTATTTAAAGGAATTTCGACATGGTATCTGCATATAAATTAAAGAAAAAATATTGGAATAGTTTTGTACTTATCGTCATTTTTAAATTTATTAATATTCGCGCGCGCGATGTGCTTGTCGGAGACGCCATCAAATATCGCACTGTGCCGCGCTCTCAATGTGTTTGGAAGGCATTCTTGGGCTTGCTAGGTTTAGGTCCACTAAGAATTAAAAAAATTACTAGAGAATTTTTTTTTTTTAAGATAGGTAGATGGGTCGTATTTTAGTAGAATGCTCAGCGAAATAGGAGGAAAAATAATAAAAAAAAAATTTTTTGAGGTATGGAAATCATAGAAATGTCCTCTTTTTTTGGCAGCATTAATTATTTTTTTTTGTGTATTCTTACCGGTGCCTGAAGAAGAAATGTTACGATAAAAGAAGCAAAGACCGTATTAAAACAATAGTTAAATGGCAATCAATATAATTTAGAAATATATTGTATTTTGATTCAATAGCGTTTGTTAAAAGATTATAAAGAAATAAACCATATTATCAGTAGTAATGTAACAAATGCAATAAAAATTCTCGGTAATTTTTGGGAAATTTGCTTGAATGCCTTTTACTTCCACGTAAAATAAGGGTAAATAGTCAAAGCAAGCAAGTAAGAGTCCATAAAATTGCAATTTAGGGCATGTACGAAAAGCCAAGGGCTTAAAAATCACTATTACCCCCAATACCACCCCACACTATTATGAAAGGGAGTAAAAAAAATTAAAATGTGATCATGTTGTATACAAGAACGAAACGTCTCAAATATTTTTTTTGGCGTTAGCTACCCCCGTTGCCACCCCCACCCTATTATTAAAGGGAATATAAAATTAAATTGCGATTTAGTGAGAACTAAGGAACTCCAAAAGTTTTTTGGCATTAACCACCCCCTCTACCACCACCACCACCCCCATTGCCACCCTCGTCCTATTATTAAAGGGAGTAAAAAATTAAATAGGGATTTGGTGTGTATAAGAGAACCAAGGGCCTTTAAAAATTTTTCGGCATTAGCCACCCCTATTGCCACCCCCACCCTGTTATTAAAGGGAGTAAAAATTAAATAGGGATTTGGTGTGTATAAGAGAACCAAGGGCCTTTTAAATTTATTTTGACATTAGTCACCCCCACCCCCATTGCCACCCCTATCCTATTGTGAAAGGGACTAAAATATTACATTGGTCATTTTTAAGGGTGGTTTTCTAGCTTTAATTTATTTTAGACCCTTTAAAATGTTAGTTAAAAAACGAGCATGGGACCCTTTTATTGTGGATGATTGAGGAACCTTCAGTTCAAATTTCGTGAAAATCGGTTCACCGCCTCCCACGATAATTTTCAAAGCTTCCCCAATTTGCCCAAGTGGTCGAATGAAATTTTTTTTTACAAAAATGAAGGTATTCTGTACTTTCATGTAATGTAACTAAAAATAACTTTTTTTTAATTTAGCCGATTTTTTGTCATTTTTGGTATATACAGGGTGACAACCGGGAACCGGACGATTTTGAAATAAGTGTTACACAAAGAATTTGCAAGATAATAAGGTTTTATTAACACCAGAATGAATTCACTTTAAAAGAACCGTTTAAAATAAATAACTAAATTATTTTTCGACTTATTTCGCTGCACATTCTACTAAAATATGAAATTACCTATCTTAAAGAAAATTCCAAAATTCTCTAGTAATTTTTTTATTCTTAGTTTACTTAAACCTAGCAAGCCCAAGAATGCCTTACAAACACATTGAGAGCGTGGCACAGTGCGATATTTGATGGCGTCTCCGACAAGCACATCGCGCGCGCGAATATTAATAATTTTGGTTTTGGAAGGTTGATTTATGTTTTAAAATCTTTTCCAATATTTTTTCTTTAATTCATATGCAGATACCATGACAAAATTCCGTTAAATAAAATAGTTTTTTGATTCATGAAAAAGTCGTTACCAAGTAAACGAAACTTAGATTGTTTTTTATTCTTTCTAATAAAAAAAAAAAAATTCATATAATTTTTAGGCTGTCGCCTGCGCTTATGTGTCTGCTTTGGAACCAAAAAAAGTTTATCAAAATATGTCATACGGTTTCAAAGATATGGCGAAGTGAGTAATAAAAACTACGTCTTTAATTTTCACAAATTTTTTGATTTTTAAAAAATGATGTCACGATGGTTTCATCTGGATATACTTCGAAAAAAATTTTTTAGAAGTAAGCGTCTTTTTCTTGACTGTTCTTTGCTAATGTGTTCATCTAGTTTTTCAGGTAGTATGAGGACGATTTGAAAAGATCACGATCTAACTTACAGATATCAGTACCGTAAAAATTTTTCGTTATTATGTTGTCTGCCTGTTTTGTGAGCAGCCGTAAATTGTCAAATCGACCTGTCAGATACTTTGTCCTAAATTTCGTTTACTAATTTTTTTATGTACAGGGTTTTTTCATTATAAATTACTCACCCCTTTTTATCGTTGTTATTATTAAAATTCAGCCATAACCACATAACAAATAAATAACCTTGTACAAAGTTGAACATCATGCAGTGTTCAAGTTTTTTATTAGATAGTGTAATGTCAAAGAGAATTTTTAATGGTAGGAAAAATGCTTTTGGTAATAATTGAATTGCAAACTTATCCATTTTATTCACCTGATTTATCTCTGTGTGCGTTGTATTTGTTACCTGAAAATCTTACATCTTGGCTACCTTAGTCCACCATGTGCATAACACACCACCATGGTGACCCCGATCCTCGTTTTTACACCCAAAAATCCTAGATCCTACCAACTTCGGTTCAACCTGTGCTAAACGTCCTACAAGGTTGACCCTTGGGTTGCTCCCGGTCTCAGATCATTAACAGCTGTAAAGGCTTTAAACAGTTTAATGTTGAAATAAATAATTAAATTTGAAATATTCATAGAGAAAATAAAGAACGCAATGGTTGATGCTTTTCCTGAAAAATTGTTATTACATGACCCAAATTCAACTTATGACTCAAATTGGTTCAACCAAGACCTGCGTGACATGAGGTCGAAATTAATGTTTCTGTCAGATCTATATAAATAATATAAAAGTAATTATCTCAAAAAGGAATTATCTGATTACAAAACCAAATAGAAAGAATGTTATTATTAATGCCAAGAAATCTAATAATGAGAACTTAATAAAAAATTCGCAAAATTCGACAAAAACCATGTGGCAAATTATACATAAAAAAAGAAATAATGCGTATTCACAGGTACAGAACGATAGTAAATTTAACTCCAAATCAGTTTAGCACTTTTTTTAGTGAAGTTGCTGGTAATCCTTTGGAAGAGTTGGGTGATAATGGGATCAGTCCTATAGATATAATGCATAATGCTGAATTATCCCATACAAACTTATTTCATTTTAAACTTATAACTCATAATAATGTGAGACGCTATTGATTCGTTAAAAAAATAAATACAGCAAAGACATTTTTGGTCTTAATATATTTCTGATAAAATCTATTAAAAATTTGATAATATCGCCATTATGCAAACTGATAAACTTGTGTATTAAAGAAGCTTGATTTCCAGACTGCCTCAAAGAGGTTATTGTAATACCTATTTATAAAAAGGGAGACGCAAATGATGCAAATAACTATAGGCCTGTGTCATTACTTCCCATCTTTTCAAAGATAGTTGAAAAATGCTTGGCAGAGCAAATAGCGAACTACTTTGAAAATAATAGCATCTTTTATAATAAATAATTTGGTTTTAGAAAATCAAAAAATACCACCTCTGCAATTCTAGATCTGCTAGAACAGATTGTGGAAGCTTTTGAGGGTGGGGAACATGTGTGCACTATATTTTGCGACCTAAGTAAAGCATTTGACTGCGTCTCACATGAAATACTGCTAGAAAAGTTAAATAGATATAAGTTTTACCATAACAGTGTTACACTATTAAGATCATATTTAACCAATAGATATCAAACTGTTAAAATAAATAATGAATATTCAAATAAAACGAAAATAATACATGGGGTGCCCCAAGGTTCAGTACTTGGGCCCCTTCTCTTTTTAATATATGTTAATGATTTCCCAAATTCAAATGAACACTCTAGTGACATACTTTTTGCAGATGACACAACTATTTCGGTTCGAAATAATAGCATTGAACAACTTTCAGCAGTGGCGTGTGAGGTAGAGTCAAAGACAGAGCTTTGGTTCAAAGCAAATAAACTCACATTAAATCGAGATAAAACAGTGCACATCATCTTCTCACTGCGTGATAAAATAGGACACAGTGTTCCTGATCCTCAGGAATCAACAAAGTTATTGGGAGTTTATGTTGATAATAAATTGACCTGGCATATGTACATGTAGAAAACTTATCAAAAAAATTGTCAAAAAATACATTTATTTTGAGAAATACATTGAACATTTGTACCTTGTTAGATAGCTATTGAAATAAGGAAGTTTTTATAATAATTTGTACGCGTGCTACATTAATATTTTTTTGAAAAAACCTAATAGGTACATTTCATAACTGATTTTAAAAAAAAAAAATTTTACAAGTTTTTATTTTAAATGTTCACATGATCGAAATGTTTCCGGATATTTTTCATTCCAAACGGATATCTATAATATTGGACAAGTAATCCAGTAAAAAAAAATTTAAAAATGTCAAATAGATTTTTCGAAAATTAAATGTCTCAAAAACTATTGAGTTTTGCATAATATATGTTAGGGCTAAATTTACTTCTTAGATTATGCCCCATCACATCTCCAAAGGAATGTATCGAATTACCAGTAACCCTGTATATATATGAGTTGCTTTTGTATGCTAGAAAGAATTTATATACTCAGGGTTTAAACAGAAAAGAACGTGACTATAATTACAATACAAGACACAAAAATATGTTAACAATACCTTACGTAAGACTAACAAAAAGTCAAAAGGGAATTCAAATTTTAGCCCCAAAATTTTTCAATAAACTACCAGCCGATATAAAATGCTTACCAGATGCGAGTTTCAAGTAAAGAATAAGGTCCATCTTGCTCAAAAAAGCTTTTTACTCGTATGATGAATTTTTATCATATTGTTACGTGTTTACAGTTTTCAGTAAACACTTTGTGGATTCAAATAACTTGCAACAAGAATTTTCCCTATCCACTATTTTATTAGTCACTAAAATTACACTAGTAAATACTTAAAAATCACACAACTAATAATAACTTAATCTAATATAAATTCACTACTTTTAAAACACTATGTACTTTTCTTCCTAAACTTGTCAACTCTTGTCTAACCTAAAAACTCTCTGTCTGTTTACTTCACTGAACTGAACTGTACTGCATACTTCACTCGACTGAACTGTTCTCTTCTGCTACAAACTGTCTCTGTAACTAGAACTGTACTGGATACTAAACTGAACTGTTCTGAACCCAACTGAACTGTTCCTATACTTCACTAAACTGTACTGTTCCCCCATCTGCTGGATTCATCTCTTTATATACACGCATAGAAATGTACCAGAACAGTATTCCACAATTTTCTGGAACCCTACAGAGTTTTCTACTATGTAATAGATGACTGTTCGTCAATTGGCTCATAGATGGCGCCACCCCACCTACTGGCCATGAACACAATACAGGTTTCCCTTCACTTTGGCCAGGGACTTAAATCACATCTCTCCCCGTTAGAGGGCAGCACATAACAATATAATGATGATTTAAAATGATTAAGAATGTTTGTCTAAATCTGAAGTTTGTTTTATATTTCTATGTTTTATTGTGGTACATATGATATCTGTATATATATTTTTATATTGTTATTTTTTTTTTTTCTCTTATTGTAAATATTGACTTGTGCAAATACTACTTTTGTATATAGCATAAATAGAGTGACTTGATTTGATTTGATTTGTTGCTTACAGATAACTCGTTGAGTTCGCAGAACGAGAAGACGGAAGATTCCAAAATGAACGACAGTGTGGCGTTAAGTAGTGCTAACTCTGCAAATAACACAACCAAGCCCGCGATAGGCGCTAGTTCGGCAGTGACCGTTAACGCGTCGGCGGAAAAGGTTAAGGATAACATTAAAGAAGAGACGGCTGCATTAAAGGACTAAAATTTTTAAATAGGCTTATTTTAAGTACTAAAAAGTTTATTATATTTCAAATTGTATATTTATGAAAGAAAGCACATTTCACAAAAGAGAAATTTATAAATGTTTTGTTGAGAATATTTATTTTTTATTATTAGTGATTTGTAGTATTACAAGAAAAAAGTTGTATCTGTTACAATATTTATTTTTATCTTAATTTTGGTGCTGTCTACTTTTGAAGTGTGGGGAATCCTGCTTCCGATATGGTAGTTTTCCTGTTCTATGTATAAAATATCTTGTAATTTCAATGATAATAACACATTCATTAGATTAGTAGCGTTGTATCTGTATTGTGACAAAGTTTCTTACATTATCGTTACTGTCAAGGTAAATATAGGACACTGGTTGCAGTAAGCGTAGGGGAACTGCGCTATAAAAATTTGTCGAACAGGCACCTTTGCACCTTATGGATGTAAATGTGCCCGTTCACGTCACACGAGACATAATAAATGAGCTCGTCTGTATCATTGAGAGTGAGATTTGTGAGCTCTCCGTTACGTAGCCTACACGAGCACGTTTATATGAGGATGAGCGGATACTATTAGCCGAGATTGCGCGGGAGCTTGATAAGCTTTTGCCTTTTCGAATTGTTATTTGCCGAGCCGCGCAATCTCGCCGCAGCTCATGCGTAGCAATGTTATAGCAATTTGTAGGCAGGAAATATTGTAAATGTGTTAAAGTGATTTTGAAAAATGGACGCCAATTTTTGTTTGAACGGACTCTCCAGAAGTTAATTGACCAAAAGGACTCCTGGATTTCGAGGTGTTTCGGTGGAAGTGTGCAACAAAGGACTAAAAAGCTGTTTTTTTTTCGTTACATCTGCAATTTTACTCGGAACTAAATTGTATCTTGTTTGAGATATTATTTGAAAACATTCATTAGTAAATGGTTTAAATAACGTCATGTCTGTAGTTTTATTTATACCTCGCTCTTATACTCCAGTCGAATTGGCATTTTGGCAAAAAAAAATGTTTCTAGATATAAGCCAAGTCCAGGACCTTCAGAAGTAAGTAAGTATTTATTCAGGGGCGAGCATAGGTGCGTCTTTACTATATACATACTTCGGTATGCGATGTAAAGCAACGACAGGCGCAGTTAGTACTTGGATGGGCGACCATTCCAACGGAAACCGCGTTCTCGCCTCACACATCTTCCAGCGGCTTGTATATCAGTGTATGCGCGGAAGCTATACAACCTTAGGCGAGGGTTGTATAGGAGATATACCATCCTTCGGAGGGGATGTAAAGCCGTCGGTCCCTTGTCTATTAAATGTTAGGCAAGTAAAAGATCCCTACTCTTCTTAAGGGAAGAGGTTCGGCAAAATTCCTGGTTGGGGGTAGCTCGTCTACAGGCGTCGGTGTTAGGCCTCGGTAGCGGAAATAGGCCGACGTTAAATAAATGTATGAAAAAAAAAGTATTTATTCGTCCATTTTGATTATGTTTACAAAATATAGGACAGGTCAAGTATAAATAAATAAAATGTAAAATTTACAAAGTTCTAAATAACGAGATACAAGAATAACAAGTGTAATAAACAAACACATATATAAGTGTACATTTAAATATGCATGCATAAGATATGATCATCTTAATATGGTCATAAAACAATATTGAATAAAACTAGTGAAACATAATAAATTGTAGTGATATCACGGACTGTCAGTCATATATTCATTTAATATTTTTCAATTAACATACCTTTAATACTTGTTTTGAACTCTATCTGATTTAAAGACTTGTATTGGTGAGGTAATTTATTATATACTTTAACAACCAAATATTTAGGACTATGCTCAAACAAGTTGGTACGATGTCGAGGAATCTCCAGGGTCTGATTATTTCTTGTGTTATATGAGTGGTAGACATTTAAATTATTTAACTCTTCCAGATTCGATCTAGCATACACTAAGAGATGCATTATAAATATTGATGGTACTGTAAGAATTTGCATAGCTTTAAAATAGCCCCTGCAACTAGCCCTATATCCGATGCCAACTAAATATCTAATGGCCCTTTTCTGTAGTGTAAATACTCTTAGACTCTCACCACAATGTCCCCACGCAATTATACCGTAAGATACGATTGAGTGAAATTGTGCATAATAATACATTTTTAAGGATTCAGTATCAACTATATGAGATAGTTGCTTTATGCAGTAACAAATAGTAGCGATTTTCCTACAGACAAAGTCAATATGTGTTCTCCAGCTGCAATCCTCGGATATATATAATCCTAAAAATTTAGTAGACTCAACTTGTCGCAAGGAGCCACATTTTGATTTAATTAGAACACTTTCATTGTAATTGGTATTAGAGTTATTGAATCTAATGCATACAGATTTTTTGCTATTTAGTAACAAATTATTATTCGAGATCCATGACTGAAGATGTTGCATTTGGATGTTACATGAGTTAATAGTATTACTTGGAGTATTATCACTACAGAGAATGGATGTGTCATCAGCAAACATAAAAATGTTAGAAAATTTTAGATCGTTTATATAAATTCAGAACAGCAAAGGTCCTAAAATTGACCCTTGTGGAACCTCTATGGTTGTGGGTAGTATATCAGATTTGTAATTTTTGACCTCAACATACTGTGTCTTATCCTTTAGATAGCTTTTAAACCATTCTAGGGCTTGACCACGTATCCCATACTTTTCCATTTTAATTAGAAGAGTTTTGTGACATACCAGGTCAAATGCCTTACTGAGATCCAGAAAAATTTCAACAGCATTTTTCCGATTGTCCATATTTTCATACAATAAATTCAAATTTTTTTTTATAGCACTAATAGTGGAGAGACCCTTCCGGAAACCAAATTGGTTTACATTGGATAGCCGGAAAGTATCAAAAAACCATTCTAGGGCTTGACCACGTATCCCATACTTTTCCATTTTAATTAGAAGAGTTTTGTGACATACCAGGTCAAATGCCTTACTGAGATCCAGAAAAATTCCAACAGCATTTTTCTGGTTGTCCATATTTTCATACAATAAATTCAAAAATTTGTTTATAGCACTAATAGTGGATAGACCCTTCCGGAAACCAAACTGGTTTACATTGAATAGCCGGAAAGTATAAAAAAAATGTGTAACTCTAATAGCTATAACTTTTTCAAATATTTTTGAAAATGTAGTCAGGATCACAATTGGTCTGTAGTTTTCAATGTTGTTAACTTCATCCGATTTAAAAAGTGGAACAATTTTGGCAATTCTCAGTTCTTCAGGAAAGATACCTTCACTAATTGAAAGATTTATTAAGTACGTCAGTGGTTTCACAATGTGTGGTATGCACTTTTTTAATAAACTTGAACTAACCTTATCAGAACCAGCGGCATTTGAGTTCTTTAAATTGATAACAATGTTGATAACTTCTGATTCTGTCACAGGGTCTATGAAGATACAAGGATTTATAGTAATGTTATTACAATCAGCGTTATTAGTAAGTGACATACTTTCAATAAGCTTACGAGGTACGTTAATGAAGTAATTGTTAAATGTATTACTGATTGTTCGAGAATCATTCACTACTTTATTATCTATACTTAGATGGACATCGTTTTTCGTGTTAATTTTAGGTTTGATGATATTCCATGCCGTTTTAGATTTATTTGCTGAGTTAGACAATAGAGAGATATTCCACATTTTTTTAGCCTTTCTAATAAGTTGCCTATATATCGCTTTGTATTTTTTTAATATGTTATTATGTCATTATTACCTGATAAAGTCAATGAGTACAAGTCTTTAAGCCTTTGCGAAAGGTTTCTCAAACCCTGTGTCATCCAATTATTTTTTAATTTCTTATTTGCAATATTTATAGAAGTCTCCGGAAAAGTCATATTAAAGTGATATAGAAAGTTATTAAGAAAATTGTTAAATTTTGTATTAACATCGAAATTATTGTCAAATACATCAGACCAATTTTCTGTTTGTAGTCTAGAGCAGAAGTACCTTATTTTGTCCTGATTCTGTACATCCCTGAACATCAGTTTTTTATTGGTCTGTTTAGAACAATTTATTGATGTCAATAACAATGCATCATGGTCAGATATGGCATTTCTTATAACTTTCAGAGTGATGGTAGGTGTGTTGGGTTTCTAAGGCTTAATTTTTTTGTGTGGCAAATTTTTTTATTGTACAATTAGGGTGTGACAAGAGTTTTTTCGAGTTTTAGAAAAAAAAAATGTTTCCTAAAAGTTGTGCGCTTTGAGAAGTGAGACCTATTTCATGAAAACGGTTAAATTGTTTATGAGTTATTGCAAAAAACATGCTAAAATGGCTGTTTTTTCAATTGTTAATAAACAATAGAAAAGCATGTTTCTTCTTACCACGGGAAAAGAAGGCTCCTGTAGCGTAGAAAAGTACGTGAAATCGGGAGCCGCCATATAAAAATTATAAAAGTAATGCACGTATAAACTATAGGCCCATAACTGAAATCGGGCTATTTCAAATATATAATTACGTCGAAGAATTAAATTGGCATTTCATTGACGATTCTAGTATCGATTTGGATAACAAATTTCAAATATTTATCGACAATATTACCAAAGCAATTGAAATCTGCTGCCCTTTAAAGTCCAAATCCATTAACAGCTTTAAAAGTGATTATAATGATGAACTGAAAAAAATGAGAGAGACATTACAACTGTTATGTGAACTAAACATGGCTGAAAGTGAGATGGTATTGAAAGAGCTCTGCAATTATTGTAATAAAAAGACAGTAAAAAAAAAACATTAATGTCCAAAATGTAAAAATGTTTATCACAATAGCCGTGCTGAACGAGTTACGTGTTGATTCCAAATAACTACAGATAATGTAAGTCCTGAGATAGCAAACATATTGTCCTTAACAGTCTCAAATGAAGAACTAACAATCGAAAACTGTGAATTAATGCAGGAAATCAATACTTTACAAAAAGAAAATGAAGCCTATAAAAATGAGAAACTAACAAACAAAGTCAACCACCTACCAGGAAAAAACATATTACTTGGAAGCGAAATCCAGGAATTTATCTCAGTTGAGATCCAAAAACAGTTTTTACTATACACAGAAGACTTAAACACTATGAAGGCAACATTAAACAAATTTTTAAATAGTAAGGAAACTAAAAAACCAAAGGTACAGAATAACACAGAACAAAAAAACTCCATAATAAGGAAGGATCTCCACATAAAAAACGTCAACACACCATAGTAGCAAAAAAGGACCTACCTGACACATCAGTACAAAGATCACAAGAAATAAACTTAAATATATTAGAAAGTAAACGAAAACAAATGATGGAGAAAATAATAAACCTGGGACAAACTTCTCCTAAAAATGACATGAACTGTGATTCAAATAATGGCACCAAGGAAGCAATGGAAAACGACATGCACTATATCCCTCTAAGTAATGACATAAACAAAAACAGTCATAGGAAGAAACGAAAACAGTAATAGTCTCAAAGCTGTTGACCCCTTAAGCTGGATTTTTATTTCTCTATTGGTACTGGATACATCTGAGGACGATATTATTAACCACCCGAATGAGCAAGGCATCAAAGTCTTACGGTGTGATAAACTTAAAACCTTTTCTAATGAAATTGCAGCATTTAAAGTTGGTGTCAGTCAGTCAGATGAGAGCAAGGTGTTCTCTGAAGAAATGTGGCCACGCAAAACAATTATTCGACAGTATGATCCTAAAGGACTTAAAAATTTTCAGAAAACTCCCCCGTATCACTGAAAACATAAACAATCAAAAAGTTAATCAAAACAATGCCAACGTGAACTCATTACATATCATGGGGTATCAGCAAATAAGTTACTACTGTCGTCAAAGTCATGCACATGGCGGCACAGTGATCTTTGCAAAACATAACATTGCAAGTAAGTGTAAAAATATAAAAAACTTCGTGATTTGTCACATTGACTACATAATAACTAATATAAGCAAAGAAAACTTAGTATGTGACAACTTCGATCCTGGACTTTCTGATCATCATGCACAGATGGTGATCTGGAGGGATGATACTGAGAATAAGATTTATGACAACATTGGGGCTACCTCACAACTTAGAAAAATTAGTGAACTTTCTATATCTGAATTCAAAAAACTGTTTACTAACGATAGAATATCTATAGACAATTTTTACAACACAACATATATTAGCATTAACGAAGCCTATGGTTCCTTTTGGAAACACTTCCACTGGTGCTTTGAAGCCGCTTTTCCAAGAACACGACAACTCAACAGCATAAAATCACATTCACTTCTTCCCTGACAACAAAATTACAAGACCTAAAATATTTAAACTGCCTAAGAAAACAATGTCACTCTGAAGATATAAACAATAAATATAAAACAACAAAAAAAACTCTTGAAAATGATATTAAAAAGGAAAAGCAAGCATTTTATATGCAAAAAATTAAACAGGCTAGCAAACAATGCAAAACACTGTGGAACATACTTAATAATCCAAATGTTAAGAAAACCGTGTACCACATAACTATTAACCATGATAATAAAATTATCACTGATGAAACTGAAGTGGCGCAGACTTCTGGTAAATATTTCTCCTCCATTATAGAGGACAAAATAAAAACACATTTTAATGACATTATACCTAAAAAATGTACAACATCCCCCAATGTTGATTGTAATATGTTTCTCACTCCAGTTACCCCAAACGAGGTATTAAGGGTCATTGAATCATTACCGAATAAAAAAAGTACAGGATACGACGAAGCGTCTGTCAAAGAATGTAGTAGCATACTTGCCAAATCCATTGCACATTTGGCAAATCTATGCATCACGCATGGGCAATTCCCAGTTTTGCTTAAGCCTGCTACCATTGTACCCATACTAAAAAAAGGAGATGAAACAAATATTGAAAATTAGCGCCTCATTTCATTAATAAGTATTTTCTGCAAAATCATCGAAACTATTCTAGCTCAAAGGATAAACAATTACCTTGAAACATTTCATCTTCTCACAGACTGTCAACATGAATTTAGAAAAAATCATTCCACAGAAACAGCAACACTCTCTTTCACCCAACACATACATAATTTAATTGATACCGGAGAAATTGTCGTTGGCATTTTCTTTGATTTAACTCGAGCCTTTGACACGCATAACATCGAATTTATGTCCGAAAAACTTTTAAGTCTGGGTTTACGAGGAAACATTAACCGACTTTTGATCTCTTATCTCACTAATAGATGCTTCCATGTAAAACAAGGTAATGTAAAATCAGACATGTATAAAACAAATACTGGAACTCCGCAAGGTAGCGTCCTTGGTCCGTTACTTTTTTTATTATATATTAATGACCTCCCCAACAATATTACAAGGGGGAAAGGTGTTTATATATGCAGATGGCACTTCTATAATTTTATGCGGAACAACTTCTGAAAAATTACTTGTAAATGACAACACGACCTTACACGAATTCAGTGACTGGTGTCTACATAATCGTCTCATTATTAATCTAGAAAAAACTATTTGTGTTGAATTTGGAATGAGCACAAAAACTGTACATAATTTCAACTTTTATTTTCACAGCAAACATCTAAACACTGTTAACTCAAC
Source organism: Leptura quadrifasciata (assembly GCA_963675555.1). Lineage (NCBI taxonomy): Eukaryota > Metazoa > Arthropoda > Insecta > Coleoptera > Cerambycidae > Leptura > Leptura quadrifasciata. The sequence continues at coordinate 4,167,218 of OY776681.1, read as the reverse complement.
AAAATTTCTAGGAACAATGATTGATGCACATTTTTCATGGCATGACCACATCGATTGCACAGCTAAGAGACTAAACAAAATTCATTTTCTAATTAAATCCTTAAAAAATAAATTAGACACTAAATCGCAGTTATCAGTGTATTACGCTAAATTTCACTCAATAATGAGCTACAACATTGCTGTTTGGGGATTATCTACAAAGGCAAACAGAATATTTGTAAAACAAAAAGCCATCCTCAGATTAATTTTCAATTTAAATTATCGCACATCCTGCAGGGATATTTTTCGCGAACAAAAAATTTTAACACTAATTAGTACCTACCTAATAAAAATTTTAACCTATGTACATGACAACAAAGATCTTCTTCTAACTCATGCTCAAGTACATCACTTTAATACCAGAGTCAAAAACAATTTCCAAATCACAAAACACTACCACTCAAAATACAAAAGATCACCAATATATTCAGGCACTAAATTGTATAATTTACTTCCAACATGTATGAAAGAACTAACATCTATTCAATTTAAAAAAAACTGAAAGGATTTTTACTCAAAAAGTGTTTTTACACAATTAATGAGTTCACAGAGGCACTAAACAACTTAGACACCATGTAATTAACTGTACCTCATACTTATCTAGCTTTTACCTAGTTATTAAATGTCAGTGTAGAAATATGTTTTACAATGTGTATGCGTTTTATAATAGGTTGTATATGTATGTAATTTTATTTTTTTTGTATTTTTTATACCTTTGTATTGTTGACTTGTCTTATCCACTGTATCCAGTGGCCCAAAAGATTAATAAATTTTGTATTGTATTTTGAGCTGCTTGACTATCCGAGACGATTTTCATTGATACATTTGTTCTAACTTCTTATAAACTGCTGTGTTTTATGTGGGAACAGTCTTTGATAATTTACTCAAATTTCACAATGACACATTTTCGTTCCTTGCCTAATAGCTTTTCCTAATGACAACACAGTTTTAATTTTTGTACAAATGTCATTTATTTCTATATATTATAAATTACATTAAATTCTATAAATACAACAATTGAGATGAGCCAGTCTTTAAAAATAATAATACACGCTTACATACGTTTATTTCGTTGTCAGGCCTTATTACAATATTCAATAAAAAATATTTCAATAAATTACAGCCTAAACTACTTAATTATATCGTTGATCCATGTTGTTTCTGGAATTCGACCATAAATTTAACAAGCAGTGTAACGTCCTCTAAAGAAACTGCATTGTACAAACTAGCTCTAATACCACCGACTGATCGGTGACCTTTCAACTGGTACATTTTCAATTTCTCTGCCTCCTCTAAGAATTTGGCTTCTAAGGTTTCGTTTCCACTCTGCCCGCCTACACGGAAAGGTATGTTAATTCTACTTCTAACGTTCCTATCGATCGGGCAGTGATAAAATGACTTTGATTGTTTCATAGTGTTGTATAATAAATCTTTTTTCGCTGCCGATAGTTTTTCCATTGCGTCTACTCCTCCATTTTTCTTTATCCACTGGAGGACTTTCTCCATGACGTATACCCTGTAAGGAGAGGAAGGGATTTATCAAATAGCCAAAATAAATATCACTAGCATCAGTTGTTAAATCAAATGATGATGCACCAGCACCACAGGGGTCAATATTTGGACTGTTGTTATTCATTAGGGCTTTTTGTAAATGATACGATTAGTTTTCTGAACAATTCTCCACCGATTTATTATATACATTATGGATGATATTATGGAAATAACTAAACTAGACATATGTATGTAAGAGATTTACAACATTCTGGTCAAGACATTAAAACAATGATACTAAGGCCAAGAGGTTTGCTAGAGTACCAAATAGTTTTTGAATGATATCTGTATTGTGTAAAAAAATTCTCTACATTGCATGTAAAATTTTGGTTTTTATAGCTTATAATGTATTGTAATGTAATGGATGTATTGTGTGGTAGATAAAAATTAAGTAAAAAGTATACTTACGAAAATGTGGAAGGTGTATTGTGTACGGAATTTTCTTTATTTATGTGAGTAAAGTCAAATACTGAAGGGCAGACTTTCATTGGATTTCCCAAGAGGTCTTCTCTAATTATAACTACTACTACTCCAGATGGGCCGATATTTTTCTGGGCACCTCCAAAAATTATACCAAACTGTAAAAATTAGTCACATTAATAACAAAAAGTCGTTTCTTAATCACTTTTACTCAGTAATACAAATGACAACCGCATACAATATTAACTAAAGGTCAACGTTTCTGTGGTTCATTGTCGCCATCTTCAGAAATCAGTTGATTTACTTTTAATACCAATAGTTACGTATATATTAATTAATCAACATCCACAGAGTATTGACCATAACGCATACATACTCTAATTCGCTGATGATAATTGCCTTGCATGGAAAATCTTTGAAAAAAACCATGGAAAATCTACAACATCTCTCGGATAAGACACTATTTTGAATGAGAAAATGGCGAACTACTCCAAACCCAAATAAATCCCACCTGATTATATTTAACCATAAGGTTACGAACAACTCTCCATCGATTAATTTACTTCAACAGACACTCCAGCCTTCTCTAACTTGCAAATACCTGGGTATCAATATTGACAGTAAGCTAAATTTTAAGTCACACACCAAATTATGCAAGCAAAATATTATATCTAGGACAAAACATTTTAGATCTCTCACATATAAAAATGAAGGCATAGACACAGCAACAGCATCCAATATCTATAAAATGATTTGCCGACCAATATTGGAATATGGTTTTATTCTATTTGGGAATTGTCGAAAACCAGCATTATGTAACATTGAAGTAGGGGAAAGAAGTAGCTTGAGAAAAATTACGAAAATTAGGCATCCTAATAATCCTTTACACAATCCCTCCAATAACCTTCTCTATCAAAAAACCAAAATTGAACCTATACTCAACCGATTCCAAAGACTTTCACAAAGATTTGCCAACAATTCGTTTAACATCGAATTAATAAGTCCTTTAACTTTCCCTACCAACCCCAACATTCCGCCCAGAAGAACATTCCCTACCCAAACAATATATGAATCTCTTATGTTATTACGTAATCTTTAATAATATAAAACAGTCACGATAACACATTGTACATATATATACACTTTTTTTTTTTTTTTCAAAATGCTATTATAAACATGATGTATTAAATTTTATTTTAAATTAATATATACTGTAAATATAATATTATTGTAGACAGGCTGGAAGACTTAGGTCGTTGGCCAGTTGGAATTTCCAATAAAGCTTTATACTACTACTACTATTAATTAATCTAATCTTCCTTATCTACCGACTGCCATAATCATATGCCTTACAGTCTAACTTTTTAACTATATATTTACCTTCGAGACATCTACTTTCTTCGTCATTATGCTAGAAGACATATCGCTGACTAGGGGGATACCATTTGTCTCTGGAATGTAAGGGAATTCGACTCCTGCAAAAAAGAAATGATTTATTGAATGTAGGTTATTCACAAATTAATTACATATATCTTTTACTAATGTTTAAGAAGTTTGCATCTGTCCATCCGTTTTTTCAAAAATTATACAATTCTTTTTCTAGCTAACACGAGTTTAGCGTCCGGATTTTAAATCATCGGTCTTTTCCGTCTTGCTACGAAAATTTTTCGATTTTGCCGAATATTCTTAGGTCGGCACTGGTATTTTTCAGCAGCCAATCAAATGTCCGAACTTTAAATTGACATTTGATTTGAACGTTTGTCATTTGTTTTGTTTATGTTTTTCCAGGTTAATTTTTTCGTTTCTTGCCGGTTTTGTGATTGAAAATATTAAAATGATTGGAAGCTGAGTTTTCTCTGTGATTACTTTAATTAATTGTGAATTATATTGTGCGGTTTTTTAAAGTGCAAATACTTGATGTGTACCAATGATTGTTAAATATCACTAAAAAAATTGTAGGTATGTACAAAATGTTATTATGAGAAATTGCAGAGATAGTTTTCCTAATAAATTAGTTGTAAAATCCTCATTCAGGCTTAAATAAGTTTCTAAGTCATTAAGATATGTTAAACACATGATATTCAAAATTTCAAATGCAGGCATATAAATACCGTTTTGATCGCTTTGTGTTACTGTGAAGGCAAAAGCGTAACATACAAAATGAAAATAACTGATATATTTTGAGTTATAGTTTCACGTTTATTTTACATTATTTTATTTCTTTCAGTGGTAACATGCTTTTGAGGGCAACCTCTTTCACTTTTCAATTTTACATCCCTTTTCCCAAACCCTTCCATCCCGCCTTGGCAATAGGTATGTACTCTTATCTTACTATTTTTTAAAGTTTCTACTCTCTATATTTTACTACATATATCACATGTGGATGTCCAAACATTTATAAAGTGGATATACTTACAGATGCCTATACCTATATTCATTCTAGACATAAGTTGTAGATGCTTGTTGAACATATAAATTAACTGTTTGTAATTTATGTACATATCTATTTCCTAGCTGTTATTGTACAGTTTTTAAACTAAGATCTATTTTATTTAGGGTCGGATTTTTATTCATGCGACAGATAAAATCACACACTAGAACTAATAAAACCAAATTGAATGAATCCTTATTTTTTATGAGCATGCGAACATGCCCAATAGGTCTAAAATCGGACGATTGTGGTGGCACACACCATTTGCTCATATATTCCCCAAAAGTTATTCATTTTCTTAACAATAACGATAGAAATAATTTACACATAGAAGATCTTACCATCAACTGTCTCGTTGTCACAGTAATAAACATACGAGGCATTCGGGTCCAAGGTCCAAGTTTTCTGGTCGGGAATGCTGCCCGGTTTGTCGGCTTTGGGGAACACTAAGTTAACTGTGCCATATTTGGCGGCCTCTTTAGCAGCCTTGGATGACCATGTGCCTGTCACGGCATAGTCAGCTGTTCCGGTTCTGTTCATCAAGTTCAAGGCGACAGCTGCGAAAGCCCCACATCCTCCGCCTTGCATAAAGAGGATCTTGTAATTGGGAGGCACTTTCCTGAAGAGAATATTGGAATGTTAGTTTATAAAAATGCTTATATACAAGATATCTTGGACGATAAAAGCATGAAAGTAGGAAAATTAGCAACATCTTAAAAAATTATTGCTCATGGTAATGATCAGATTCGATACCAGTACGCCCTACCGATCAGACGTCCTGAAATTGAAATACTGGCGTTTTCATGGAACTGATTCAATTCGCCTATTCAGTAAGCATCATCAGGTGTAAATTTCAAGTTTTGTTGTATGCCACGAACTCGAAGGAAGCAAAATTTTATAGATGTGAGTATTATTGCGATATTTAGGCATCATTAGGTGGTCAAATATTTTTATATATTGACATATCAAAAATATTCTTTTGTGATTTTGTCAATACGACGTGATTTATCTTTTTTTAATTCTACATCTACTTACAACAGGTCTCTTACGGCAGCCTGCGCGTCGTTGTTGATTTTCGAAAATTCTTTGGATCTGTGGCTCATTTCTATTAAACTCATCCCAGAGTGCTTGTAGGAAAGAAACTCGGACTGAACCTCTGTCAGAACCTGCAAACAATATAGCTTATTTTAATTGCAAACGATATAGCTTATTTTAATGTCACTGCTAACAAAATCTGTAAAACAACAAATACACTAAAAACTTTTAAACAATATTTTTTCATTTTTTTGCCGTAATATTTATTTTTACAAGAACCTCATTTTACGAATTTCTTAAGTAGGTATATTTACGTCCTAGATCATTTAGGCCTTTTCAAGGCATATTGTCTAGCAATTTTGAACAGAGAGAGACTTTCTATAATATTGTAAGTGCCCCATAAGAATGTCAGCTTTGTCAGCCCTCATGATTTGGGTAATAATGTAAAATAAAGTAATCTTTATTTATCCAGAGAACAGATATTAATACATTATGAAATTTTAAAATACACCCATCATATATTTACAGCTGCGATCATTTATATATAATATAAATAACAATGGTCCAAGCACACCTCCTTGAGGAACTCCGAAGTTATTTATTTCCAATGATGATTTGGTATTCCCTATTTTTGTACATTGACAGAGGCTAGAAAGATAACTTTCAAACCAATTTAACACAATTCCAGTAAATCCAGATTTTTTAAGTTCCAGTATTAATATATCTCGATGTATAGTTTCGAATGCCTTTTAAACTCGGTAAATACTGCACAAACTCCGAAGCCTTTGTCATCAATTTTATATTTCCATTCTGAGATCACAAACTGAAGACCAGTTTCACATGAGTGGTTTCCTCCAAACCCTGATGGATAGTTACATAATATGCTGTTAGTATCGATATTCGATATATTATTTATTTATATGATAATGATCTGTACCTAAGTATCTGATCTTTTATTAAAAAACTGAGAAATGTAAAGATATCACTTGTTTATTTCTGATTTGTAACCGTAGCTACAATTTTATCAACTTTGTATAAGTTTACCTACTTCAAATTGTTGAATACTGACACATAATCTATTTGTTTAACCTACGTAACCTCGCCTCGTCAGAATTCGGGTTCATTTCTTAACAATTACAAAGAAATCGGATGGACTTGGTTCTAGCAGATTAAAAGGAACAGTCAATAAGTAAGATTCCTGAAGTTTCGCTCAGATTTGTGGTAAAATGTAAGCAAAATTGTTTTCCAGAACAAATATCAGGCGGAATTTATTTGTAATAATTGTTGATAAATCGTCGTTATATGAATCAACTTTAATTTGTTTACCGATAGCCGTATCGTATGACCTAGAATTCTGTACAATTATTGTGTTATATTTCATTTATTATTGGTGTAGTAGTTAATATACAGGGTGTCTAACCGGGAACTGAATCGATCGATATAGAGAAAAGTACGCATCAGAAAATTTTGAAAATTGAGGTAATTACTAATGTCGGTGTGGCCAATCCAACTAAAATAATTACAAGCAGCTGGCACTTCCGCTTATACCGGAAGTCGATACCAACTTGCTTATTTCAAATGGAACACTCTATATATTTTAGGATTTTCGAAAAGAGAAGATAAGAGTCGATAATATATAGCATATCCTATACCTAAACCTAGCCGTTTCAGAGATATTTGGCATTTTATAGGAAATTTGACAGGTGCAACGATTTTGCAGGAATCGTCATATTCTTCGTGTAAAAGATCCTCATTTGCTTCTTGTCACGTAACAAGAACACAAGGAGAAGTATGTTCTACAACTGAAATAAATTCAATAATATCATTTTTCGCGTTACATTTTGTCAACTTCAAACCGCGAAAACTTGTTTAGGTCAAATAGAACACCCTGTATTTTTTTACGTCAAGTTGTGTAAAATTGAATTCACTTTTTTCTGATATTAGCATTGTGGGGGTTAAAGTTACAACTTTTTGAGATATTTGCGACTTTATTAGAAGTTCATGAATTGTTGTAATCATTTCATCAAAATAGCCATGATTAGAAACAATCAGTCATTATCTTATGTCAAAAAATGCCAGCACGTTTAAATTATACCAACGAAAACTTTTTAAATTTGTTTATTATTTATGGGGAATGTGATAAAGTAATATCAAGAACTTGCAGCACATTTGCTACTCGATATCCAGAAAAACGGAAACCATCACCAAACACTGTAAAACGCATACTGGAAAATTTTAAAAATTATGGCTCTGTCAAGGCAAAAATGCAAAGAAGAAAATTTACCTCTCGCCGAACATAGAAACATTTTTTATCAGCACGACGGTGCTCCCCCACATAACGCATATTTAATTAATAATTATTTACAAGAAACTTTTTATGATCAATGGATTGCCAATAATGGACTTTTCTTATGGCTTCCTCGTTCGCCCGATTTATCAGTTCTGGATTATTTCATTTGGGGAACTATGAAAAATAAAGGGTATGAGAGCCCATTAACAACCATAAAAGATTGTATGCAAAGAGTAAGAAATGCATTTCAAAACATATCACAGGATTCAATTAGAAGAGCTACCCATGAGGAACTAATCCGAAGGTGCGAAAAATGTGTCGAGGTTCGAAGGCGGAATTTTGAGCAATTATTAAATTAAAATGAAATTGATCTTATCTCTGCTATTTTAGTTCATGCCATATCTTCAATTCGATTAATACGCATGTTACAGTGTTAGCGTTATTTTGCGTTTTTCTGGATATCGAGTAGCAAACGTGTTGCAAGTTCTTGATATTACTTTATCACATTCTCCATAAATAATAAACAAATTTAAAAAGTCTTCGTGGGTGTAATTTAAACGTGCTGGCATTTTTTGACATAAGATAATGACTGATTGTTTCTAATCATGGCTATTTTGATGAAATGATTACAACAATTCATGAATTTCTAATAAAATCGCAAATATTTCAAAAAGTTGTAACTTTAACTCCCACAATGCTAATATCAGAAAAAAAGGAATTCAATTTTATACAACTTGACGTAAAAAAATACAGTATGTTCCATTTGACCTAAACAAGTTTTCGCGGTTTGAAGTTGACAAAATGTAACGCGAAAAACGGAACACTTGGTATGATATTATTGAATTTATTTCAATTGTAGAACGTAGTTCTCCTTGTGTTCTTTTTACGTGACAAGAAGCAAATGAGGATCTTTTACACGAAGAAAGTTATAACGGTTCTTGCAAACCGTTGCACCTGTCAAATTTCCTATAAAATGTCAAATATCTCTGAAACGGCTAGGTTTAGGTATAGGATATGCTACATATTCTCTACTCAGAATGTTATGCTCTTTTCGAAAATCCTAAAATATATAGGGTGTTCCATTTGAAAGAAGCAAGTTTGGTATCGACTTCCGGTATAAGCAGAAGTGCCAGCTGCTTGTTATTATTTTAGTTGGATTGACCACACTGACATTACTAATTATCTAAATTTTCAAAATTTTCTGATGCGTACTTTTCTCTATATCGATCGATTCAGTTCCCGGTGAGACACCCTGTATGTGCTACCAGGTCGGATAAAATATTGCAAATTCTACTGGCAATAATCATTAATAGAAACTAAGGAATCAAAAATAAGTTGTAAAATAAAATTACTTTTACTAGGAAACAATAAGGAAGGAAAGTTCACAAACATTCTGACTAGAACGAAATTAAAATTAAATTAAACTTTCACATTTGCAATTAATGTGTGTGCAGGTTTGCTGTAGTGTATAATTTTAAAACTAGTTTTGCTTCAGCTTAGTCTGTTGGTTTATTAAGTACTTATAGAACTTTTCCTATTATTGTTTACTTTTTATCAAGCCTAATAGAACGTCAGCTGATAAAATCTAATATTATTTATAAACGTATTATTCAAGTACAAGGATTAAGCTTGTGCGTGCATTTGCATTGTTATTTAACTGCTAGTAGGTATTGCATTGTTAACATAAAAATTGCATATTGTACTTACCTCTCTGGGTAGTTTTGCAGGTCCAGCGCCGAAATTTAAAGCTGAATGTGAGCTCCCCATTTTCTCTGAATAAAAATGTCTACTTTTGGTAATTCACTAACGATCACTGAAATGTTGATGCACTGTCAGTCAGGGTAGACAGTCGTTGCAAAGTATGAATGATAAATGGGCAAACAGTTTATCTGCTAAATAACTGGTTCAATGGTCGTCTCTTTCTATTGCCCGTACGAACAGTCCGCATTTCATTTATGGGAAATTAAGCCAACTTAGTGAGTTGGAGGGGATTACCACGTTGTAAACGTACTCAGTACTTACATGACGTGATGTTTGTGATTTTTTCGCTGTATAGTTTCTTCATTGTTTGAAGTTGTTGTTTATTTGTAATATTTAAATTTTCCAAATGATTGTTTTAAGTACTGGGTGATTTATTTACGATGGGATGAGATACCCGCGATGTAAAAATGGAAAATAAAACTTGAACCATTAGATCTTTGCTTTTATATTTAAGGTTACTAAACTTATATTAGGAAATGATTTTATATCACTACTGCTTGCAAATTTTATTTTGTTCTTACATGTGAAACTGCTTGTGGGTACCCTGTTTAATTACTAAAAGAAAGTACTGGTAATTATGTCACCAGTAAATTTATTATTATTTATTTATCTGAAGGATAAACAAATAAGATTGGCCATTTGCGTGATCGTCTAGTTTTGTTAGTGTAGGACTCAAACTTTGTTGTGTGTGTAGTAACCCTTTTTTAATTTACCCCAGGTTCTTTTATATAAAGTTTAATATTACTTGTTTCTGTCTGATACTATATACCTTAGAAAATTAATCACTCTGTTAATTGAAATACCTGGTAAACTGGAGCACACTGTCTATTAATTGAGAGAGAGACCTAGTATTAGTAGTATCTTATTACTCAAGATTGCAGTGTACATTTATAGTTGAAGTTTGTTTATATGACGAAAAGGTAAAGGTGAAAGAATAAGACAATAATTGATGGGAAGAAATAGGGGAAAAAAACCCATTTTATTTTACATAAATTGATGCAGCAATAGTCGAACATGAAATCAAAAGTAATCCAAATATTTGAGACAATTGTCTAAATATTATAATAGGAAAATTTGCGTCGCTATAGTAATGACCATACTATAGAAATACTGAGTGTTTTGATGCGATAACAAGAACTTATACAAAAGTATGCTGTGTTATTTTAATAGTAATTAGAGTTGTGGCAATGGTCTGATAATGATAATCCATAATTAGAGCTGTTAGCAATTGCTAGGTAATAATGTTTTATAATTAAATAAAGTTGTTAGCAATAGCCAAATAATCAATCGAATGCAAAACAAAGGACAAGAATCATGTCATGTTTGTACATTATCAAAATTAAGTTGAGAAATGAGCATTAAATACTGATGTAAAATATCATAGAGTGTTGAGGAAATATCCTTTAATTATACATTGTTTATTGATTGAAATTAGAGTAGGAACAATCGTTCAGATAATCATATTAATCTTGTTGAGGTGAGAATTTACACTCACGTAAAATCTTTTAGAATGCTGGGGAAATCTCCCTATAGTAATTAAATAGAAAAGCAACCAGAAGATTGCTTATGATTGTCAAACATACGGAGCCGCGAATCCGCGAAGGTAAGAAAGTGCGGTTGCATCACCCTTCAATCGAAACAAGTGACCAGACAACTGCCTGAAATATTGACGTCCCTCGTTGTAACTGAACCCAATTGGAGAACAGAACCAACCAATTGGCCGTAGTCAATGTTTCAAACGTTTGTTAACGCCCAGTACGCCGAATTCATGTAACTATAACATTTTATTGTAAGTAAATGTCCAACAATCAGACAACCTTGTGGTTACAGTAGGAAAATATTCCTAGTGTACTTTAGATATAAAACATTCTTGAAAAGCCTTACATGAGATGTGGTGGAAACGAAAGTCCACTATTTGTTTTATAAAAACTGCAGAATAATGATAGACCTGAAGTTTGGCTAGTCTGTGATAAAGTACCTTGTTATTGCATAGCTCTAAATATATAGTTCTTGAATATAAACTTGTTACTTTGCAAACGCAAATTTCCCTAGTAAGATATTTAGTAAGTGAAATTTTGTGAATTAAAATCGTGAATGAAATCGTAACTGAATAACTGGTAATATAATATTATGATAGTTAAAAATCAAAGCTAATATTTCATTTAAAAAAAACCTAATATTCCTTTAGTACCACAAATGCGTCAATTTTCCCCATTACACCCCGACGAAACCAGAATATGAATGAAATTGCAAATAGTAAAGTAGAGTCTCGAAATAAGAAAGTAATCACCTTTAGAAATTTATACCAGCTGAATTTCTGTGCGCCCTGTATAGCGTTATATCGCCCGTGAATGCTCTTCCCCAGCTTCTTCATGTTTAACGTACTCGTTGAGTATAACAGAGAGGTTAAAATGGTACTTCATAAAGAGTACGCCAAGAATGGTTGTCTACGAGATGAGTAGCAAAATTAAATGTTGATTTTCTTGGATCGTTTGGCTTGTAATCGAATCGTTTGGTTACCCCATCGTCGCAGTCTCCTTCTGTGCCATGGGACCACACCACTCGCCTTCCGCAACCGAGCTGGTCAGTTGCATACCTGCTCCAGCTAAAACTTCAAATGCAGCTTCGTTTTCAGTCGATTAAGGCTTTAAAAAATGATGGAGCGTTCAAGTGGGACAAAATCATCCGGAGGTAAAATACCCTCCCGATCGGATCTCCGGGGGAGGGTGCCCACAGGGACACCTCATCGAATGTCGAAAAAACACCGACAAGTTAAATCCAACAAAACGAATTCTTTCATCTACGGCGCTTGGAATGTTCGTACTTTGAACGACAGCACTCGCACCGATCGACCTGAAAGAAGAACTGCTCTAATAGATAGAGAACTTCACCGACTCAATGTTGACGTTGCAGCTCTCAGCGAAACTCGATTTTTGGAGGAAGGCTCTCTCACAGAAAAGTACTACACCTTCTATTGGAAAGGTCTTCCCACCAATTCAAGAAGACAACATGGAGTAGGATTTGCCGTTCGGAATCAACTTGTATCCAACTTAACACAAGTACCACAAGGCCTATCCGAGCGTCTAATGCTGCTACGCTATGAGCTATCAGATGGCAACGCGGTAAATCTAATAAGCGCCTACGCTCCCACTCTGGATGCAAGTCACGAAACCAAGGAAAGCTTCTATCAACAGCTGGAAGAAACCCTCTGTAGAATACCTAAAACGGAACGACTCGTTATTCTTGGCGATTTTAACGCTAGAGTAGGGAGAGATGCAGACACCTGGCCAGGCATCATAGGCAAGAACGGTTTGGGTAACATGAACGCTAACGGTCAACTACTCCTAACTAAATGCGCCGAACATGATCTAGTTATAACAAACACCATTTTCCGACAAAAGGATAAATTTAAAGGCACCTGGCGTCACCCCAGATCAGGTCACTGGCATCTACTGGACTATGTTATCGTACGTAGGAAGCATCTCAAGGACGTCCAAATTACAAAGGCGCGCATTGATAGCGATTGTTGGACCGATCATCGTCCTGTTGTCTGTAAAATGAAAATTGTTATGAGACCCAAACACCGAAGAACTCAAGTAAAACGTAGACCCCGTCTCTGTATTAGTAAATTGCGTGACCAACAAACCGTCGAACAGCTAAAGCAAAAAGTTCAAGAGAATTTGAGTGCACTAGAAGAAACCAATTCTGTAGCTGTCGCTGCTACCTGGACACAAATTAAAGACAGTTTAAAAAGTGCGAGTGAAGAAATTCTTGGCACTGTAGCAAGTAAAAAACAGGAGGACTGGTTCAATGATAATGAAGCTTTTATACAAGAACTTCTTGACCGCAAACATATTGCCTTCCAAAACGCTATCAACCACCCCAACGACTCATCAAAAGCAGAAGCTTTTACCCAATCTAAGTATGAAACGCAACGCGAAATCAGAAGAATAAAGAACGAGTGGTGGGCAAGCAAGGCCAGAGAAATTCAAAGGTACGCCGATTCACACGACTACAGGAATTTCTTTCAAGGAGTAAAAGCAGTGTACGGCCCCAGTCGGAAAAATATGTGCCCTATTAAAGATTTAAATGGAAATCTCCTCAAAGAAGACCAGGAAATAAGAGCCCGATGGAAAGAACACTACTCTAACATTCTTAACCAGCAAAGTCAAGCCGATCACGATATTATAAATCTTATCCCTCAATACGACACCTTCGAAGACTTAGATAAGCCACTAACAACGGAAGAGATCTTAACCGCCATTGGGCAGCTAAAAAATAACAAATCTCCCGGCGCCGACTCACTCCCAGCTGAGATCTTTAAAGCTGTGTCGTCAGAGCTCATACCCTACCTCAAAAAACTGTTTGATGTCGTGTGGGAAAGTGGTCAAGCTCCGCAGGAGTTTCGTGATACACTTTTAATCAACATCTTCAAAAACAAAGGCAGCGCTGCGGACTGTGGAAATTACAGGGGTATAGCTCTCCTGGCTGTTGGAGGGAAGATACTCACTAAAGCGATGGCAAATAGGCTAACACCTGTTATGGAAAAGTTACTTCCTGAAACACAGAGTGGCTTTAGACCAAACCGAGGCACATCGGACTTAATCTTCACACTTAAGCAGCTTCAAGAAAAAGCACTCGAACATCAAGGAGAAATTCACATGGCCTTCATTGATTTAACCAAGGCGTTTGACTCGGTGGACAGGGAAGTGCTCTGGAAAATTATGTTCCGCTTAGGTATCCCTAGAAAATTTGTGGAAGTATGTCGCAGTCTACATATAAACAACAACGCCCAGATTATGTATAATAATGAGGCAACCGAACCTTTCCAAACCCTCACTGGAGTTAGGCAGGGATGTGTCCTGGCACCCCTACTCTTTAATTTGTTTACCACTGCTCTAACAATTATTGTTGACAACAAACTGACAGTCAGAGGAATAGGTCTCAGATACCGTTTTGATGGCGGTCTCTTTAACATAGGGCGCTTTAGAGCTTTCACAAAGACACGCACACGATTCATTTGTGATCTCCAGTATGCGGATGACTGTGCACTTTTAGCCTCTACGCCGGAAGAGCTTCAAGAACTTTTAGATGTGTATGTCCAGAGCTATGATTCCTTGGGACTTAAAATCAACATTGGAAAGACTAAGATTATGTCAACTCCTCATCAAGTGAACCAAATAGACATTACACTTAACGGAAATTCTCTTGAAGTGGTGGATCAGTTCAATTACTTAGGCAACGTTGTTAATGACAAAGCAAACATGGACAGCGAGATTCGCAATAGAATTAACGCTGCATCTAGAGCACTCTGGGGTCTTAGAGAGAGAGTATTTGACAACCACGACCTTGCTTTGTCAACGAAAATGGCTGTCTACAGAGCAGTTGTCATTCCAACACTGCTATATGGATGTGAAAGCTGGGTCACTTACCGTCGTCATGTGAAAGAATTAGAACGTTTTCAGCAAAGACACCTCAGAAGTATGATGAAAATCCGTTGGTTCCATCACATGTCAAACGTGGAAGTACTCAGGAGAGCAAACAGCCTTCCAATTGAGGTGCTTATTTCAAGAGCACGCCTAAGATGGGCAGGTCACGTTCATCGTATGCATGATAACCGCCTTCCTAAATGTACACTTTATGGTGAATTGCTAAGCGGTAGAAGAAGGCGTGGCGGTCAACGAAAGAGGTTCAAAGACGCTCTCCATGAAAATCTAAAATCCTGCGGTATTGCAGACGAGCAATGGGAACAACTTGCAGCGGACAGAACCGAATGGCGAGGGGTTGTGGCCAGCTATCAAGGAAATGTTGCTGCAAGAAGGCCGAATCCAAGACCTAACCAGGTCTATGTTTGTCCTGACTGCGGTCGACATGTGCTCTCCCGAATTGGCCTCTATAGCCATAGTCGTGTGCACCGTAGATGAATGGGAATCTCAATAAACTACACCTGTTACTTGTTTTTTATTGTACACAATTTATCGACTGTAACATTTTTATACTCGGACTCGAGTAACGGCTAATAATAATAATAATAATAATAATAATAATTATAATAATAATAATAATAATAAGAACAGCTAGCCCAGACGGTCAGCGATGTAACTTAGGTACAATATCCACACAATAATACCATAAGAACAGCGAGCCCGGAGGGTCAGCAATGTGACTTAGGTATATTGAAATGCAGTTACTCAGGAGCACATCGAATGGTAGCATTCGGCGATGTAACTCGGGAGTGTTAGAAGTGGCATCTCCTTCGGTAAACAAGCTGGTCTTCTTTTATATGGTTCCTGATGTCACACTTCTACCCGGATTATGCATCTCCGCTTGTTTCTTGTGGGAAAATGTTTATTTTAACGCTATTATAATTGATACGGCGTAGTTTTGTGCAGCGCTTTAGAGTGACGCTCAGCTTTCTATCTTTTTCTGTGGTTAAGTTAGTAACGTGTAGGCGATTTCATACTATGGGAATACACGAAGTACTTGACGTTTATCTGAATGTACGATAAACAAACCCTGCGACTCGACTAGATTTTATGTAAATTCTGTCTCAAAATTGTAGCGTTTAACTTTCTTTAAAAACATAATTTTAAAATGCATTCTGGTAACTTTATTGTGTCCAATATTTAATGACTACATAAATGAAAAAAAAAATTAAATGAAATGAATTAAATGCATCAATTATTTAAATTTGGAAAATAACTAGGAAAAAATTAAATTTGTATATGGGGTATATACTCTTTTTTCTGTGGTTTTTAAAGAGGTGGAGATTATTTATGCAATTCGCCTACAATTTTCATATCTTTAAAATTTCGTATTTTTTAAGGATATGGCCTAAGCTTCAATCTCCCAACTAGACTACGATTGGGGGGACCATCCCCCCCTTCATATAGTAATATGCCTGACATCACCTCGCGAGACTTAATGCATGCTGGAGGAAGCACCTTCATATTTTATCATCAACGTAACAAATTATTTAAATAAATTGTTTTCTAATAATATATGGATAGAACTAGGAGATAACTGTTCCTAAAGCTAACCACCTCGATTATCAGACCACAGCCCTTGCGATTTCCTTTGGAAAACGTTAAAGGATACAGCGTATTCCTCATCTATTGAAATGTAAAGTAGTAAACCGAAAAATTTTAGCCCACTAGTATTTTTTAACTAATTTTTGCATTATAAACATATGCACGTCATGCATTGAAACAAATATTTAGCATAATCAAGAAATTAAGAAATATTCTGTGTACATTTCTCATGGATTTATTTCTCAATTCCACCGTCTGACCCGTATGTTATCACGGAGCACGCCATGAACCCCATAGAAACGCAGATTTTCGCCATAACTAAAAATATGTTTATTAATACTCGTAATTGAAATATTGCATCATATGATATATTTTTGGATGTCGGGTATTTAGGTACGCGGTTACAGCGTGACACGATTTAAGTTCTAAAGAACAGTATTCTATTCGACAGGTGCTAAAACCCAATTACAGGATGGGAACAAAAGTAACACAATATACCTACAGTTTAAATATAGGATTTCGATATCATATAAACATAAACTATAGATCAATTACTACCATTTGTAACTTATTTGGAAAAACTTGAACTAATTCTTCATTTCTCCATATATTCTCATGTCTCTGGCACAATATCTGTCGATCAACATGGTTTTATGAAAAGTCGGTCAACTATCACCCTTGTGTGCAAAACACAATTTCTTTGTCAAACTCTGAATAGAGGTGGTCAAGTTAATATTATCTACACGGATTTCTCCAAAGCTTTTGACAAGCTAGATCTTAGTACTTTGATTAGTAAACTGGACACCTTCGGTCTTTCTTATTCGTTACTACAATTAATTGAATCATGTCTGCAGGATTGATATCAAATTGTTCAGTATCGAGGTTATTACTTTGACAGTTTCTTACAAAGATCCGGTGTGCCACAGGGGTCGATACTTGGTCCACTTTTCCTCGTTATGTTTATTAACGATATTTTGGAGGGCTTCGACACCCATTTCCTCCTGTACGCGATTGACTCAATTGATGATTGTATTAACCTTGAAGGCTGCTTAAATACTATTATTATCTTGGTGCAATGACAACTACTTAACTCTTAACGCCAGCAAATATCATGTAATGTCATTTGGTAGAAAAACCAGAATGTACCTACGTGTTTGTTTCATTAACGTTGACGTTCTGTACACCATTCATTTATCTTAAGAAGGTTTTCTTGTAAGTTATTCCAATCAGCTGAATTTAACGGTGGAGCAGATTTTCATATTGTCAACGTAAAGCGTATAAGTAACATTTAAATCATATCCAGCATCACTTATAAATATGTTAAATAATCGTGGACCCAGGTGAGTGCCCTGTGGAACTCCGGAAGTAGAGGCTTTTTCAACAGGTTGGTAACCACTGCATTGCGCGAGTTTTCTACCAGCAAGATAGGGCTCGAAAAATTCTAGGAGCATTTGAGAAAATCCGTTATTAGCAAATGTTCGTATAGTATGATCAAGTCTGTCGAAGGCCTTAGAAAAATTTGCATAAATTACATCTCGCATGCCAGCATACAATGAGTCGGCTAGAGATTGTGTGATAGATAAGAGATTAGTGAGGGTTGACTTGCCGCGCATGAAACTGTGTTGATACGGGGTGATGCAATTTTTTATATAATTAGAAGTATATTTTCATGGATTTCAAGAGATTTGACAAAGTTTTTTTATAATAGTGAAAGGTCTATAGCTCAAGATATTGCGATCGCCATTTAAAAAAATTAATGTAGTTCTAGATATAGAAGTACTTGGAAATGTGTGCTTAATTAGAGCTAAATTATAGATTATGGTCATAGGATGTGAAAATACATAAGCGCGGTCTGTTATTTTAAATGTAAGTGTATTGTTAAGAGTTGTTCGAAGTGTATTAGTCATCCATGCTTCCAATTTTAATTGTAAATGACTTCACGTCAATAAAATGACGCAGCCGAATGTACGGTGTGCTTGGAAAGAGAGAGATGGAGATGTAATAGAATATGACATTTGACAAATTTATTATACCTAATCTTTAAATTTCTCGGTACACTTGAAAACATTAGGGCTAATTTTATTTTAGTTCTACAAAAGGGAAAATGTTTATTTTAATAAAACCTATGTGGGATGAAGAATTATTTTTGCAAATCGAAAATAGAAGAAAAAAAAATTTTTTTATATATACTTTTTTTCTCTCGTCATCCCACATTGTAACATGTTTTTAATGTCTTTTAGTGAAAGGCGTTTTTTAAAATAATGATTTATATGAGAGTAAATTGCACCGTCTTTCCGGCTTATATCCGGAGCGCTCTTAAGCTCAGAAATAGTTTTAGATTTTAGTCTTTCGACGCAAATATATACCTCTGACTCTGTAAAACTTGCAACATGGATACTCGTATTATTTTCACTCTTAAAAATGGTCTAATGTAGCCGAAACACGTGCCCAGTTTTACTAAAACTTTCTGAAACATTAAAAAGTGTAAGTAATATTTTATTTATGTATATAGTTATTAATAATGTTTTACTTGGTGCCAATCACGAAATCTATTCAACTTACATTTTTTCTTAAAAAATTAAATTTAATTGTACCTATTACTTCGAAACTTCTCTCGTCCGCTTCATTTCTATTTAAATCGCTATTAATACCTTCTTTTATATTTATTAGTTGGACCCCCTTGGGACTGATAAGTGTTTATACATGTTTTTATCAATTACGAAATTTAATTATCATATAAAGTGTTTACATTCTGGACAAATGAAGTAATAAAAAATCTCTGTTTAAATGCCCCCCATGAACACGAAGTAATTAAGATAAATATTTTTACGTCAGTTTTATCACGTTTAATTACTTGTTTACTTCTCATTATATTTTATACTGCTTGCATCACTATTTTTAGCGAAAAAGTCAGTTGTAGAATTTTTTAAAAGATATTGCACGTAAATATATTTTACATATTATGTATCAGGAAGGTTTGTACTAAAACATATCTCAATCTCGACTATTTTCGCCGGGTTCTCAAATCACTTGTTTCTGTGCTGGTTCCTTTGGGCCACAATATTTCCAGTAGGTAACGTTATGAAAAAATAGGACCTGTAGTCAGGTTTAAAAGTTTGTTTGATAAACGCAGTCTTTTAAAAACATAATAAATATCAGACAGATCTTATTTAATTTAAATTGTAAGGAGACATCTTTTGGACCCATGGTAAAGATTAAGGTGAATATGAACTCAAGAAAAAATAATCATATGGGGTTTTAAATTAACTAATTTTACAAACAACTGATATTATTGAGTGGAGACTCATATCACTACATCTGTCATAGTTCTACTTAGATAGTCTTATAGTTTTTTTAAACATTATATGCATGAAAGAAAATGTATGACCAATATAATAAATATTTGCTTATCGGATCTCTCTCTTGGACATGCCCACCTTAAGTGCTTCAGTAATTATTATGATGACCAATCAATTAAAATTTTCGCAAGATAATAATTTCCACGATGTCTGATCAACAATTTTATGCACTAAAATTGATTAAGACTAAATCGACATGGAATTCACGTATTTTTATATTTCGTTATCAATTATCAGAATATGTGCTATGCAGTGCCAGTTTTAAAGTCCGGAAATCGTAGTTGTAGAGGTCAGAGGTTATGAAATTTAAATATAATTGATAAAAAAAAATTCTCCAAATAGGTCATCATATAGTTTCTATGTAAGGTGCGTATTATTGTTAATAAATACTATAGCCGAATTGACGTAGAGAGGGGGAGTAGCTATGGAAGAGATAAATCAGGATAAATTTGTAGGCCGTATAGAGTACAACCCAGTTTTTCAAAAAGTATCCAAGAAGAGTGATAAATGTAGACATACAGAATAACAGTTCGATTGAAAGCTTATGGTTGAAATTTCGAATCCACACGAAAACCATAGCAGTAGGTATTATTTATCGTCCGCCTAATACCAACCTCTGTGATGGAATTGAATATATTAAACAACTTTTATCTATTATAGTTCCTACAGTAGATAATGTTAAAAATTATTTAACTTAGATAATTTACTTTCGTAAACCCTAGAAGCATATAACTTTCGCACAGACAATTAATGAACCTACCAGAACCGCGGGCAATGGTACTGGTACCATATTAGATACAATTTTTATTTCTGATAAAGACCTAGTAAGTAACAGCGGAACGATTAATTGCAATGATATATCTGACCACAGACTGTTTTTTTGTGAGTTAAATATGAAGCACATTAGACTTAAACAAAATAAAGTTAAGTTTCGAGGCCTCCATAATTTTAACTTTGGCTTATTTTATGGAGACCTTGTGGATATGCCTCTTCATAATATATTTAGGTGTGATGATATAGATACTAAAGTTCAATTACTTAGCACCTGTATTATAAATATCCTTAAATACGCGTAAATCACCTTGGTTGTCTGATGATTTACATGCCTTGATTAAGAAGCGGGATAAAGTTTACGGAAACTTTAAAAGAACAAATAATCCTGCAGAACTTTTAACGTATAAGACTCTTAGAAATCGTACTCTCACTACCACCTGTAGAGAAAAGAAAAATACATTAATAGTATTTGTGACCAGGGCAATATTAAAAATATATAGGTAGCTTTGATGAATTTTAATAGAAGTAAAACCAAAATTAATATAATACCTAATGGTTTGTTTACGCCTTCTGAGATGAATACCTTTTTTGTCTCATCATTTGAAAGGAATGATATTCTTAATAAAATTCAATATTTTGCAGACAACAATTTCACTTACCGTAATTTGACTTTTCAATTTACTGATGTTGAAAGCGTCAGTAGTTTTTTAAATGAATTAAAATCCAATGCAACAGGATCAAATAGTATTTCCCTCAATACGGTTAAATATTGTAGTCCATATATTGATATATTTATAGCTCACATAATTAATTGTCTGGAGAAGGGTTACTTCCCCGATTCATGGAAAGAAGCACGGTATGACTGTTACCTAAAACCAATGATGTACAGTCTCTGTCTGACTTGCGACCAATTAACATTCTTCCTATAATATCAAACATTTTGGAGTAAATAGTGTACTAATAGCTATATAAATATGTATGTGATTTCAATATAATTAACCAATGCCACTCGGGATATATAAAGGGCCATATCACTGCCACTGCATTGGCAAGAGTAACTGATGATATTTTTTCAGAGAGACAATAAAAAATAACTGCTATTGTTATGCTTGAATTTTCGAAAGCATCCTACATTATCAATCATTGTCTCTTGTGTGCAAAACTGCAGCACTATGGTCCTTCTGAGCTATCGGGCTATCTAGCCAATCGGACTCAAAATGTTGTATTTGATAATAACTGTTCAGATAGTATTTCAGTTATCTATCAGGCGTACCTCAGGGATCAGTTCTTGGGCCTTTATTGTTTTCTATATACATCACTGACATTACGGTCTACAAACACATGTAAAATTCAGGTATATGCTGATGATACTCAGGTTTGCTTAGGTTTTAGGAGACTCGGCCGCTGTCCAGAAACAACTTAACCACGACCTTAATATTTTAAAAATTGAGTCCCTAGAGTATAATCTAAAATTAAATCCAAGTAAATGTAAACTTGTATTATTTGGCGCAAACAAGAACCTGGACAATTTTGAAATAAAAATTAATGACAAACTTTTAGCATCTGAGAATGGTGAAAAAATCTAGGTCTCTATTTTGATAATAAATTAAAATTTTCTCAGCATGTTACCTCTATGATGTGTAAGGGCTATGGTGCACTAAAATTACTGTATGTCAGTGGACATATTTTGGAGCTAGATCTAAAGAAAAAGCTCAGCCAATCTTTAGTACTGTCTGTCTTTAATTACTGTGACTTTGTATATGGTAACTGTATAAATAGTGTTGATAAATTGCGCATTCAAAGGTTAAAACATTCGTCCTGTCGATTTATGTATGGCCTGATAGTGGAGTAGATTTGGCATTTGAAATGCAAGTGTTTCTTCTCAAAAAAAATTTTTTCCCGTCTTATAGAGGACGAAATGCCCCACTTCCCTGACACTTTCACATCGTCCAGGCAGGTGGAGGGGGGGGGGGCAGTTAAAATTTTTTAAAATAGGCCAATTAGGGGGGCCGGAGATATGGCCGTTTGAATGGATTGAGTTTCAGGGTAGGAAAACTAGGAAAAGGGATCGGACAGGGGTGTTTTAAGAGATAAGGGATTGGGCTAGGAGGGTAATTTTTTTTCTGTTGTGAATGGTCATAGGAAGAGGTTGAGGCCGCGGGGGAGCTCTCTAGGGCAATTACGGAAGGGACGGGAGGGGGAAGAGGGGAACGTGCAAAACGGGAAAACGGCCATATCTCCGGATCTGCTTGTGCGATTTTAAAAATCAAAACGGGATTTCTTTGTCTTATGGCAGATATAACTTCCATTTGGTCCGAATTGATTTTTGGCAACCATTCAAAAATGGGAAGCAAAAGAAAAAATTACTTTTTTGAAATTCGTTTTTTTCACTGAAGGGGTAGGAGAGGGGATGAAATACTTCTCAAAAGACGAGGATTTTCATCCCCTTCAAAATGAAAAAAAAAATCAAATTCCTTCATTAGGAGAACCAGGACGTCAACTTTTAGTTTAAGCCCTGTAGAAGGGCAAGGGAAAGTCCTACGCTCTTCTGTCACGGCTGATTTTGGAGAGAACAAATTTCTCTTTTTGTTAAAAAAAAATTAATTAGAAAACCACAGATTACATTTTCTTTATGTTCATCGAATATTTTTATTCCGCACTCCTCCCTATCTTTTTGACCGACTTAAGCCTAGATCCTCTATTCGTTCGAGAAATATTAGATCTTCTCACATATTGCAGATTCCAAGACATGTCTGCATTGTTCAAAAAAAGTTGTTCTTATTGTGCTGCAAATCTTTATAATAAATTGTGTCAGAAGAAATGACAAATCCATCAACTAGTACTTTTAAGATAAAATTTAAAAGACCTTGTTAAATGAGCAACGTATTTAACTTCGGTTAAAGACAAAGTTCAAATTAATTTAATTAAGGTATTTATTTAATTGACGAATGATATGAAGTCCTGTTGGTTTCTCTCTTTTTCTACTGTCGTTTTGTTATCTTTTTTTACATATTATATATTATTATATGTATGGACATGTTTTTTTGTACTACTTACTTTTTTTTCTTTGCTTGCTACATTTATATAAATTCTTCTTTCTTGGCTAAACTTCGCCTTTTACTCCAGTTACTGTGTATGTTATATCTGTATCTTAGTGTAATAAAGACGTTTATCACTATTATTATTAAATTGATAGACAAGCAATTGGCTGATAATCTCTTTTTTTTATCCTCAAGTTTGCGAGATTCGTCTTTTTCGAAAATTAATACAAAAGACTGGAAATCTAAGCATACTCACTTCATATTTCCTGCCTTTTTCCTCAAAAAAATCGATTAAAGCAAAAAAGAACATTCTTAATTTCTACCCTTTCAATAATACTTTTTCGCTGCGTAATATTTAAATAAAGCAATGTTTAAATCTTTTGTATCGACGAATCGCAATTTTGATACAATGGCTATGCATACATAGTTCAGGGTTGCCTTTCGGAACGTTCGCGATAAAACTTATTAATCTTGTTTTTATTGCTAGGTCATTTAACTAGATTTCAACTAAACCAGAAATAACCGGTTCGCTTTGCTCAATATGATAATTAACATCCATTATTCTTATTTATGGGATAATTGCATAACTGAGTTTGATATACATGTCGCAATGTTGTATTCTCGTTTTTAATTGTCAGAGTGAAACAACAGATCTACAAACTTTGCTAATAAACAACTTTAAATTATACGTAAAGGTTGGAATAAATTCCTCAAAATTGCAAACCAAGTGACAATATTTTTTAACTCAGGCATGTCAATTTTAAAATACATTTCTTAATTTTCTTATACAATTTTTTTTCTATAAATATTTTTTAAAAGTTATGACGTGCAATTTTTTAAGCGGCAATCCCCATTTTTTAAAATGTCATTTGAAAGAATACATTTTTGTGCATACAGTACGAAAAATTCTATAGCATATTGCATAAGAAATTATTGAGAAAAAATATTTTTTTTTTACCTACAACCCCTTTTTGACCGTTTTCGACAAGTTTTCAAGAGAAAATTTCCTAATCCTAAAAAATGGAAAAAATACCAATGATTTAAAAGTTATTTTTTTACCCTGGATACTTTAGAGCATAAAAATTAATCTTGGATTGAAGTTTAAAGTATAAACAAGCTATATAATAATAATAATAATAAACGACTTTATTGCGATACTAAATATCAACAATGTAGGGCGAAGTTTAGATCATATAATCTATTCTTACACTTAACCCAAGGATTTTTTTAAAACAGTTGAAAGTTGAAGAGGTTGTCCCCCCAGTGTATTAATTAATAATAAATCCTGGTCACGGCACCAATGTAAAAGGTTGAAGCCTACCCCAATTAATTACAAATGAAATCCTGGTAATTATGTCACCAGTATATTAATTACTGTTTATTTATCTGAAGGAAAAACAAATAAGATTGGTCATTTGCGTGATCGTCTAGTTTTGTTAGTGTAGGACCTAAATTTTCGTTGTGTGTGTAGTAAACCCTTTTCTAATTACCCCAAGTTCTTTTATATAAAGGTTAATATTATTTGTTTCTCTCTGATACTATATACCTTAGAAAATTAATCACTCTGTTAATTGAAATACCTGGTAAACTTGAACACGCTGTCTATTAATTGAGAGATCTAGTTAATTATATATGTTATTTATGTAGTATTTTATTAGTCAAGATTGCACTATACATTTATAGTTGGAGTTTGTTTTCTATTTTGCTTTGAAACAAAACCATTTATTTAGTTTATTACTTATATGACGAAAAGATAAAGGTGAAAGAATGAGACAATAATTGATGGGAAAAAATAGTAAAAAACCCATTTTATTTTATATAAATTGATGCAACAATAGTCGAATATGAAATCAAAAGTAATCCAGATATTTGAGACAATTCTCTAAATATTATAATAGGAAACTTGGATCGCTATAGTAATGATCATACTATAGATATGCTGAGTGTTTTGATGCAATAACAAGAACTGAGATACAAAAGTATGCTGTGTTATTTTAATAGTAATTATAGAGTTGTGGCAATGGCCTGATAATGATAATCTATAATTAGAGCTGTTAGCAATTGCTAGTTAATAATGGTTTATAATTAAATAAAGTTGTTAGCAATCGCTAGATAATAATGATTTAAAATTAAAGTTGTTAGCAATAGCCAAATAATGAATCGAATGCAAAACAAAGGACAAGAATCATGTCATGTTTGTACATTATCAAAATTAAGTTGAAAAACGAGCATTAAATATTCGTGCAGCATATCATAGAGTGTTGAGGAAATATCCTTTAATTATACACAGCTTAGTGATTGAAATTAGAGTAGGAACAATCGTTCAGATAATCATATTAATCTTGCAGAGGTGAGAATTTACACTCACATAAAATCCTTTAGAATGCTGGGGAAATCCCCCTATAGTAATTAAATAGAAAAGCAACCAGAAGATTGCCTATGATTGTCAAACATACGAAGCCGCGAATCCGCGAAGGTAAGAAAGTGCGATTGCATCACCCTTCAATCGAAACAAGTGACCAGACAACTGCCTGAAATATTGACATTCCTCGTTATAACTGAACCCAATTAAGAACAGAACCAGCCAATGTTTCAAACCTTTGTTAACGCCAAGTACGCCGAATTCATGTAACTATAATAATTTATCGTAGGTAAATGCTCAACAATTAGACAACCTTGTGGTTACAGTAGGAAAACATTCCTAGTGTACTTTAAATATAAAGCATTCTTGAAAAACCTTGCGAGAGATGAGGTGAACATGAGAGTCAACTATTTGTTTTATATAAACTGCAGAATAATTATTGACATGAAGTTTGACGAGTCTAGGAAAAGTATCTGGTTATTGCATAACTCTAAATATATAGTTCTTGAATATAAACTTGTTATTTTGCAAATGCAAACCTCCTTAGTAAAATATTCAGAAAATGAAATTTTATGAATTAAAATCGTGAATAAAATCATAACTGAATAACTGGTAATATAATATTATGATAATTAAAAATCAAAGCTAATATTTAATTTAAAAATCTAATATTCTTTTAGTACCACAAATGCGTAAATTTTCCCCATTACACCCTGACGAAACCAGAATATGAATGCAATTGCAAATAATAAAGTAGAGTCTCGAAATAAGAAAGTAATCACCTTTAGAAATTTATGCCAGCTGAATTTCTGTGCGCTCTGTATGCCGTTATATCGCCCGTCAATGCTCTCCCCCAGGTTCTACATGTTTAACGTCCTCGTAGGGCATCGTAGAGACGTTGAAACTGCACTTCATAAAAAGTACGTTAAACAGTGATTGTCTTCGATATAAGTACAACGGACACGAAGTACTGCGATGCAATGGTGTATTAGAACTTTATTTCCTAAGTACACCTGACCAAAGTCTGCAAAGTACCTTAGGTGGGATTCCAAATGCATCTCCTTTTCTGAACAGTCTGATCTTCTTTTATATGGTTCCTGATGTCACCCTTCTATCCGGATTATGCTTTTAACGCTATTATAATATTCGGCACGATGTAGCTCTGTGCAGCACTTTAGAGTGACGCTCAATTTTCTATCTTTTTCTATGGTTAAGCTAGAAACGTATAGGCGATTCCATACTATGGGAATACGCGAAGTACTTGACGTTTATCTGAATATACGATAAACAAACCCTGCGACTCGATTAGATTTTATGTAAATTCTGTTTCAAAATTGTAGTGTTTAACTTTTTTGAATCACTTTCTACTAGCAAAAAACTAGCCTTTCATGAAAAAATTAGCGAGGCAACAATTAATTCCTACTTAAAATCCCTGGCAACTGGGCTATACAACTATTACACAAAATCTTTGGATTGAATTGGATAATCGATTTTATTTCACATGCTGTGTATATATTTAATGGAGTTGTTTTCTTGATGTATATTTAACATTAGCGCATCCGCCAGATATTTAGAAATTAAAATTTTACCATCAGCTTAGAGAAACACCCAACAGGTTAAAATGTACCTCTCTGGGCAAGGTTAGTGAGATATTAGGCCCAACAGCATATCACTTTCGAAGACAGTGACTATTTCGTACAACGCAAGAAAATTTGATAGTCGGTTAAAACGTAAATTGTCATTAAATGATGGAATGGTTTGCTTTTAACATTTCATACCGACGATCCTATATTTCCTTACAAAATTTACTGTCCACACACTAAATGAGAGGTCAATAAAAAGACGTGATTTTTTTAAAACTGCCTCCAAAAGAGGGAACTGAGTATTTACTTAATTTTGTAATAGATAAAGAATCATCTGAATTAGGCTTACAAATTGTTATATTAAGAGTGAAAAGAATTGTTTAATGGTTATGAACTGTAAAGTAAACAATAATCTAATCGAGATCTGGCGTATAACTGAAATAACATCTAAGTATAAACTTAGAAAGTTATTATTTATCATTTTACATAAATAAATGTCAATTATTCTCAAACTTCCAACTTTTCTGTAGGTACCTATAAAAATTCCGTTCGACTTTGCGTTCTTACATATATCAAGTTAGACAACTTTTAATACTTACGTCGGTAAAGAGAATTGCATAAAGCTTTGCGATGTTCCATAACTGTATCTCCATAGACTTATTATATAGCGGGTGTTAGAAAAGTATGGGAACGGTGTAAAATCGAACAGTTTGCATCAAATCGAAAAATAAAAAAATACGTGTAAAAAAATTTTCAAAAAACTATCTACTGATACCAAAATGTCCTTCCCAACCACCACCCTGTGGGTGGGGCGAGGAGCAACTTTAAAATTTCAAATGGAAACCCCTATTTTTTATTGCGGATCCGGATTCTACGGCCAAAAATACGTGAATTTTATATCGGGCATTTTTTTCGATTCTCGCAAGGTGTCGCTGCAATCGCAAAAAATTGAGCGGAAACATGAAAGTTTTGAACGCATACTTAAAAAAATGCGAAAAGTAAAACAATTGATCTCAGAGTGAATAATTTCTCGAGCTGTTTTGAGAACAGTGATTTTAGACGGTCGTGCGGAAATTACAACAACTATTAACATTCTGTAAATTTATTAGCGGCTAGTAATTTTCAATTTACATTTTTTACAGGGCAATTAAAAACTCGATTTAAAAAAAGACTAACAGTGGTTTTACCTCTTAATTCGGCCACTTCAGACAAGTTCTTGATCCTAGCCAGTGAAGGCAAGGAGGTAACTCAGCCATTTAAGGCAAGGTGAGGATTTCGGCCAGTTGAGGCAATTAGTTTACAGCTTAACTGCTACACTAGTAGGTTTTAATTTCAAGATTATAGCAGGTGTTCAAAGTGGTGCCCACTGACTTCTTGGCATTGTCCGAGACGAACGTTAAAATTTTCAATAGCACTTATCATTTGAGGTGGTATTTCTGCAAAAATGTTCATTATGCGGTGCCTCAGCTCTTCCAAATCACGAGGTTTAGTGAAATAAATCTTACCCTTCACGTAGCCCCAAACAAAATAATCAAGTGGCGCGAGGTCGGAAGATCTTGCTGGCCAATATCCCGATAGTATGGAGGAGCCCCATCTTGCTGGAACCAAACATTATCGAACTTTGGCGATCTTTCTAGATCTCGCAAAGGCTTTTGATACGGTGTCCCATACTAAGTTGATTGATAAACTAAATAATTACGGATTTCGTGGCATATCCAACGATTTGATAAGAAATTACTTGACAAACAGAAAACAAGTTGTACGTATTGATTCAGTTCATACTGAAGAAAGACCAGTAGAAATGGAGTTCCACAAGGAACAGTACTGGGGCTCATTTTGTTAAAGTTGTATATAAATTATATGCTAAACTTAGATATTTAAAAATCGTTTCATATGCTGACTGATGACACAATTCTAATCTTTTCAGATTCAAACTGGGAAAGTGTTAAAATTAAAGCAGAACGTGGTCTTTTTAATATTACGCAATGGCGAAACTCGAAAATATCGACCTTAAATACACGAAAAACAAAATTTATCACTTTCTCGCTGAATACAATGGGTCAAACCAATATAAATATCACATGTCATGACTGCAACAACGTCTTAAATTGTAATTGCAGCAAATTTTTTAGAGAAAACGGACCATATCAAGTATTTAGGTATTTACCTTGATCAGTATTGAAAATTGAATCAACACAGAGAATTTCTGAATAGCAAATTACGCAAATTATTATACAAATTTTATCAGCTCCGACACATATTGATGTTTACAAGGCATTGATTGAATCAATAATAAAATATGGAATAGTCATTTAGGGATCGGCCTATGATACAGTTTTAGACAAATTAAAAATAATTCAAAGGCACTTTGTTAAAATTATTTTCAACAAACCGAAGCACTATATCATTTGAAGAGTCAGAATTGTTAGATATTGATGCAATATATATAATCTCGTCCTTAATCTACATAAAAAATATAAAAATTAGCGAAATGTCCTTCAACATATATATAAATAATAATGCATTTAAAAAAGAAATGTGTACATATATGTTTGTGAAAATATCGCGAAATTCAAAAGTATTATTAATAGAACATAAATAAATATTGATGTTGAATATTAAGTTCGTGTCTGTCTCCATCAAAATGTAAGTTCTAAAACTTTTCGTATTGTGTGTAAAACCACTCCCTCTTTCTTTCTCGTTTTTTCTCCTCTTCTTAATTTTATCTTGTGTTTACGACTGATTACCTTATTGCTTCTTTTCAGCTGTAATAGCACACATTATGTAACTTATATTAGCTTGCACAAAACAAGCTCTTCAAGAGCTTAGATGCATTACTCATGTGTAATGAATTATGTACATCATCTAGTTGTAAATAAAGATTTTTTTTTTTTCGGTTTCCCGATACTGGACATGACTTCCGTGGCCTTCGACACCACACGGAAATCGTTATTCTTTCCTTAACTCTTCACTTTTGAATAAAGTACCTGTTCGGGGCAGCTTGTTTAATAAACGATATCTGTCAACAATCCTGACTTGACAATACAGCACAGTTGAAAAACAAACAAGATTTTTACAAACCCTGCTATGTAGAAAATTCACATTTTGGGTAATTGGTATCGAGACACTGAATTTTGCAGAATTAAGTGTAATTATTCATTTAGTTGGAAACGTGGTTGACCAATGAGGAAAATTTTTGAATAATTTGGTCAGCAAATCCTCAGATAGTGAACCATTCGATGAAGTTGACAGTAAATTGAGAACGATTGCCAATCATTGTAGATTTAGGATAATATTTAAAAGCGTTTTTTACGTAACTCTCGTGGAATGGTTATTGAGAATATCGGCGGGGTAACAACTGGATAAAATAAGAATGAAAATGATTCATCAAACGTTATTCTACAATATTTCGAAGAAAATCCAACAACTAGCTTGAGGCAGGCTACAAGAGATTTACATGTACGTAGATGGCTTAATTAAAATAAACAGATGTATAGGACGAAGTAGCCCTCTTATTCATTGGCTGCCACGTTCGCCAGATCTAACACCTTTAGATTTTTTTTGTGAGGAATTTTAAAAGAAAAAGTTTACAGCACGAGACCACAAAATGTTGACAAATTAAGGAGGTGGATTGAACGAGAGTGCAGGGAAATTACACCACAACAATTAATGAGGACCCGTCAAATTTTGAAACGGCGTTAAGAAGAATGCATAAGGTGTGAAGGAGAACACAACAATTTGAAATACTTTGTTAGATTTTTGTGTTTGTTGGCCGAATTCCAAATTTCTCCAATCATTTGTTTATGTTATTTATTCATTTTTAAATTAGTGTTGACTCTTGTTGTACTATTTGATGTTCATGTTATTAAAAACATTAATTTTTCAACTTTTGTTTCATTAGATCATAACAGACTTATATAGGCCCAGTCGAAAATTGAAAAACTTTCAAATTTAGGGAACCTTAGTAGGCTTTGAAAATATGAAAGTAAAATTGTTTAAAAATAGTCAAAATACAGCTCTTGAATCGCACGCACTGTATAGTAGACGTGGAGAAAGTATTTTTTTATTGCATTTAATAAATCACTAAATGACAGAAAATCGCCTACAAACAATTCATAGATACCTTCTCATAGTGTTCGTACACCCCATGCTTGTTAATACGCCACAAAATTGAAATCTCGGTATACTCCCTTTGCGCATCTAATCAATAACTTCCATTTCTTTGGCCGATATCATATGATTTTATTTTCCCTGCCAAAGTGTTTTGCTGAAACGCAGTAAACATTGAATTTTTGAGTATAGGTTTGTGTTTAGTGTTTGTGGCATAAAGGAAATAAATATATTTAATAGTAAGTACTTATTGCCATAAGTTATAAAGGACATAATACCGAACCTAAGGGTTTCATTTCCGAACTTGATTAAAGCAATACCTTTTATTTATACCGTCTGTCTATTTTACGAGGGCCACACCAAATATCTTGCTTAATATCTATTGTAGAAGAATAGTTTTAGAAAGCGATGGAAGTTGACGGTAAAGACAATAAGTATAATAATGTGTATCAAGAAATTCGAAAAACGCAGTTAGCTTTGACATACGTTCTTGTGCAAAAATGAAAAGATCAAATCTCAAAGTAGGCCATGACACCATTAATTCCGTTTATTTTTTCTCTTTCCAACAATATAAACGATTTTAACTGATTGTGTCAATATTTAATATTTTACGAAAATCATCATATCATATCATTGAATCGTAAAGATCAGCTATGCACATAATAGTAAAAATTCACTTTATAATAATTATAATTCAGTAATTATTTATTACAATTTATTTAATCTCAGAAATAATACAAGTACAAAATGAACATCCAAAAGAACGAGGAACTATGTATAACAGTACTACCTACTACCATACTGAAAAGAAAATATATGTATTTATTCTTCTAACTACAAATGCTAAAATTGTGCACCATGTATTCCAATACACAAACGTGCCCTACGAGACATTTCACGCATGGCATTTTGGAGCATTTCAGGTGTAATTGCCTCACATGCGTTTCTAATTTTGGCTTTGATGTCCTCAATGTTTTCAGGGGCAGTTCGAGATACCCTGTCTTTAATGTAACCCCAGACGAGAAAATTCAAGGGAGTAATATCTGGTGATCGAGCTGGCCATAGAATAGGTCCATAGGTGCCTATCCAGCTATCTGGCATAACTTGTAATAATAATAATAATATAATAATAATAACTTTATTTTTAACCCAATTTTACAATATTATTTTTACAGTTATTCTTTATTGTATAAATGTACCTGATTTCACAAGGAAATCGTTTTGCGTCTTAATATTTCACTAAGATATTATTATTAACAATACCAATGTACATATCGTATTCGTTACTAACAACTAAAAACTAAAACTAACAAATAAAAGACTAATAATGAATTATTAATAATTATTATAAAATTATGGAGATTAAGTGCAATAATTGAATTAGAAGTTATGAGAATATTTGTTCAAATAAATGTAAATTATGCATGATAAATATTGACAGCTTTTTACAGAATAATTTGTAATTATTTATTGCTTTTATGTATTCGGGAATAATATTATATATCTTTGGACCCGCGACGCCAAGAGATTTTTTGTACAAATTAGAATTTGGTCTAGATGTAAAAAGCGCATTGCGTTCATTTTGCCTTGTATTGTGTATGTGGTTTGTTGGTACTCTTAGTTCCCTATTTCTGTAGATAAATAAATTTTGCTACATTAAGGATATATAATCCATTTAAATTGAAGACATTACTATCTAGAAAAAGTTGTTCTGTAGAATATCTTCGATTTTTCCACAGCATTACTTTAAGTATCCATTTTTGTGTTATTTTTATATTTTTCAATTGGCTGTTATATGTTCCACCCTTTATTATAATGGCGTAGGTAAGTATGGATTCTACCAACGATTTATATGTCATTTTTAAAATATTAATTGGAAGAATGTTGCGAAGCTTATAGAATACAAGTTTTCTTAGTATTGTATTAAGATATTCGGTATGATAATTCCATCTCATTGTCTCATTTATTATAAGACCCAGATATTTAATGTTTGTAGTGTTCCCAATTACATTCTCGCACGTTCAGTTTATTAAGTCACATTTTTCGTGGAATTTTAAATTGTCAATTTTCGGCTGTAGTCTTGAACTATTGCTGAAAGTAATGAACTTTGTTTTTGCAAAATTGAGACTTAACAAATTATTGTCCATCCAGCATTTAATTTTATACAGTCCCTTTTCGCTTTTTTTGGTGACCTCGGACCAATCTGTACCGTGGAATGTTAGAGCAGTATCATCGGCATATGTGATGATATCTCCACTTATATTTAATTTCAACATGTCATTTATGTAAAAAAAGAATAATTGCGGACCTAAAACTGTTCCTTGTGGAACACCATATGTCACATTTTCTGGACTACTTAATGTTTTATTAATTTTTACTGAGGCTTTTCTATTTGATAAATAGCTTTTTAACCAATCTAATGCTACTCCTCTAATTCCGTATTTCTCCATTTTTTCCAAGAATAGTTCGTGTGATATACTATCGAAAGCTTTAGCTAGATTTAAAAATATGACAATGGTTTTTTCATTTTTCTTAAGGTGTTCATGTATTTTGTTTGTAAAATGAAATAAGGCGTCTTCCGTGGAGCGGTTTTGTCTAAATCCGAATTGCTTTGGCGATATGTTGCGAGACAGTGAGTGGCTATGAAGTCGAGAGACCATGCATTTTTCAAATATTTTGGCTATTAGTAATTACCGATATTGATCTATAGTTGTTTGTAACAAGTTTATCACCACCTTTACATATAGGTGTAATAATAGCTTGTTTTAGTGAATCTGGAAATTGTCCATTTGATTTAAATAATTTGTACATATTACAGCAGTGTGAGGTGGAGCCCCATCTTATTGAAAATATGAATAATTTGATCTTTCTGCCATCTGTTAATTCATAAAGAAAATCTTGAAATTCGTTTTGCACGAAACTAAGGTACCTACGACCGATTAATTTGCCATCATCAAAATAAGGTCCAATTACTTTAGTCCCTAAAAGACCCACCCAAACATTCGTAGAAAATCTTTCTTTGAAAGTAGTCTGCACCAATGTATATTTTCTCGTGTCCATTTATAATGAATATTTCTATTGAAAAATCCATTATTAGAAAATCTTGATTCATCCGACCAAAGAATTTTGCTACATATCAGCGGGTAATTTCTTTTTTTATTTAACAACCATCTACAAAATCTTACTGTCCTCGGTTTACCTCCCTCATTTAAATGTTGAACTTTCCTCATTTTGTAGCATCGAAAACCGTTCTTTTTTAAATATTTTTAACACGATTTTATCAGCTTCACCTGTATGTTTGTTTGTTTGTGTGTCTTTTGTTTGTGTGTTTGTATGCAACGGAATATTTGAACGTGATTCTCACCCACTTCAAAACGTCAGATTAAACTGAAACCGATGACAATACAATAATTTGACAACTTTGTCCTCACCAGGATCATCAGGATAAAATAAATTTTAAAATATGACTAATCTATTGTCGAGATTTTGCCGGAGGAGCCGTTGTCATTAATATATATTTTATTATTGGTGAGAAGTATGAATGGCAAGAGGGTGACTAAAAAAATTATAGTTTAAAAAAACTAAAAAAACACGCTTCAATAGCAAACCGAACTAAAAAGTAAAAAATAATGTTTAAATATTAAGATTCATTTTATTGTTGTTCTATTATAGGATGTTTTATTTATAGAAATATATACCCCACTGATATTGGTACAAAAATGTGGCCTAAAATATGTTAATGTTGTTTACTATTTGAAGTATAAAACATAATGAGCTTCAATTATATACGGAGTGTTTTCTGTAGAGTTTCACTACTATGATTATTTTATTATCGATATTAGTAAACCTTGAACATCAAATGTATGTAAGGTTTTTGACGATATTAACGAAAAACTGTTTAATAACTCTCTTCGACAATTTTAAGTATACCATGCAAATTTTTTATACAAAGCGCTCACTAATTTAACGTTTACTTGTGCAATTTTTTTGTATTGAATTTACTTTGCAGTAATGGTAAGGACGGATAATACCACTTTTGGATACGCTTACCAGTTACCTTCCGGAGGATGGCCAGCGAAAATACGAAGTGCTCTGTCACAATTTAGCGATATATTTAGTGAATTTGATAAATATATTGCACCTGCCTACCACCATGATCGATGTGAAAGGTACCTGTCTTATTGTTGCTTTATGTCCGACGAAAAACAGTTCGGTTTTGGTCATTTACAGAGAATGCCAACATAATTGGCGAAATACGCATTTGGTGTTCAGTGTTTGTTTTTGTGAATGTGATATTATAACACTGTCGTTTTTAGGTCAGTGCAAATGAGGCTTTACACAATGCATAAAAGAGAGTTTGTTATGGTTTTTGTAGCATTTTTTGCTTGCCTCGGACTGGGGATTTTCGTAGGAATTGCAGGTACGTAAATGGTGAGTGCCTATACTCAACTTTTGTCCAAGGGTCTAGATAAGATAGCGATATCGGTCTAGGAACCCAATCAAAGAAAAATAATCTATGTACTATCCAGTATCCTAACTTTAAGAGCATTCGGTTTGGCGGTACAAGAATAATAGCCAAAAAATCGCTAAGAAGATCTACAAAAGCTTAATTTTCATATATTTCTCATTTATAACATAGAATAATTATAAATATTCAAAAGAATAGTTACAATACGCACTTGGTTTATTGTTTCATTAGTTTTGTTCAGATTTCTCTGACATATGTTTCGGCCTTGCGACCATTATCAAAGAGTCTTAAAAACTGACCTGAAAATGGTGGTTCACAGTATATATCTTACAAATCCTCTACCCACCTAGAGGGGGATAATAACTTGATTTGCTATTCTTAAAATTTAACAATACAGGCCGGAACTACGAACTTAATTTTAATTTTATTACTGTATCTAGTACAGGATTGTTCATAAATTCTGTTTGTGTATTTGTAACGTTTTTATTTTATTTCTAAGATTTCAAGCATGTCTAGGATTTTTCCTTTGTTTGCATTATGGAAAAGTTTAACACTACTACCGTTAAAAACGTTATTTTGCTCAATGCAATGTTCGGCGAAACCAGTTGATTTTTTATTATATAAAATAGACTGTTTGTGTTCTCTTAACCTCACATCTATGATACGG
The DNA here is from genome assembly GCA_963675555.1 of Leptura quadrifasciata. Taxonomy (NCBI): domain Eukaryota; kingdom Metazoa; phylum Arthropoda; class Insecta; order Coleoptera; family Cerambycidae; genus Leptura; species Leptura quadrifasciata. The sequence goes on along the minus strand of OY776681.1, from coordinate 4,130,296 downwards.
CCACTCTGACCTATATATACGGTATCACAATCGTCACACTTTATTTCATATACCCCCGATTTTTTAATATCTTCTGTCTTTTCTTTATTATTAACCAACAAGCGACCTAAATTATTTCTATTCGTTGATATTGTATTAATACCTAATTTATTTAATCTATTACATACTGAGTTGCTAACCTTATTTACATAATTTATACTATGCTACTTTTTGTTTTCTATATTTGGCACGTTATGAAAATGTTTTTGTAATATCTAAAAAGTTTATTGACCGTTCTTTTTCCATTTCAACTGTAAATTGAATTTTGTTGTTTAGGGAGTTAATAAAATGGATGAAATGTGATAATTGTCTCTCAGTACCGATCCATATACAAAACACATCGTCAACATATCTTACCCAAAAATGTATGTATTTAAGGAGATTATTGGTGGTGGTAAAAAAATTGTTTTCAAAATTTGCCATGAATATTTCAGCTAATAATAGACTTAACGGACTACCCATAGATAAGCCGTTTACTTGTGTATGCATTTTATTATCGAATTTAAAATAATTTTGTTTGATACACATATTAATTAATGTTTGTAAATCTTTTTGTTCATTTTGATTCAATTCAGTATTAGAGATAAGATGTTGTAATATATCCCTAAGCTCATGAATAGGGATAGAGGTAAATAAACTTTTAACATCAAAGGAAACTAACTTGGCATTTTCGGGTAAGGTTATGTTTTCCAATTTGGTCACAAGTTCTAAAGAATTTTTTATACTGTAAGGGGATTGAAACTTGATCAACTGTCGTAAAGTCGAATTGAGTTTATTACATAGTCTATAAGCCGATGCATTGATATAAGACACTACCGGTCTCATAGGAAAACCCTCCTTATGAATTTTTGGTAAACCATACAGTATGGGGGCTGTAGCATTCATTAATAGAAGGTGGATTGTTTGAAAATTTGTTATATTGGGTGTATTTTTCTTTAGTAGTATCTGAAATTTTTTCGTAGGGTCATGTTTTAGTTCTTTAAAAACATCAGTATTTAATAATTCGTTCATTTTATTATTATAATCAGATCTAGATAAAACTGTTACAGAACTACCGCAGATTTCATCCAATTAATCATTTATAACTTTAAAAAATTGCATTTTGAATGTTTTTTTAAATTAATAATGAAGCTGCATTACATAGATAAATAAAATTTAGTAAATTCGTTATATTAACATACAGTACTTCAATCTGACGTCGAGTTTAAACCACAGTTTCTCCTAAAGGAAAATATGCGTTGAAAGCAGAAATCTAACAATTAACAATTTCCTTCGAGGGACTAAAGCAGAGATCGTGCTTATTTTAATTTTAACTGGATTCTTTGTCGAAAAAGACCTACTTTAATAGAGTTTTTATAATATTTTGATAAGTATTAATACAGAGTGTTCAAATAAAAATGAAATTGAGGAAACAGTAAAAAATCAATTGTTTCAAATGGAAACCTCCAATTTTTTCAATCTTATCTTATTTACCATTAAAAATAAGGGTAAGTTTGTGTATGGATGTCTGTCCCGAAAATTTATTGCCAATTCAATATTTTTATATGGGGATTTTGGTATGGATTTTAAGTTCAATTACTCTTAGTTGGCCATGACAGCGTTGAGTGCTAAACAAATGTATGTAGCTATCACTTACCATTTGACAAGTATTAATTACCATGCCGGGGCGCTTAAATTATACGCACGAGGATGATTTAAATTTGTTTATAATATATGGTAAATGTAACAAAGTTTTATCAAGAACATGTAAAATATTTGCTATCCTTAATTATATCGGGTCTTTGTAACTAAAATGAATAATGAGATAATGAAATACAAACAATGACATGTATATATCAATTAATAGAAACTTTTTTAAATGGTAAAATGGGTATTTGTAACTGTTGATTATCTAAATGGTAATTATAACCGACATGAACTCTAAAATGGATATGAGCTACAGTTAGATACATTGAGAGGTGATTTGGTATACACCAATCATTTACCTTTATCCTGAAGCTTCACGTAGTGTTTTCAATTACACAATATATTTTCAGGTCATCCGCATATAATAAGCTTAGTACGTCCAAATCTGAGACAATATCGTTAATAAAAATGTTAAAGAGTAACGAACCCAGTACAGATCCCTGGGGAACACTTGAACTAGCTAAGATATCGAACGATCTGAAACTATTAAACTGATTTTACAATTTGGTTTTCTGCTTTTTTGTATTTCGCCATTATTTTCATAAAAATATGGGAACGATATTCTGCATTGCCGGTTTTTAGGCCCGCCCATCACTCTCACTACCGAAATTGATGGTGTTACACTGCTACCAAGAGGTAACAGTAGTAATTCGAATGTAATTAGAAAAGACATCGCCACCGGTCCGTTTAATATGAGGACCCCAAAAATGTCCACGTATGCGCAGCAGTTGTGGGTCATAGCAAAATTGTCGACAGAAAATACAGACGGTGAGGATCCTTGTAGCGATACGCTTCAGTCTCTGTTTATTCTGTACTTATGTTTCTTTTTAGGTGAAATTATCGACAAGAAGTTCGAAATAGCTGTTGGTATATCAGGGTTAACGGAGGATCACAAACCTGTGTCTATTATGGATATTAAACACAATAATAGGTAAATAATTTATTTTATCGCCTACTTAGATTAACGTCGTAGCGCGGTTTAGCATTACCCATTCCACCGCTCAACCTGGATACATACACACAGACAATTATACAATGAGCATTCCCTACGACACTGTCATCTGCCGCAGCTGGGACTCGAACTCAGAAGTGGTGTAGCGACTAAACATGTTGTCTCTCACACAACTCCATCTACATTGCTACCAACTCGGTAACACATGGAAGACATAGCTAAACATCAATACCCTAGACAGGATTCGAAACCGAGACGCGTACCGTTAAGCCACTGAGCTGGTAAAGATGTTTAAATAAAATGGGACGAAATTTGTCGATTTGGATCAAATAATGCAGAGCGGGCTGAGATTTTGGGAACAGGCTTATTTTGTAGTACTTTTTAACATATCAAAATTTCCCAGCCTTAGACGCCGGTGGGAGAAAATAGTTTTAAAAAATCGATTTTTCGCAAAAAACTCGATAAGTATAAATTTTACTGAATTACAGGTAATAAAAATCCGCACAATTTCGTTTTTTTGAGCTTCGAGTGAATGGAGAAAGTTACACATAGTGAGCGTAATACTTCAATGAAGTAAGCAATCCAGTCTCCAGATAATGCCATGTTTTTTCACACGTCAGAATGCATGATTGTACCACCTTGAAGGTGACCTCCGCTATTTTGAACAAATGGCCTCCATTGTGTTGAAAGAAGCTGCCAAAATTAAAATTCAAAAAGTACCTTCAAATTGCATTTCTTTTCAATATTCATTATAGAAGTAGTCGACTTCTAGAATGTTTCCGCGAATGTCTTGAAAATAAGTATTTGCATATGAAAATATATTTAGCCAAGCAGCAATTGGAGTTAAGATTTTTTGCAAGAACCTTAAAACAGTTTCGGAAATCTTCAAGAACAGAATCGTACCTTTTAAACCGAGCGGAAGTAAATGTTAATGATGTAAAATCCGACATAGAAAATAACGAATAAGTGTCCCACAAACAGGGCCGTAGCGACGTTAATCGCTTTTGGGGGCAGTTTTGACTTCATCTATTTTTTTTTCTATTCCATATAAGCTGAAATTTTAAAAACAAGTAGTCAGATTTAAGCCATCACATGGCAGATACGATAAACCAATTCAATGTTAAATCCAAACATTGGACAGTGGACGATTTGCAATTCTTGGGTGGACAAAAATCTATACATTTCCAAATGAGCTCAAAATATTATTTAGAACAGCGGAAAAATAACGAAAAAGTTCCAGGCATTATGGGGGTTGGGGTTGAATTATGCATTTCGTTACGAACTTCCAAAACCTTGTATACGATAATATTACTTACCTGTGAAACAAAAAATAATAATAAAAAAGCCAAAGCAATAATTGGGTATCTTCTGAAGGAATTGAAATACAAATTTAGCTTCAAACTCCTGAATATGAGTATGAATATACCTGTGAATACATCAGAAACAGTTAATGAGGTCAAAGCGCATAGGAGTTTGAGGGAGTTACAAAATAAATATTGTTTAAACTTATATAAACTTGTGAATACAATAACAATAATAATATACCACATCTATAGATGTACAAAAAAATACAGTGAAATAAATCAAATTATTTAACAGGTGATTTTTTAAGGGAGCGCGCCCCGTTTAGGCAGACAAAATTAATCAGATATTTAATTGTTGATATAGGTCGTACCTGAAAGAAAGTATATCTCAGCGTAAGGATAATGCATATAGGCCAGGGCCGATAATTTTTGAGACCAAAAACATTTAGAACAGGATGACACCCATTGGAAAATGAAGAAAATATAACAAAAATAAGAGGAAAAATAATTTACGGGCGATTTGAGATCGGGAAGTGGAAGGGGGTGAACTCTTAAGGGTGGAAAACGGTTTATCACGATTTCCGGCAAAACTATCGAAAACAGTTAAATGGCAAAGTTGTAGGTAATAAAAAGATCTACAACTTGTATATTTACACTTTTTTCACATAACCTCAAAATATCTCAAAACTCAAAATAACCGACTTTTTGGTTTTTTATTTTTATCTTCCACAAAAAAAAAATTTCACGAAATTTGGTGGAAACTTACCTTCTTATGTCCCAAACACGCTGTAATTTTTTCAATTCAAAATATTTTATTTTTTCCCCTTATTTTGATTTTATATCGAAAAAGTAATCTCATTTTCAATCGAAAATTCTCATGTCAAAAAAGCTGCTTTTTAAAAAAAGTCGGCGCGCTTTTTGTTCGTTGAAAACTCTACTTTCTGATGGTGTACAAAAAAATATACATTACTATGGAAAATTTTCTCAGAAAATGCAGAAAAACGAAAAAACTATTTTTTTAATCATTTTTTAAGTTGATTTATTAACTTCTAATTACATTTATGGAATAGAAAATCTTATAATATATAAATATATTTGTTAGGCATTTCAATTGAAAAAATGTATGCTTAAAATTGTACGATTCAATTTAAATACTTATGAAGTTATTCATTATAATATTTTGAAACACATTTATCACCTTATCTGGAATTCTAATCACTTTTCCATTAGTTTTTGCCTCTTTGATGGCATTTCTTCATCGTTAGATTTGACAAATCTTTCTGATTCTAGTGGATCTTCGAAATCTTCAAAACCATCATTGTCTTCAACTCCAATATTTTTTCCAGTCTGCATTGGTTCTTCATCCACAATTTCATCTGAATTATTTACTTCCTCGTAGATTTTTTCTTCAACATTGGAGCATTATTCAGAACCATGACAATTTGAACATAAATTCGTGCATTTCAAACCATGTTTTCGGCAGCCACATTTTAGACTGTTACATCCAGTTTCACAGCTGCAGCAAATAGTTTTGATCAATATTTCAGAAATTAATTCTTTATCTGTCAATTTGGGCATAATGCCACGTTGATGTTGCTTCCAGCTCCAATCTGTTGCTGTCAGTTTGTTACCCAGCCAAGTTTGAAGCTGATAATATGCCCTGTAACAATGTTCTGCTGCGCCTTCAGTTGGTGGGAGATTTGTCAATATATAAGATGATTTTACTCTTGCCAATTGATATTTCCTAATTTTTATTTGATTCAGTGTTATTTTTTTTTTATTTGCGTCTTTTTTATAAAAAATATTGTCCAAATTTGACAAATTTTTATCGTCTAATATGTAACTAAAGTGTCAATTTCAATAAATAGCGCAAAATTTTAAACAATGATTAAAAAAACATTTTTCGAAATCGAGTTTTTTCGTTTTTTGCATTTTCTGAAAAATTTTTCCATAGTAATGTATATTTTTTTGCGCACCATCAGAAAGTAGAGATTTCAACGAACAAAAAGCGCACCGACTTTTTTTAAAAAGCAGCTTTTTTAACTTGAGAATTTTCGATTGAAAATGAGGTTCCTTTTTCGATATAAAATCAAAATAAGGGGAAAAAATAAATATTTTGAATCGAAAAAATTACAGCGTATTTGGGACATAAGAAGGTAAGTTTCCACCAAATTTCGTGAACAAAATTTTTTTGTGGGAGATAAAAAATAAAAAACCAAAAAGTGGGTTATTTTGATTTCTCGCTGATATTTTGAGGTTATGTGAAAAAAGTATAAATACAAAAGTTGCAGACCTTTTTATTTCCTACAACTTTGCTATTTAACTCTTTTCGATAGGAGTTGTAGTTTTGCAGGAAATCGTGATTAACCGTTTTCCACCCTTAAAAGTTCACCCCTTTCCACTTCCCGCCTCATATCGCCCGTAAATTATTTTTCCTCTTATTTTTGTTATATTTGTTCCTTTTCCAATGGGTGTCATCCTGTTCTAAATTTTTTTCACTTTTTACCATTTTCAAAGGCTTTGGCCCTGGCCTAATAATTCTAAGTTTCATCATAGGTTACAAACAATGAATCATTCTAATGGAAAACGCCTTTATCACAATGCTTTCGCGTGCTTCCGGAGATTTTGAATATATTAAAAGCTATTATTCATTCTTTTTCTACCTCAAAAACTAGCGCGCAGCAGGTATATAGACAAATGTATCCAAAATCTACGAACAATTTGACTCAATTAGAGAATACATACCGTCATCTGTTTTATCCGTAATGGGTAAAATTAACAACTTGCGCAAATCTCGATATATATGTTACGATTTAATGATTTGGTCCTGTTTATCAATACAGGATTAACTCCTAACTGGAGGATAAATGTCATTTGATATCTATCCTGCAGTTTTTTTTATATACATTTATTTAACGTCGGTCTATTTCGGACGAGCTACCCCCAACCAGGAATTTTGCCGAACCTCTTCCCTTAAGAAGAGTAGGAATCTTTTACTTGCCTAACATTTAATAGACAAGGGACCGACGGCTTTACAACCTCTCCGAAGTATGGTATATCTTCTATACAATCCTCGCCTAAGGTTGTATAGCTTCCGCGCATACACTGATATACAAGCCGCTGGAAGATGTGAGAGGCGAGGACGCGGTTTCCGTTGGAATGGTCACCCATCCAACTACTAACTGCGCCTGACATTGCTTTACATCGCATACCGAATTATGTACATAGTAAAGACGCACCTACGCTCGCCCCTATATCCTGCAGTTAAGTGTTAACCTTGTATTGATTAACCGCACCCGAGTTTTGCTATTTGCGGGGCAACTCTTTAACTAGCTACTATTTGTTATTTTCATGAGGATATTCGAACATTAATTTTGTCCACCTAGGTCTTAGAAATCATCCTCTAATCTGAATATTGTTATTTGTATTTTTGCGCATGTCAGCGCTCTTTCAGATCTCAATGGGGGAGGCTCCCACCCGCTAGATCCGGCCCTGCTGCCTTAGCACACAATTTATTTTCTGTGGTAACTCTGACAATTATTATACATTCGATGTCATAACAAAACACTGAACAAAATTTAGAAATAGAGAGTTTGGTTAAATCTCGTTATTTTCTACTGTAGCTCGGTGAATGTGCACAAACAAAATAGCCAATCAATTGTGAGTAAATTAATTAACTCTTAACTTTAATAGGTGATTTTTTCACTTACAACTAGCTATTTTCAAGGCATTCGCGAACATATTTTAATTCATTTGTTTACTTCTTTCTAATTTACTAATTTCTACCTTATTTTTAGGACAAGACACTTAAAGTGCGAGAAACAAAGTTGTGAAGAATTTATAGTGTTACATTTAGGATTTTTAGATTATACACATTACATTATAACTGTTAACTTTTTTGGACTGGAAGCTTTTCATTCGAGATATAACATAAACGAGTTGTATTTCTACGTAAGTGGTTCTGCCAATTATCATTACGTTTATTACAATACACACGATAAACTTCTCTACGCCCCAATTTTGGTTTGAATTCTCACGTTGGAGCAGTTTCTTTTAAGTCTTTGCAAATTAATCACTACATATAACGACCATACAAAGGAATAGATGGGTGAGCAAGTTATGTTTTGTCCCTTATACAAAAAAGTATACAAAGAAATAGATTTATAGCCAGAAGTGTTTTACCTGATGCTCAGTTGTTTTTCCTATAGCCTATTTAGAAAAGAGAGAGTAATGAAATAATTAATTACGGACTTACCATGGGCGTACTGCTATTTTTCTTCGCATTATACAAAAATTTTGTGTCTACTTCTTTTTTTGAATTCCGCATAGTTTCGCCGCTAGAGGGCGAGTAAGAAATGTATATATGTATATTTTTGCGGTTTTTTTTAGATTTTGAGCCAAAATTATGCATTTTTATGAAAAATTAAATTATATGTAACTGTCTACGTGTATACACACACACAAATGCATATATATATATATATATATATATATATATATATATATATTCCTAGAAGCTTCCGCGGTCGTTGGTATGAAAAATACTAGGTTCTCGGGTTGAACCGCGTCTGAGATTGTTAATGTCTCGACGTTTCGGCTCCTGTTTCGAAGCCATTTTCAAGAGAAAAAGTGGGTCAAGAAAAAATTGTCAAGAAAATAATGCTAGGAGTTCGTGGAACTGGTTCGATTCTCGTTCTCAATCTGCCTACTCCCCAGATCTCACCACGATCCGTCTCTAAGGCCTCAATCTGCCTACTCCTTAGAGCGAATTCGCTGGTAGTATCGGACGAAGTGTTATTTATACGAGTGGTGGGGGGTTGAGGGTCTGTTGATGAAGGAATCAGAGCAGAACGGCTGCTATCAGGATTATCAGGTGTGGATGAAGATTGGGGGGCTAACCTGAAGATCAATGATTTCCAAGCGACTGGAAGACGATGATCGTCATCCCTTTTGTTTAGACAATTGGGACGTTTTTCAATCTCAATTGCTTCGCGAATGATTCGCGGTTTCTGGAAAAATGAGGATGCTATGGTTTTGGTGTTATCGAAGTCTATATTATGGCCTGTTAGGAGGCGGTGTTGGGCAAGTAATGATGTGGGATCGGATTTTCTAACTGCAAGACGATGTTCATATATTCTATTGTTAATCCGTGTATTGGTTTGTCCAATGTAGGTTTGGGGACTGTTTGAGCAAGGTATTTCATATACACCGTGGTCTTTTGAGGTTCTGATTAAATTGGAAATTGTTTGGTGTGTTGCGAATATGGCTTTTATGTTATTGGATTTCAGGACTTTTGAAATTTTGTCTGTGACACCTTTGATGTAGGGTAGGAGGGTTTTTTGCTTAGGAAGAGTTTCTGTCTGTTGAATCTGGGAAGGATTTTGTGCTTTGTGTATGGATCGCGTTGTATGTCCTTTGTCGTAACCGTTTTGTAGAAGTGCTTCTTCTAATGTTTGTAGTTCGGATTGTCTGTTAGTCTGAGGGATCTGGTTACAAGAGTGTTGACAACGGAATTTATTTGTGATGGATTATGGTGTGATTTTGAGTTAAAGTAAAGGTTGGTGTGGGTTGGTTTTCTATACACAGAGTAGGAGAATTGATTGTTGTTTTGTTTTAATGCGGACGTCTAGGAAAAGGAGAAAACAATTGTTTTCGATTTCACTAGTGAACTGGATCTGAGGGTGTATATGATTAATGTGAGACAGGAAGTTGTTTAGAGAATCTCTAACATGTGGTCATATAACGAAGATGTCATCTACGTATCTTAGTCAGCAGGTAGGCTTCAGTTCGGATGAATTCAGGGCTAGTGTTGCAATCGAAGCATTAGGGTTTTGCTGGTAATATGCGATTATTACACTTAACGTACCAGGCTTGTAACTTGTAATTCAGCGCTCGGCGGGGCACATAGCCCGGAGAGTAGCTGTTGGTTGCAGTCTGGTTACGTTACTTATAGTAAAATAAGGATTTTATAGAGGAGCTTGAAATATTATGTTTTATTATTTCTGCCCTCTAGAAGCACACATGAACTATGCTAAGCCCAGTCAGGCTATTTATTTTTCGATTGCAACAGACACTGGATCGCTAGATGGCACCTACTTACTATTTTACATGTCGCTATCGTAAAGATACCGAGATGTACTAAATAGTCAAGGGATCCTCGTGTCGTTCGTCAAATGGCTACCTTGCACTGACGAGAGCCAACAGCTCGAAACTGCAGTCTGCAAGTGGTATGGGACGACTGGCACGAGAGCTCCTTTAAGTAGGATCAGTCTTTCGGCTGGTGTTTATTGCAATCGAAGCATTAGCGTTTTGTTTCTAATATGCGATTATTACACTAAACGCGCCAGGCTTTAACTTGTAACATAGCCCGGAGAGTAGCTATTGGTTTCAGTCTGGTTACATTCCTTATAGTAAGATAAGGGTTGTATATATATATATTTTTTTTTTCGCGCCCTCTAGCGGCGAAACTATGTGGAATTTCGAAAAAAAGTAGAGACAAAATATTTAGGAAATTTTCTAGTCTAACAACTTTATTCTCTTCATATTTTTCACCAAAATGCACAGGTATTCCTGAAAATAGAGGAAACCCGAAAAAACTTTAAAATTCGTATATACATATATATAGTCTAGTAAACTTTAACTTGGCGTGTGTATGTATGAGTTAATATTTCCGTACGATTTCATTTTCTCCCATATTGTACACAAGTTAAATCAATAGTCCAGAAACATTGTCTACGTGGACAATATTTCTGGATCTTTGTGTACAAGAGAAAATGAAATCGTACGGAAATATTAACTCATACATGCACACGCCAATTTAAAGCATACTAGACTATATATGCATATATTTCTCAAAAACAACCCTTTTTTGGAACTGCAGGGGGTGAAAATCATGTTCAGACAACTCAAATACTGAACTTTTAGGACCCAAGCAGTTAGAATTTTACCCAAGAACTGTCATAGTAGGGGTATTTTCAATTAAATTTCTCTAAAAGTAGAGTATAATACAAAAATAAATAAAAATAATGTTTCAAGAACAAGGCGCGCTAACATATTTGTCGTGGGTTCAGTGATAAACAAATGATATCTGGTTTATCCCCTCAACTATCTTGATATGCGCGTGGGTAATGACGAAATTTCATTTTCCAGTTTAAAACCTACAACCCTGGATTCACGCAAATCGAGGTTTGGTTCAGATTTATATTTCTGACGTTTACATTCATCGTAAATGTAAGTAACCTATAAAAGGCGTATGCCATTCTCTTCAAAGAGTTTTGTTTCAGTGCTGGTTCCAGCACACTCTGCGAAAATATCCAGTACGCGATTGGTCAATCGAACAAAAATGGATGTCTATACTGTTACCGTGGTTGATGGCTTATGACAGTAAGAATAACGTTATCGAAAATCTAAAATTCCTCAAACGATATTTTCCAGATCCGGTATTTCCGCTGTCGTTTTTAGTAAATTCTTGGATACCTGGTATGATCGATGCTTTTGCACAAGCTACGTTTTTATGTGCGTTGTTGCTGTTCTGGCTATGCATTTACCACGGACTTAGACAGGTACACTTTTTCTTTCATGGATAATAAATTATGGAATGCCTGCTTGGATGAGAGGTATAAATATTAGACTCTCACCCAGGAGCACTGGGATTTTGCTGAAGTAGAAAAATCCCAGTATACAGAAAAGGTATTATCTGTGATGTATACGCGCTTTTGCAACAGTGCGTCGGTCTTCTTTAGCTCCTAAACCAATCAAGTTAGGAATTTCGTTCAACTCCAGTTTTTAAAGGAAAAAGAGAAGTTACCACCATTTAAAAAATTTACCTCAATGGTGTCACAGTTTTATGACACCCTATAATATATTCTAAATTATACCTCTTCATTTATAGTTCAAAACTGTGGTCGAGCGAAATTCCTAACTTGTTTGGTTTAAGAGATATGAAAAGCCAACGCCTACGCAGAAACCTGTATTAATTATTGTAGACGTTGATAATAATTTTTGGTAACATAAGGCAAGTAAAAAAAGCTAATAATAGTAATATGCCACTTTTTTTTTAAATAAGCTTCTGTTTTCGCCTAAAATTGCCATAAATTAAATTCAACTTGTATAATTGAAGTAATCAGTTCCCGGCAAATAAAAAACGCAACAAAAACATTAAAATACCGGTACTCTTTGTACTGCTGTTCGTAAATTGACTCGCTTACCTTTATAGGTTTTTAATGTGCGTCGGATCGTTTGATGACAGGCATGCGCCATGGCCCGCGGCAGTATAATTATGTCGTAAAGTTTTTGTTGCGTATTTTGAGTGCAGGAAAGTCCTTGCTTGAATTCTAGTTATTTTGAATCATTTATGTTCCATCCCGTAAGTTTTTGTGGTATAACTTTTGGTAATGAAGATAACTTTTCAGCATTTTTTAATTTTTAGAATGAAAAACACTTCTTAACTTTTTACATGCCAAAACTGTTTGTGGTCGCGATGTTGTGGTTCCCAGCAGTGATTTTGTCTACGTGGCAAAGGGTGAATGAGTTGCAAGATCCCACGTATAACCACACCGTGGACACTTCCAATTTTTATGTGAGCATCTAGTTAAATTCAAGTACAAATGCCAGTCCGAGTTTTACAATCCAATGTTGTACAATTAATTGATCGCTTTAACTTTATTTTTAGATTGTACAAGCATTTTTCTACATTTTTGGAGTGATTTACTTGATCTACCTATTCATTTTGATACTAAGAGCTTACACTGAACTGAGATCTATGCCATTTTTTGGTAAGTCACGTTTTTCTATAGTTGCTTTTTCTATCCAACTTTTTATGGTTTCAGGTCTTAGATTAAAATTTTTAACGCTACTAATGTTGGTAGTTTTAATAATAAGCTGCGTTATAACAGTATTACGATTCGGAGTTGGGGTGTTGGAAGATAATTTCGTTGCTCAGCTCTCTACGCATTACACCAATTCGTCGCAGTTCATGTCGTTTTATGGACTACTTAATTTTTACCTCTACGCCATGGCCTACGTTTATTCCCCGAGTAATACAAACATACATGGTAAGTCATCCAACATATAACATAAACACACCACCTATAACGGACAATCCAAATTCCCCCAAATCCAAGCACCATCCATTATCTACCGATATTGCAAGTGTCGGAGTTGGGGATCGAACTCAGAACACGATAGACGGTGTCACCGAGCATGTTCGCCGCACAACAAGCTCGAGTCGAATGAACTACCATGCTTAATCAACTTTGAGCATGAAACGTGATTTCGAATTCTCATTATAACTTCCACGTCCAGTGGAAGTATTGTTGAAATATGCTTAAAATGCCATAAAAACCCAAATAAAAGAAAGAACTTTTATTTGGGTTTTCTACCACATGTATTAACCTCTTCAAAAACAAACCGCCAAGTCTACAAAATAATAGAATTATTGGAAAAAGTTTACGTCAAAGGAACAAACAGAGCTTATTTTTTTACAAATAATATAAATCGGAATAAACACAGAAATAATGTATTTTGCTGACGTTTCGGAAAGTAGTCTCTTTCCGTTTTCGAAGAACTCTTATTTGTTGTGTATGTCAAATATACAGCTTTAAGATTCTGTTAATGTTATTTCCATAGATACTTACTACTTACACAGAACTGATGATATTTTCTTTTAGATAATGTTGAGTTTGTTAAGTTCTTCTTTTAGCATTGGTAGCCAGGTTGTACAAATATATACAGAACAATTCGATACGCATTTATGTTCAGTTCATTTAATAAGATTATTACTGATTCTTTAATTTTTCGTTTTTTGTTATCTGCCTCTTTTGTTAAAATTTTTGCCGAGTCCCAGTTTATTCTATGTCCGTTTTCTCAAGCATGTTCACAAATCTTTGATTTCTGAATTTCATTATTTCTAATGCAATTCTTGTGCTCATCCAACCTCACAATGAAAGGTCTGGATGACTCACCCACATAACATTTATCACATTCACACGGGATATTGTAAATACATTTTTTTTTGTATTCTGCTCCTGGTTTGTCGGTTTTGTTTTTGTTAAAATATATCTCAAAGGGTTTAAAATACCGCCCTAACATCAAATTTGTCGAACATTAAATTTCTTCTAAAATATTCAAACTACAAATTACAACGATATATAACTTTCTAAAGAAAGTATTTTATATTCGTGGATTATAAATTACAGAATTTTTTAGTTCAAAATTATATATTTTTATCTTTTTAATTTTGTTAATTATGGCGTAGCTTCTCCGATAGTCCGTATTTATAAGGAATTGTTGCTATATAATGACGTTTGTTGTACCTGATTGTCCCTATTTTCAACATTTATGAAAACTCTATCAACAAATGCTTCAGGGTATTGATTTTGTACTAGAACCTTTTTGATAATTTTTTCTCGTTATTTAATATTTCATTATTAGATGAAATTATTTTGGCCCTTTCGTATAAACATTTTACAACACCCCTTTTAACATATATTGATTGATTTGAGTTAAAATTTAGATATCTATTAGTATGTGTTGGTTTTCTATAAACGCTTGTTTCAATTGTATTATTTACCCTATTAATTAAAACATCTGAAAACTGTAGTTCATTCCTACTTTCTATTTCTAATGTGAATTTAGTAGATGGTTCCTTACTATTTATATTTTCTAAAAAACTATCTAGTAAATCAACACCATGAGGCCAAATTTCAAATATGTCATCAATATATTATCTCCACCAGACAACCGGTTTGTTTATACAATTTTGAACACGTGTGTTCTCAAAGTTTTCCATAAATATGTTGCTTAAAATTGGTGATAATGGAGACCCCATTGCCATACCGAAGTCCTGCTAATAGAACTCATTTTCCATTTGAAAGTAGGTTGTTTTTATACAGATTGTTAATAGTTCCATTATGCTATTTACACTTAATTTAGTTCTAGTTTCCAAATCTGACTGTTCCTTTGATGTAAACGTCACAGGCCCAGAGGCTTGTTTCCAATAATTCTATTATTTTGTAGACTGGGTGATTTGTTTTTGAAGAGGATAATACATGTGGTAGAAAACCCAAATAACAGGAAAGAACATAGTGATTCCTTGGGCAGCGGTTTTTTTACTTAGTTTGCTCCAGGGACAAGGTGTTTGTCTATTTTATTTAGATCTGAAATAGTCGCTTTTTCCTTTCTTTTTATAGAACCGAGGGCTGGGAATTGTATTTTAGTACTTTATATATTTTTCTGTGATTTGAATAACTTATATATACATTTAATTTTAGAGTTAGGAATAACGAAAGATAATCCAGCATTCTCGATGATAAACGACTCTGATGAAGATGTCATATATGGATCAGACGAAGAAAGTCGGAGGCCGCTAAATCGGGGCCGTAACGACGATGACAGCGATTAATAAAAATAGTCACTACCTAACTTAATTTTGAAAATGCTTGTATCAAGTGTACCATGAATGTGTTATATTATTGTAACATGTAATAACTTAAACAAAGAGTCAATGTCGAATTGAATTTACTTAGAAATGTTTAAGTGTATTGTTAAGTATATATTTAGGTGGACTTTCATAACTTTGCATTTTTAAGTAATGTTGATTTTTGTACGGATATTATGTAATAAAATGTACAGTAATATTAATTCGATTTTTTAATTTCGATCAAATCCTGCGCAGTCATTTTAGTCTACCACATTATTAAAGCTCTCTTTACAAATGTCATCTTTTCTGTACCCTCAAAAAAATTAAGAGGATATAGGTCTGGAGAGCGCGTATGCCGTTCAGCAGCTCTTCTTCCAGCCGTGCCAGCTAATAAATTCAGGAAATATAACATTTAAAAATTATTGAAATTAAAATACTAAAAATTATATTAAATTTGAATTTGTCTTTCAAAAAATTATTGAAATGTTTAACGGCACTTTCCTCGAAAACGGTTGGAGTTATCAAGTTCTACCAAGTGTACCTTTTATACGTGGAAATCACGCCCTCACAACGTTTCGTAAAAAAATATAAAAAATTCATCATCAGATACAGGTCCAGCGGCGCCCTCTATGATTTAACGTGATGTAATACATAAATTATTGTTTCTTATAATAAAAGTTACTCTAGCAAACTTTGGTCGAATCTGTATGTGCATACAGGGTGTCCACTGTCCAGTTAGTGTCTCAGGGAAGCCTGTATAGAAGAAGCAATAATATGCGTAAGTTCTTGCCCTGTCAGTTATTGTAGAGGAAAACGATAAATGAAAATAATCACAGACGTAGTGGGAATAGTGGTGGGCAGTACCGATGCATCATCACGTCTGACGTCTTTTATATCGCGTGCATTAAAATGAGAGAGAAGGTTTGTGGGTTTGTCTTCTTAGCGTCTCATCTGACACCTCCCTTCTCGATGAAAGCTTTACGTCTTTTATGTCGCGTGCATTAAAATGAGAGAGAAGCTCAACCATTTGGTCCGCCTTCTTAGCGTCTCACCTCGCACTCCCTTCTCAATTATATGTTTCCCGCACAATACTTTATCACTAGGCTGGGTACGAGTAAAGAAATAAATTATAAACAATTAATAATATATTAATTACTTTCCATACATAATAAATTTTACAGTAAAATATAGTCTAACATTTAAAGACACATTCATTTAGCGACAAATAACATTCCAAACACTTTGTTATACACTGAAATGTAACTTGCCACAGATATTATTCAGTTTGTAATACAATAAATCAACATACTGTATACGTAAATACAGATATTCATATAAAATCGCAGCAAAATTGACTTCGACACCGCCAACTTTGGCTGCTTCGCAAAACATTCTGTGATGTATAATAATATATGATTGTCTATGGTTTTATTTCTCCTGTATAGTTTCTAACGGTCACTAAATTTGACAAACAACTTTCGATTATCTTAATATGGATTAACATCTAACATTTTTCGACAACATTTAACATTTAGTTCGTTTTTTTGACACAGATTTGGAGGGTAAATAGAGATATCACATTTATATAGCTAGAAGGGGTTGTTCTCTTTCTGTAGAATTTGCTTTAAAAACTTTCACAATAATAATGAGCCGCCCTGAAATATCTATTCTTGCATGGACAGTTACTACTAACTGTAGGAGAGGAATGTACTTAACTAAATAAACACCCTGATTGTAAGAGTATTCGGTGTATTTATAATGATTATGTTTTTTTTAAGAATAAAAATATCCAGATGGGGCAGAAAGCAACATCTTGCTGTATATGAACCCCAGTCTCATTTCGCTTTCGCATGGGAGCGAGAGAAAATTATCTGCGAAACCCGATGGGGTTTCTTGTTAAAGAAAATGTTTTAATACACTTTTCAGATCATCATCAAATTGAGCTACTCCCCATATTAACCAGGGAGAGGTTAGAAATTGAATATAAAACAACTTCTGCAGTAAAAGAACAACATACTAAGAGTAAGGGCGGGTGTACAATTATTATAGTTAGTAGTACATTAAAAAGGGTCAGTCAGTACATTTATTTATACAGTACAAAAGGTGAGTTCCATTTCAAAAATTGAGTCGAACAAATCCGTTACGTATATGTATAATATATCAACATATTTTATTAGGGATGTAAAAGGTATGATCTAAACTGTAGTTAACTGAACGTTAACAAACACTGATTGTCTTCAACAAGTCTAAGTGTTTTATTTGAGACGTTTTTTTTGATTAAATGAGCAAAGTATTAGGAAACTTACAATTTTTTGGTGAGCCAGCAGATTTACAGGACTTAAAGTAGATAATTTTCCTAAATTTGTGCGCATGTATTTAACTTATTCATACACCATGAGAGAAAGGGCAAAAGTTTAATTTTTTTAACAATAAATGATATACAGGGTGTTTCACGAGAAAACCGGCATGGTTTAAAGGGAGATAGACGACACCGATACATAACACCCTATATTAATAAGAGACGTGTATGAAACATCGTCAAATAGTTTACTAACCTTTTTCGACATTGCTCGTAATTTGACATTTTGTAACTTTAACATGGAAAAGGTTAATTTTGAAAACAGTGCGATTTGTACATGACAAAAATAGCAATAAATACATTTGCCAATCAATTAACAGATTATCAGATTTTCATTGTCTTATAGTCTTAATTTCACATACCCTGTTTTTTCACAATGCACAAATTTTAGGCCAATTTTACACATACGCAAATATATAATGTCTATACACAACAATAAGATAATTATTATTTTTCTAATATTGAGCCTCACAGATCAGTTCTAGGCCCTTAGAAACTGGCACAGTTTCTCGCGAGGCTTACACATCCAGAGTTCGTTGATTATTTACTTTATAACGAAGTCAAAGCCTACTTGTTTATTTGTGTAAACGTAGCAAATACCGAAGGCTGTAAATTCCATTGAATATTGACATGTATTTTCCAAAATATTTTACATATTTTGGTTTGCGGTATACATTGCGATTGCATTTTAATATTTTACAAAACTGTTTTTGATTTTGGGGAAGCACTTACCCAGAAGAGTATCTACAGTTCTCTAAACAATAAAGAGAACAGCATATTAAAACGTAATTCTACACAATTTCCTTATAATAGAGTAAAAATAAGGCTTAAAATCGAAATAAGAAAAGTATGATTGGAAGTTTTGTACAAAATATAATTGTTAACAATGAAATTTTCAAAAATTACGTTTACCCCATTATTAGTAGTTTCGCTTCAAAATTTGACCAATATAATTATTGTGATCTTCACACATTTAATAATTCCCCTTGCATTATTGCTATCATTTAAAAAAATTATTCACGGTTATTATAAACATAACCTAACATCGATCATAACAAATCACTAGGTATAAAAACTTTATAACCTGCCTCTGAGGAATACAAACATTTAGAATAATATTTGAACTAAGTAGTATATATGAGTAGTTACTCTATGCGGGTTCTGGCGCACTGAGTAGAGGAACACTGCCGGTTCTTAATGACGTCATGAACTGGATGGCATGTGTCCATCAGGATATAAAACGGATTTTAAACAGGTCTGTACAGGTTTTAAACAGCTCTGAACAGGTTTTAAACAGGTCTCGAACAACTACAAATAGTTCTGTACAAAAAATAAACAGGTCTCAAACAGGTCTGTATAGGTTTTTAAACAGGTCTGAACAGGTTTTAAACAGATAAAAACAGGTCTTAACTCACAATGACTCCTGAGGGACACATGCCATCCAGTTCATGACGTCATTAAGAACCGGCAGTGTTCCTCTACTCAGTGCGCCAGAACCCGCATAGAGTAACTACTTATATGTATAAATATATACGTATTTTACGAGATTACTATACATATTTAATGTATATCTAATATTAAAGGCAACTTATTTTAATTGTAGTGTTAATATTTAAACAGTTTTTTAGTTACTTTTTTACCAGTCCTTGAGTTTACGTTTTTATTTACATTTGGGCTATACATTTACTACTAGTCTGTTTTTATTTTGTAAGTATTAGCACTTTTACCTTGCGTGCGTGCATTATTATTAAAGTGGTTTACCATTTACTAGGAACTGACAAATAATATTTATTTAAAAAAAAAATAGAAATGCCTTACCTTCATCTTCAACCTTCCTAATTTGTCAATTATTAGTTGAAGAACTAACTCATATAACAATTAAATAATTGAGTAACGAAACTGATAAAGAATACCTCACGTTACGTTATCATGGACGGACATAGTTGAAGAGTTTCTTCTGTTCAGTGAGTTCATGAATTCTTCATTTTCCTTGCGAACTGAAACAAAATAAAATGTAAAAATTACACTATAAAAGTGATAATATAACATGACATATTTGAATTATAATTTTGTTACCCACGGACATAATGACCGCCAAGGTACCCAGATCTTACACCAATTGACTACATTAAGAAATGCGCAAATTAAGCTAAGAATTCTTTCAAAATGCACAAAAAGTATTCGTAAGAAGGCTTGACTCTTGCCAGGAAAGCTGTGAAGTTCAGTTCGAACAGTTAATAGTTTTTATTTGTTATACATATGTTATCATCAATTACCGAGCCGGTAGCAGTGGATTAGACGGGATTGTGTGAGAGACAACACGGCTAGTCGCTGTTCCACTTCTGAGTTCGAGTCCCAGCAGCAATGTAGATGTCAATGTCGTTGGAAGTATGCATGTGTCTTGGTTGAGTGATGGCATAGCTAATCTCACTTGTAAATTTTTTTTCTAAAGTTCTATTACCATGCTCTCAGTTGCAGAATTAGCTATATATGAACAGCTTTCAGAATATGTCTTTCAAAATTCAATAATTCCATCTAATCAGTCCGGATTTACTAACATTACTAAGTAATATGACTGACGCCATTGTCAACACGAAAGTCACCTCTTTGACATTACTGGATATGACTAAAGCTATTGACTCCTTAGATGTTAATTCCCTTGTTGCAAAATTAAGTTATTATGGCATATCTGGAAGTACTTTTTCTGATTTCAAAATTATCTGAATGACAGACACCAGTAGGTATTCTAGTATTAAACTCCGATACTTTTACATCACAAAATAGATTAGTTCTTTCCGGTGTTCCGCAAGGATCTATTCTTAGACCTCTTATTTTTAATATATTTATTGCAGATATCTCGAGACGTCCACTATATTCAAAACTATACATGTACGCTGACGATATTCAGCTAATATATAGTTTTTCTCCTTCCGAATTTCAAATGGCAGAATTTTAAATTAGTAATGGCTAAGTCTTATATACATCTCTACCTTAAAGGTCTTATACTGTGTTGAAAATGTCAGTGGCAACGCTTAAACTTAAACTAAAAGAAGACATAATTCTGTCAAGAATAGAAAATTTTGAAGTGCATGTGTTCTAAGTTAGAATTATATTTTTATTCGTAGGAAGCGTTGAAAAACAATATTGTTGACACACTTCCCTTTGAGAAAATTTGAATTATACTGCTTATTTCTTTTAATAAACTTATTGTATTGTATCGTATCATATTGCATTGTATTGTAATAGAACACTATACAGGGTGTCCCACGACGAACTGCGGCGATCGATATTTCGAAAAGTGGACATCGGAAAATTTTGAAAATTTGGTAGTAAACTAATGTCGATGGGGGCAACTCGCCGGGGCGCTTAAATTATACGCACGAGGATACTTAAATTTGTTTATAATCTATGGAGAATGTAACAAAGTTTTATCAAGAACGTGTGAAATATTTGCTAATAGATATCCAGATAAACAAAAACCGCCTCAGAACAGTATTAAACGAATAATGGAAAATTTCAAAAATTTTGGCACCGTTAAGGCAACAGTTCATAAAATAAAACCAATTGTCGATGATGAAAATATCGAAATTGCCATTTTGGGATATTTTGCGGCATGTCCTATGACATCCTTAAGACAAGTGGCCTTACAAACAGGAATCTCCAAGAACTCTATTCATAGAATTCTTTTGAAGCACAAATTCCATCCCTATTCCGTTTCTATGGTTCAACAGCTAAAGGACACCGATTTGACCAGAAGAGTTCACTTTTGCGAATTTATTTTAACAATGTTACAAGGCGACTTTCGATTTTTGGGCAACATAATTTGGACTGACGAGGCAAAATTTACAAAAAATGGACTTTTCAACAGACATAATTCCCACTTTTGTTGTGATTCAAATCCACATGCCGTGAGATTGCGAAATTATCAAGAAACCTGGCAATTTAATGTGTACTGTGCTGTGAGAAATGATGGAGTCGTATAACTTAATTTTTATGAAGAAAACTTAAATGGTAATGAATTAATACTTAAATAGTTTCTGTTTTTCAAATTACTTATCAACTTTTTTTTAGCTGAAAGATACTTGAATATATTACAAGATTTAGATAATGAATATTTGAACAATTTACCGCTAGCTGAACATAGGCAAATATTTTACCAACACAATGGCGCGCCACCACACAGCAGCTTCATAGTTAACAACTTCTTGGAAGAAACTTTTTACGATAAGTGGATTGCTAACAATGGACCTTTTCTGTGGCCTCCCCGTTCTCGTGATCTGTCTGTCTTAGATTATTTTATATGGGGAACAATAAAAGATATGGTTTATTTTAATCCAGTCACAACAATGGAAGATTGTCAGACAAGAGTAAAGAATGCTTTTGAAAGATTATCTCCAGGTTCTATTAGAGCGGCCACCCATGTCCAACTAATCAAGAGGTGCGAAAAATGTTTGGAAGTGACTTTGAACACTTATTAAAATAAAGTATTTTCCTGAGTATAAGTAGTTATACTGTTAGTATTTTATGTAAGAACCTTTTGTATCTAAGTTAAATTTGTTTAATTATTTTATGAACTGTTGCAGTGCCAAATTTTTTGAAATTCTCCATTATTCATTAAATACTGTTCGGAGACGGTTTTTGTTTCTCTGGATATATATTAGCAAATATTTCACATGTTTTTTGATAAAATTTTGTAACATTTTCCATAGATTATAAACAAATGTAAGTAATCCTCGTGTGCATAATTTAAGCGCCCCAGCATGATAATTAATACTTGTCAATTGGTAAGTGACAGCTACATACATTGGTTTAGCACTCAACGCCATCATAGCCAACTAACAGTAATTGAACTTAAAATCCATAGCAAAATCCCCATATAGAAATATTGAATTGGGAATATCTCGAAAACTAATTTTCGGAATAGACATCCATATACAAACTTACCCTTATTTTTAATGGCGAATAAGATAAGATTATAAAAATTGGGGGTTTCCATTTGAAAAAATTGATTTTTGACAGTTTTCTCAATTTCATCTTTATTCTTATTTTTTGAATACTCTGTATTAATACTTATAAAAATATTATAAAACTCTATTAAAGTAGGTCTTTTTCAACAAAGAATCGAACCCAATTTAGATAATAAAGGCTTCCTTATAGGAAAAATTGATAATTCTTTTAAGGCCCGCAAGCGTCATTTTTGACATAAAAATTGAAATATCTCAAAAACGGAGAGACCTAGGTATAGGACATGATGCACAAAATCGACCTAGAATTTTGCGTACAATCCAAAAATGCAATAATATATAGGATGTCCCATCTAAAATAAGCAAGTTGGTATCGACTTCCGGTATAACCGGAAGTGCCACCATCTTGAAAATATTTTAGCCGAGTTGCCCTCATCGACGTTAGTTTACTACTAAATTTTCAAAATTTTCCGATGTCTACTTTTCGAGATATCGATCGCCGCAGTTCGTCGTGGGACACCCTGTATGTAAAATATCGTGGTTTCAAGTATGTCGAAATTCGAGCTATTTCTGGGATACCTCAAGGTTCCATTCTGGGTCCTCTCTTATTTATTTTATTAATTAATGATATAGTGGATGATTTAGATGTTAACATATTACAAAGTGAAATATTTTGCCACAATGAAATCAAATACTTAATTTGAAACGTCACTGACAATGACAATTAAAAAGTAGTGTGAAGCAAATATCCTCCCCCTAATTGTAACTGTAATGTAATAGCATAAAAGGAAGAAGGATCCCGTCTTCTATGAATATAATATAGACAATATTGCACTGCTCCGTTCCAAATTTTTCAATGCCCTCGGTGTTACTTTCGATGATAAACTAATATTTAACAACCCTATTGGGCAAATCGTACAATCTTCATATAGAAACTTAGGAACTTTAAACACCATTTAGGCTGACTTACTTCCGTAAGGTTAAAATTGGAATATGCATCACTAATTTAGAATCTCGGTCACAAAATAGATAAAGATTCGCTAGACAGTTTCTAAAATTTCTATCGTACATAATTGATAGTGTTTATCCTTGGTAAGGCTCCCGCAGTAGATTTGTTATGTTTTTAAAAAATTTGCAGATAAGAAAATATTTAGAAACAAAAAAGCAATTATAATTCTTACCACAATCTAGTGTCCTCGTACTCACATAGTATTTCGGAGTGTGGAGAAAAAGTATAATAGGTAACGTTGAAAGTGGCATTTTCCCTTCTGACCATTACTGTAGACTGGTGCGTTAACGACACAACCACCGCCAAAATGCAAACAAAAACTAAAAGGCAGAATGTCGCTATGATTATTGCTACTATCTTTCTCCTCTTTTTATGTTTCAGTAGTTCTTTTTCAGACAGATGCAAGGAGACGCTCTTTCTTCGTAATGAGCTTGCCACCGAATCTCTTCGTCGGGAGTTGCTTCTCGAAAATTGATGCAGACCGTTGGAGTTTTTCCTCGAGCTCCGTTGAGAATTATTTCTTGATATTTCTCCAACGCTGTTCCTTGGAATTTCTTGAGCGTTAGATGAATTTCTTCTTGACGAGTTATTAGAGGTTTTTGTTACTTCATTTTCGTAGTTGAAGGAACTCCTTTTGATAGGGTCGTTAATATAACTATACCTACGAGAGTTAGATCGTACACTTCTTCTCTTGGAATGTTCGTTACAAAACTGGGTACTTTTCCGTCTCTTTATTTTTGAGGGTCTTCTCTCCTTCTCGCTTTCAAACAGATAAATGTCTTCAAATGACAAAGCTCTTCTAATGCGTCCCTTATTTCCTTGCGCGCGTTTAAAGGAGCCCCGGGGAGAATTTGACGTGAAGTTCTCACACGTTACTTGTAATATGTCACTTATCTTGTCGTCATCGACGTTGTTACACATTTTGTTGAGCGTTAATATTGAACTGAGTAAAAGCATTAGTAAATGAGTTTAATTTTAACTGGTGTAAATTGTTTATCATAGTTTTTCAATGGATATAAATAGCGAATCAAACTAGGTTTATCCGATATATAAACAAACTTATGCTTTTTCGTCTACAAGGTATTCGATAATACATTAAAGTCGTTGTGATTATTTGATTTAAATTAAACAAATTCCCAAGTACATTCAGTGGCGGGGCAGCAGGAAGGAAATAGTTTGGTGTTTAATTTATTATTTAAAGAAGCGCTTTGAAAATAATGATCTTCATAGCTTTGCAAGCTGAGGAGAAAGCCATATTATACAAGATGTAGAAGATTTATAATCTAAGCTTTTAATTAGCATGCCTGACTCTAAAACGTCACGAATGTATAGCCGTTTGCAATTTTACTCTGCAGATGAAAAAGGCAACAAAAACTCTATAACCTCATTAAAATACCATTACTCTATGTGCTATTTCGCCTACAAATTGAATCACCTTTATAGGTTTTGAATGTAATTAATAATGAATTAATACTGAGCTCGCAAAGTTTTTATTGTCTTTTTTATCTGCACCGTAAATTCGCAAGTTACTATAGTCAAATGTTTATTAGTCCAGTAACTCAGGGTTTTTATCTACAAAAATTATTAACAGCAAAGCAAGGTATGTAAAAAATCGGAATTTTCTGTAGTATTTAATACACTATTTTTAAAACAAATGACGAACATGCATCCTTTTCAAAATGGTGGCCAAAGTTGGCGAAAAACAGTTTTTTACGTTAAAAAAAACTTGGTGTTGTACAAAAAAAGTAATTAAGTTAATACGGATCGAGCTGGCCTGGTCCGGTCTCAGAAAATTGGAAAATTAAATAGTTACTGCAAGAAAACCGCAAAAAATCGCAGTTTTTTGAAATATCTCCGTAAAAAAGGATATTCCTTAACAAAACTCTTTAGTGGGCGAGCGTAGGTGCGTCTTTACTATGTACATACTTCGGTATGCGATGTAAAGCAATGACAGGCGCAGTTAGTACTTGGATGGGTGACGATTCCAACGGAAACCGCGTCCTCGCCTCACACATCTTCCAGCGGCTTGTATATCAGTGTATGCGCGGAAGCTATACAACCTTAGGCGAGGGTTGTATAGGAGATATACCATCCTTCGGAGGGGATGTAAAGCCGTCGGTCCCTTGTCTATTAAATGTTAGGCAAGTAAAAGATCCCTACTCTTCTTAAGGGAAGAGGTTCGGCAAAATTCCTGGTTGGGGGTAGCTCGTCTACAGGCGTCGGTGTTAGGCCTCAGTAGCAGAAATAGGCCGACGTTAAATAAATGTATAAAAAAAAAACTCGGCGAAAGCGTAGTCCAGTATAAGTCGAATAAGAGCGTTTTACAGATTTGCAAAATATTGCCAAAAATCGATTTTTTTTTTACCCCAAAAACCTTTAATATCTTTGAGATTTTAAATTATGTATAATTTTTTTTAATCGTGTGGCACCATTTTTTAATATCAAGGACTGAAATTTGCAGGGGTTGTTGCTGAATACTTTATATTTTCAATAAAAAATTTCCGGAACTTGATCGGCCATTGCTGAGCATTGCAAAATCAATTAAACTCGGAGCTCGAGGCTGCGGCGTCGCCAATCAACCTGTCAGCAATATTAACATCTGCAGAGTACTGTTAGGGTAGGGGAAACTCCGATTTGGCGTTCTCGGCGTTTGTGACTCAACTTTGTGCGTCTGCTCATTTCAAAAGAAGTATCGTACCGTGTATGTTCTACAAAAACCGTTATAGACTATTCTTATAGCATAGTTTAAATGTGCTTTTAGAGGGCGGAATATTAAAACATAATATTACCATCAAAACGCTAATGCTTCAGTTGCAACAAACACCAGCCGAAAACTGATCCTACTTAAAGGAGTTCTCGTGCCAGTCGTCCCACACCACTTGCAGACTGCAGTTTCGAGCTTGTTGGCTCTTGTCAGTGCAAGGTAGGCATGTGACGACTGACATGAGGATCGCTTGACTATTTAGTACATTTCGGTATCTTTGGGATAGCGACATGTGTCGATTGCAACAGACAGACAGATTTTGAACGTCCGAGATCAGCTTTACGCGAGGTTTCATTGAGAGCTGGCTTTCCCCCCACTTCACCGCTTGCGCTTGATAACGCATAATTGATTTTGCAATACTCAGCAACGGCCGATCCAGTTCCGGATTTTTTTTTATTGAATTTGTACATTGGAATATATCTAAGAGAGATGTACCAATGTGGTTCAACTTTTAACGAGTTCAAAATCTAAGGTTACAATTGTAGCAACAACAGTAGTCAAGGATTTTGAACCGGGTTTAGGTTGAACTGGAATTGAACTTCGTTGGTACATCTGGCCCTAAATTATGCATTTATTTGTATTCACTCGATTTTCTTCAAATAATAATAATAATAATAATAATAAAATGTATTGAAATGATATATAAATAAATATACAATTTCAAAAGGGGAAGGCATTGCAAGATGCATTTTTCAGCCCCCCCTATAAATTTAAATCTAACATAGACGTAAATAAACAGGTGCGAATAGAAAACAAAATACAAGTAGCCAGCCTATTTTATATAGTACATTGCTGTGTCAATAGTTTTCGTTTAATTTTTTATTTAAATTGATACATTGAGGGACAGGAAACAAAAATATCATGAAATTCGCTTAGAATTTTGGGTGCCATATAGGAGTAACAAGACTCAAACTTTTTAGTGCGATGCATAGGAATGCTGTAAGTGTCAGAAAAACAAACATTCACGTTATGTGCTTTAGTTCGGCTCTCAAGAAGATTATCCAAATATAATGGTGAATGTTGCTGAACAATATTATAAAGCAAACATGAGAACAACATAGTGAAACGATTTTCAATTTTTAATAAATTTAGGTTATTGTAATAGGGAGTGATGTGGTGCATTTTACTGATATTGTATGCGTACCTTAAGCAACTATTTTGTAAGATCTGTATTTTGTTTTGAAAAGACTTAATCAAATGCCAATAATATACACCACTGCAGTAATCAAAATTGCTTAGAAATACCGAATTTACAAGTTTCCACTTAACATCTGATGGTAGAACATATTTAAATTTATAAAGAGTTTTAAATTTTGCATAGGATTGCCGACATTTTGCAGTTAGATGATTTTTGAAACACAGATGATTGTCAAGGATTACACCAAGGTTTTTAGCACTGAATTTAAAAGTTAACACATTCTGATTCAACTTTAAGTCACAATTTAAATGATCGGAAGCTTTATCACACATGGAACTAGTCCCTACACACATCGCGGTTGACTTCGTTGGATTAATAATAAGACCATTGTCATTAGACTACTTAACGATTGCTGTCAAATTTTCATTTAAATCTCGTACTGCTTCGCTGGACTGCACTGGATTGCGTGATATATAGATTTGGGTATCATCCGCGTAAAAATGGACTCCACAGTTAGGGGATAATATTGTGGGAAGATCTGCAGTGAAAATCGTAAACATTAATGGCCCCAAAATGCTTCCCTGAGGAACACCACAAGCTACTTTTTGTTCAGATGAAGACACATTGTCCAGTCTAACGATTTGAGATCGGTTGAAAAGATAGCATTTGAACCAGTTCAACAATTGCACGTTGATCTTATAATACTGCAATTTTGCCAGAAGTAAATCATGATCAATTAAATCAAAGGCTTTGCTGTAGTCGAGAAGTATTAAGTATGTAACATTGGACTTATCTATAGCATTTGTCAAGTCATCGGATATTTTTAACAGAGCAGTTGCAATGCTATGTTAATAAACGTATTTTATTTCTATCTAGTACACTGTTCATAAAACAGAAGTAATTTCGCTGAACATCTTTTTCAAACTGCTAAAAGTGTGCTTTGAACTGTTTTGTTTGGATTTTTATTCTTACAGGAAGTAAATCTAAAAGTTTATTTGCTCCTTTTTGTTTTCTTTTGAAGATCCTGTTAAACTTGTGTTCTATTAAAAGTTCGTTAGGCACTAGTATAAACTCTCTGTCGTCATGTGGATTGGACCTATTAGTAAGATTGTAAATATTTGCGTATTTTGTGCGTGTTAAATGTCGAAGAATTAGTTGCTCAGATCCAGTTGTTTCGTAACTATTTTTAACAAAATATATGACGTTCAGAAACAATTATGTATTTGAATAAAATAGTGTTTTATTAGGAACGCTCTTGTTTGTCTCGTTCTTTTGTTTAAACACCAACATTCCTCTTGGCAACGTTACAAAACTAATTTGATTTCGCGGATGCATTTTCTTACTTTTGAATGTAATTTTGCTAAGTAAAACTGTATATTCAATAAAATTCAGAATTTCCACGGCCTACCCAAATGCAAATAAAACGTGAATGGATTAACGGCTAAGAAACGACCAGTATTTCTTACTTTAGACGTAAATTTGTTAGAAAAATGGTATTGTCAGGTTATAATTAAAACGCTCCTTTTTAACTAACCTAAATACACACTAATTATAGACCGTGTTTTTATTAAACGCGTGACGATAGACTTATTATACAGAAAAATTAATGGGGTAAACATTTTTAAGTGGGTGTCTGGCTTTTATTGCTTTTGTTGGAAAATTTTGAGACATATTACTTTCTTCTTACACCAGGGCCAATCCTGTTTAAGGCAATAAAAATTGTTAGCAGTATACGAATGGTCGGAAAATGTAGTTAATGGTGTAAATAATTAAGGAAAAATCGTCCAGACTGAGTAAAAGTTCTGGAAGGGGGGTTGGATAGTAATATATACGTTTTTAGGGGTTGGTACCCGTTTTTGCGATTTGCGGCTAAACTGTGCATCCTGTCGAAAAATGTTGAACGTAAAATTTATAGATAATAAAAAAATCTAAAACTTTCTTTGGACATTATTGACCATAACCTCAAAATTATCGATAAAAATGCAAAAAACCGTTTTTTCGGTTTTTAATTTATAACTATCGCAAAAATATTTATATTGTCATGAAAATTGGTGAAAATGTTCTTTTTTGTGTTTCAAATAAGCCCAAATTTTTTCAAAGCGAAATATTTAATTTTCGATGTTTTATGAAGAAAATTTAAAAAAAACTAATGTTCAATCGAAAAAGTTGGTTAGCAAATTTTCGATTAATGAACTTTAC
Organism: Leptura quadrifasciata; assembly: GCA_963675555.1. NCBI lineage: Eukaryota > Metazoa > Arthropoda > Insecta > Coleoptera > Cerambycidae > Leptura > Leptura quadrifasciata. The sequence goes on along the minus strand of OY776681.1, from coordinate 4,100,463 downwards.
TAGTGCTCATTTTTTTCGTTGAAATCTCAACTTTAATATAGAATTAAAATGTAATATTGTTTATATACAAAAATATCGTTAAAAAAGCGAAAAACCGAAAAAACTACTTTTTAAAAATCGAGTTTTCGGTGAAAATCATGAATTTATTTTTCTTTATTCTAAATAAACGTTTACATTCATAAAAAGCGTTAATTCTCATACAATACTATGTTATACAAGTAATTTACATGTACCTAACTATTCTCGGCTTTCAAAGTCTCGAAAACATTGTTTAAACTGCAATGGGAATGTTAAACAATTTTGCCTGCAAACAAGCCGAAGAAGATGCAGATTTCCTAATTATCAATACATCCCTTGAAGTAGCAAAAAACACCGATATAATAGTGGTAGTTGTTGGTCAAGACATAGATCTTTTAGTTCTTTTAAATCAATTCAGTTCACATGAATTGAATATCTATTTCCACAAACCTCATGCAGGAAATATTAATGATACTTATTACACCTCTAATAGTTTTAAGCATAAATCACATAAACATATTGTAGCATTTTTGCATTGTTTTTCTGGCTGCGATACAACTTCCAGTTTTGCTGGGAAAGGAAAAAAAAACAATTATACAATCATTATTGGCCGATAAACATTTACCTAATCTTGCAGAAATTTTTTACAATACAAATGCAGACAAACAAACGATTGCCGAAAATTGATTAAAAATAATAGCTTCTATTTAAAAAAGTAAAAATATATATATACATCTCTACACGATTTAAGATTTGAACTCTACCGAACGGCTACTGCTAAATCCTCATTTCATTTGAAAAAATTATCTCCAACTGAAGGGGCAGCTAAGCAACATTGTTACAGGGTGTATTTTCAAATACAAAGTTGGCTTGGTAATCAATTAACAGCTACAGATTGGGGATGGAAACATCACGTTAATGGCATCGTACCTATATTTACAGAACAAGAATTAATTCCCGAAAATTTATTGAAAATTATCTGCCGCAGCTGCGAAACAGGATGCGGTAATAACAAATGTGGGTGTCGCAAGCATGGCTCAAAGTGCACAAATTTGTACTGAAATTGTCCGGTTCTGATAAATGTCGAAATGCCGAAAAATCGTTGTACGAAAAAAATTGTACTCTCGAGGACATCGAAGACGAAGACAGTATCCACTGTCTAATAATGGCATTTTAAACATTATAAAATTATATTCTTAGTTGATCAGTCTCAGAAGGAAGCTTTAAAAATCCCCCTCATTTTGTATTCTAATATTATAGCATGTAGGAATTTAATTGCTCTGTTATGACAAAAATCGAATAATGTAGACGCATACTCAAGACGTAAACTAAGAAAAAACAATTCACAAGAACGGTGACTAAGCTAGTAGGTATTAAATTTGATGCATTAATATTGTAAGCTGTGAAAAAACTATATCTACGCCCATTTACATAATGTGTTATTGAAATTTTTGTTAGGGAAATCCGCAAATTCAGGCTATTATTTATGTAATAGGTTTAGAATAACATGGTGATTCACATTCAACGTTATACAGTGAGGTATATAAGTAACGTATAAATTCATTATCTACATAATTAGCAATTTATAAGTAAAATCCTAAAACATGTTAATTACTTCCATGTGCAGTGGAAGTATAGTAAATAAAAAAAATATATTTTTTTTGTTGAAATAGGCTTAAAATGTCATAAAACATCGAGATTTTAAATTTGAGCGAACAAAATTTCTGTCTGTCTGTCTGTCGGTCTGTCTGGAACTTTTTTGTGCGCACGTTTGCAGCGCCCTCTATGATCTAACGTGTTATTGTTTCTCAGAATAAAAAAGTTCCTCTACCAAATTTGGCGAAGATCAGTCAGGAGGCTGTTGAGTTATTGCAAAGAAACGAAAAAAATATTTGAACTTTGACACCCTGTATCTTTTTCCACAGCAACATTTTACTAAAGCATATTTGGTTATATCCTCATATTTTGACCCTGAACTATGGGCTTTTATTAATGGTCCACCCTGTATATCCGATTTTAACTAAAAGTCTTCTTTCGATCATGAAAAGTTGCTTTCTAAACTTCATACATATGGTATAAGAGGTACATCGTTGAATTGGGTTAGGAGTTTTCTCTCTAAACGAAAACAATATGTCTCGCTAATAAATAATGAAGCTATTACCGTGGATTCAATTATCTCCGAATATATGGAAATTAACAGAGGCGTGCCGCAGGGATCCATTCTGGGTCCTGTGCTTTTTATGATCTACATGAATGATATTGTTAACTTAACAAATTCAACATGTGTTACACTATATGCTGATGATACATCAATCATTATATCAGAAAAAAATGAAGATTCATTAAAAGCCAAATGTAATATGATACTAGAGAAATTAAACGAATGGTTTCGCCAGAACTGTCTTCAACTTAATATTGATAAAAGTCTAGCCTTAAGATTTCATAATAGGCAGAAAATTTGTAATAATCTGAGTATGGTAATAGACGACAGACCAATTCCCAATAATAATAAAAATGTCAAATTTTTAGGTCTATATGTGGATGAATGTTTAACTTGGAAAAGTCATTGTGGAAACCTTACCTCCAAATTGAACTCAATTGTGTATCAGTTTAAAAGCATTAAAACTGTACTAAATATTGATCAATTAAAAAAATTATACTATGCAGAAGTAGACTCACGATTAAGATATGGAATATGCTTCTGGGGTGGATCCACCCTATCATGTAATGTGTTCATAGCGCGAAAACGTGTTATAAGATGCATGGTAGGTTTATCAAATACTGATACCTGTAAAAATGTTTTTAAAGAGCACAGAATCTTGACACTTCCAAGTCTTCTCATATATGAATTATGTACATATGTTCATATCAACAAAGATAAATTTGAATCTAATAAAGATGTGCATGGTATCAATACGAGATAAAAAAATAACTTTCATATACCATTCCATAGTTTGAATATTACATTAAATTCGCCGAACAGTTTAGGACTCAAAGTTTATAATCATTTACCACTAGAGATCATAAAGTGTAACTCCATGATTCTATTTAAGAAACATTTAAAATTATACTTATTAAATAAAACTTTTTACAAACTAGACGAATATTTTCAGATGTAGTTTTATTTTATATGTATATGTATATATAATTACCACCAAGATGTATTTATATGTATTTGGTTTTTAGTATGCATATTGTCATTTCACTGTATTTTTTTTTCTTTTTTTTATCTATATACCTATTTACACATTTTTTATATATGTATTTTTCTGTGACCAAAATGTTTATATATACTTTGTTTGTTTTACATGTTACGTAATGGTAATTTACCATTTGACCTGTTCTATCCAATGTTTTTGTAATTGGCACAAAGAATGAATAAAGAATCTAATCTAATCTAATCTAAATACGATATTAATTAACATTTCCTCTAATTTAATTTTTTTTAAATTTTCTGCAATAAATGGAATATGTAAAGTTTCAAATGCACTCGATGGATAAAAAATAAACCCATTACATATTCCTTTGCATCCAATCCCTCATATACCTTTTGAACAAAGTTTGTTGCTGCCGTTTCTGTAGAATAGTAACCCCAATATGTCCTGCCCTATAATTCGATGCATATCTGTCTGGGCAGCTGTATTAATAAAATAAATAAATGTAGAAACTAGAAAATTTCTTGTGTGGAGTTCCAAGTTCCAAGTAGTTGCATGTAATCTGAAATATTTTATACACCATCAAATTACTCCCTGTCTGTTGTGGTATATTTATAAGCTACCTGTCACTTATTTATAACCCCTCATAAACCCGTTGAATATAAATTTGCATGAAAAGGTATTGTCTATGTATAGATATGCATATAGAATATTCTGAAAATCAATGTTCTATGTATACGAAGCTGTAACGTGATGAAGTTCCTGTCGTATCAATAACGATGTTCTGCTGAAATTTACTGGCTTAGTTTTTGTATCTTGTTGTAACACGTATAATGTAATAGTTATGGGGTACCCTGTTTAATTACTAAAAGAAATCCTGGTAATTATGTCACCAGTATATCAATTACTATTTATTTATCTGAAGGATAAACAAATAAGATTGGCCATTTGCGTGATCTTCTAGTTCTGTTAGTGTAGGACTCAAATTTCGTTGTGTGTGTGTAGTAACCCTTTTTAACTTACCCCAGGTTCTTTTATATAAAGTTTAATATTACTTGTTTCTGTCTGATACTATATACCTTAAAAAATTAATTACTCTGTTAATTGAAATACATACCTGGTAAACTTGAACACACTGTCTATTAATTGAGAGACCCAGTTAATTATATATGTTATTTATGTAGTATCTTATGACTCAAGATTGCACTGTACATTTGAAGTTTGTTTTCTATTTTGCTTTTGAAATTAAAACATTTATTTAATTTATTACTTATATGATGAAAAAGGTAAAGGTGAAAGAAAAGACAATAATTGATGGGAAAAAATAGTAAAAAAACCCATTTTATTTTATATAAATTGATGTAACAATAGTCGAACATGAAATCAAAAGTAATCCAAATATTTGAGACAATTATCTAAATATTATAATAGGAAAATCTGCGTCGCTATAGTAATGACCATACTATAGATATACTGAGTGTTTTGATGCAATAACAAGAACTGAGATACAAAAGTATGCTGTGTTATTTTAATAAGTAATTAGAGTTGTGGCAATGGCCGGATAATGATAATCCATAATTAGAGCTGTTAGCAATTGCTAGGTAATAATGATTTATAATTAAAGAAAGTTGCTAGCAATCGCTAGATTATAATAATTCATAATTAAAGTTGTTAGCAATAGCCAAATAATGAATCGAATGCATGCCATGTTTATACATTATCAAAATTAAGTTGAGAAATAAGCATTAAATATTTGTGTAACATATCATAGACTGTTGAGGAAATATCCTTTAATTATACACAGTTTAATAATTGAAATTAGAGTAGGAACAATCGTTCAGATAATCATATTAACTTGCAAAGGTGAGAATTTACACTCACATAAAATCCTTTAGAATTCTGGGGAAGTCTCCCTATAGTAATTAAATAGAAAAGCAACCAGAAGTTTGCCTATGATTGTCAAACATACGAAGCCGCGAATCCGCGAAGGTAAGAAAGTGCGGTTGCATCACCCTTCAATCGAAACAAGTGACCAGACAACTGCCTGAAATATTGACATCCCTCGTAACTGAACCCAATTGGAGAACAGAACCAGCCAATTGGCCGTAGTCAATGTTTCAAACCTTTGTTAACGTCAAGTACGTCGAATTCATGTAACTATAATAATTTATCGTAGGTAAATGTCCAACAATCAGACAACCTTGCGGTTACAGTAGGAAAACATTCCTAGTATACTTTAAATATAAAGCATTCTTGAAAAACTTTACATGAAATGTGTTGGAAACGCAAGTCCACTATTTGTTTTATAAAAACTGCAGAATAATTATTGACACGAAGTTTGAGTCTATGAAAAGTATCTTGTTATTGCATAACTCTAAATATATAGTTCTTGAATATAAACTTATTACTTTGCAAACGCAATTTTCCCTAGTACGATGTTTAGAAAGTGAAATTTTAGTGAATTAAAATCGTGAATGAAATCATAACTGAATAACTGGTAATATAATATTATACTCTCTTGTTGAAAATCAAAGCTAATATTTAAAAAAATCTAATATTCTTTTAATACCACAAATACGTCAATTTCCCCTATTACACCCCGTCGAAACCAGAAAATGAATGCAATTGCAAATAATAAAATAGAGTTTCGAAATAAGCAAGCGACCACCTTTAAAAATTTATGCCTGCTGAATTTCTGTGCGCCCTGTATAGTGTTATATCGCCCGTGAATGCTCTCTCCCCAGCTTCTTCATGTTTAACGTACTCGTTGAGCATAACAGAGAGGTTAAAATGGCACTTCATAAAGAGTACGCCAAAGAATGGTTTGTCTACGAGATGCATAGCAAAATTAAATGTGGATTTTCTTGGATCGTTTGACTTGTAGTTTAGATAATTAATCTCAATACTACCATAAGAACAGCTAGCCCAGAGGGTCAGCGATGTCTTAGGCATAATATCCACACAATAATACCATAAGAACAGCGAGCCCGGAGAGTTAGCAATGTGACTTAGGTATATTGAAATGCAATTACTCAGGAGCACAGCGAATGATAGCATTCGACGACGTAACTCGAGAGTGATAGAAGTGGCATCTCCTTCGGTAAACAAGCTGGTCTTCTTTTATATGGTTCCTGATGTCACACTTCTACCTGGATTATGCATCTCCGCTTGTTTCTTGTGGGAATATGTTTATTTTAACGCTATTATAATATTCGACACGACGTAGCCCTGTGCAGCACTTTAGAGTGACGTTCAACTTTCTATCTTTTTCTATGGTTAAGCTAGGAACGTGTAGGTGATTCCATACTACGGCAATACACGAAGTACTTGACGTTTATCTGAATATTTTTTTTTTATACATTTATTTAACGTCGGCGTATTTCCGCTACTGAGACCTAACACCGACGCCTGTAGACGAGCTATCCCCAACCAGGAATGTTGCCGAACCTCTTCCCTTAAGAAGAGTAGGGATCTTTTACTTGCCTAACATTTAATAGACAAGGGACCGACGGCTTTACATCCCCTCCGAAGGATGGTATATCTCCTATACAACCCTCGCCTAAAGTCGTATAGCTTCCGTGCATAACTGATATACAAGCCGCTGGAAGATGTGTGAGTAGTAGAAGTACTAACTGCGCCTGTCGTTGCTTTACATCGCATACCGAAGTATGTACATAGTAAAGACGCACCTACGCTCGCCCCTTATCTGAATATACGATAAACAAATCCTGCGACTCGACTAGATTTTATGTGAATTGTGTCTCAAAATTGTAGCGTTTAACTTTGCTTTAAAAATATAATTTTAAAAGGCATTTCTGGTAAACTTAACGTGTGGAATATTTAATGACTACATAAATGAAAAAAAAGAAATGAAATGAATTAAATGCATCAATTACATAAATTTGGAAAATAACTAGGAAAAAATTAAATTTGTATATGGGGCATATACGGGATGGTTCAATAATAACATAAAAGTGCTCTTTTTTGTGTTAATATTTGACAATTCTGTTGCCCAATAGATCCAGATCTACTTGAAATACTGTGTGCCAGGTTATCTGAGTTCTTGTAGCGCTGATCTATAAAATTTTCAATACAGAGGCATCTCATAAAATTGATAATATTTTGGAAGTATGCAAATTTGAAGGAGAAGAAGTTTTTCAAAATACTGCATTCAGTAATATTGCGCATTTACTTTCATATAAATTTAAATAGCAGAAAACTCACCCATTTCGTCAATAATAGGCGCCATCCTCAGCGTTATTCCAACCAGCAACAGGCACATGAATAGCAATAGGCAGGCAGTAGCTACGATAGTCCACTTGGCTCGTCGTGATAATTCGTCTTCAGTTAAATTTTTGTAACTGTCATGCAACTCGATTGGGTCGACCAAATGGGCGTGATGCATCGCGAGTCGTTTCTTCATTCGTCGCTTTCTTCTTCTCCTTCTTTTTCTTCTTGCCCTTCTCAAGGCCTCCTCGGACATAATAGCGTCGGTTTCTATGTCGCCGTATCCGTCGATCTTTAGGGAGATATAGTCGTCCTCGAAGTGCATCCTGGTTATCATGAAACAAAGTTATTTTCCAGGATAAAACTAAAATGGGGCACGCTGATTGGTCGAAAAATATAAATATGAATTTTCAACAAAATTTTAACAACATTTTTGTGTAATTATAGTAAAACAGAATAAAAAATTGAATATAAACTAAAATAAATATTAAGTTTTTTGTAGAATCGTTTCGAATTATGAGTCCATATCTTGCAGTAAGCTATGAAAAACAGATGAACTATTTGTAATTAGAGAAAATTTATTTTGATAAATATAACAGAAATTTTGATGAATCATTAGTAAAAAAAAACAAAAATCCACACAATCAAAACCAATTTATAAGTTATGATACCTATCTAGACAGTAACTTACTAAATTTATAAATATTACAATTAGAACATTACAACACAACTAAATCCAAACCTATAGCAGGTGCTCAAAATGACGCCCACCCATTTCAGAACACTTGTTCACCCTTCGAATAGTTTCTCTCATAATACTTTGTAACATGACTGGAGTTATGGACTCAAAGGCACTTAAAATTTTATTTTGAAGTTCTTCTAATGTTGCAGACAGCGTTGAGTATAATATATATTCACCATTTGAGACACATATAGTATATATGGCAGGTCATTATAAAACTAAAATAGAATAATTACATGCATGTGTATATAACAAAAAAATTTACAAACAAATCGACAAACAATTAAATATATATATATTATATATACATATACATACATATACATACATATACATACATATACATACATATACATACATATACATACATATACATACATATACATACATATACATACATATACATACATATACATACATATACATACATATACATACATATACATACATATACATACATATACATACATATACATACATATACATACATATACATACATATACATACATATACAAGCAGTCATAATCAAGATATGAATACATAAATAAGTATAAGACTCTAGTTATAACTGTTAGTTTATGCTCCTCTGTTTAAAACCTCAGTGACTGTGTAAAATGCGTTTTCCAATAAAAAAAAATTCACAGCTTTTTCATATGTTACATATGTGGAAACAGACTTTATTTCATTATGCAAAGCATTATATAATACTATGCAGTTATAAATTGGAGAAAGTTTAAATGTAGTTATACGATGCTTGAGGATACGTAAGAGGTCTAATGTTATATACATGAGTCTCGTTACACTTCTGAAAACTGCTCAAGTTTAGTTTGACATATTAAACATTTCATGATATATATACACGGTTAAAATTTATTTTTTCTTAAAAATGTATCTACAGCTTTCCCTAAAATTCATGTTGAACATTAGCCTAATTATTCTTTTTTGAATAATAAAAATTCTTTCAATATCACTGGTACTACCCCAAGATAATATATTAAATGACATATGGCTGTAAGCCAACGCGTAATATATATTAAGTAAACCATTTACATCCAGTGAACTTTTCATTTGTAAAATTGCAAAATATGCAGAATTTAATTTATTGCAGACGTGTGCAGTATGCAATGACCATGTCAGTTGTGGATCGAGGTGAGTACCAAGAAATTTAGCCGAATCAGAGATAGTCAGGTTGTCATTCAGGCTTAAAGTGGGAGGAATTGATTTATGGATATTAAAATGTAAACATACCGTTTTGTTATTATTGAAAATTAGTCTGTTTCTCTGACACCAAGAGTTTAATTCCATAATTATGGTTGACACATTATATGGCACCTCTTCCAAGTTTTTAGAGGCTACAGTGATAGTAGTGTCGTCGGCAAACATAGTTACTCTGCCGTGGCTAATGTGGTTTGGCAGTTCATTGACATACAACATGAATAGTAGAGGGCCCAAAACCGATCCCTGCGGAACACCCAGTAATACCTCAAAGATCTCCGAATTTGTCACCTGCAGTTTAATGATCATAGATCTGTCACTCATAAAGGAAATTAACCAGGATTGGATATGTCCTCTAATTCTTAAATAAGACAGTTTTTCTTTAAGCATATTTCTGTCAATGGTATCAAAAGCTTTGGATAAGTCGAAGAACAGTAATACTACATAATGACCCTGATCCATATGTGTATATACATATTCCAAAAGATGCAAACTAGCCGTTTCAATAGATTTTCCAGACCTAAACCCATGCTGGGATCCCGTTAAAATATGTGTATGTTCGATGTAATTACAAATTCTATTATGAACAACTTTTTCAATCATTTTGGAAAATATACTTAGTACAGAGATTTGTCTGTAATTCTCTACATCTTCAGGACAACCTTTTTTAAATAAAGGTATAACAGAAGCTAATTTTAATACGTTAGGGAACTGCCCATGTTCAATCGACTTATTTATTAAATATACTAAATGAATCAATATGCTATCTTTAATGTTTTATAATATTAGATGTAAGACCATCAAATCCTACAGAATTTTTATTTTTTAGAGCTATTATTACGTCATTGACTTCTACAATAGTAACAGGAGCAAAATACATCGATTGCGTATTATATTCAGATAAGGTGCAAGGTGTAAATTAGAACCAAAATGTTCACGAATTTTATCCAAGGCAGCTGAAAAAAAAAATAACCAAAAATATTGACTATTTCCAATTTATTCGTAACCGTATCACTATTATAATTTAAAACTATAGGAATATCATTATTTCTATTGTTACGCCCCAAGTTATTATTTATTATACTCCATGTCTTTTTAGTTTTATTACAAGAATTTATGATTTGATCATTATATTTCTGTTTAGTTTCTTTAATTTTGTTTTTATATGCTGCTTTTTCCTCTCGGTATAAAGTTTTAGTTTCTAAGGAGTTAACATTTACCATTACCCAGTATAAGTTTTTAGTCTCGTGCTGTGTTTAACTATTTCATTTGTTATCCACATGTTACTGTTTCTACCCGACGACACAGATACCTTTCTTACAGGACAGTGTATGTTCAGATACCAAATTATAGTATCTACGAAGAATTTAAAAGCATCAGAGATATTTAAGTTATAAAGATTACTCCAGTCAATAGATAATAATATTGACTTTAGTTGACTTAAATTGTTAAAATTTATTGACCTACACAACAAAGTATTAGAGTTCTTAATTTCCTTTTTCTCTTTCTGGGCGTCACTGAAATTGATTTTAATACGAGATAAATGACCAAAATGATCCGCTAAGTTAGGATTTACTAAATAACAATTGAAACTGCTAGGAGGCAAATTCGAGGTCGTATAATCAATACAACTGCTACTAGTTTGACCTTTGATATTAGAAAAAACTCTAGTAGGTTTCATTAAGGTTATACTTATATCAAAAGACTTAAACACATCGCACAACATGGTAGTATTTAAACAATTTTTATTATATTTTGATTATATTTATAGTATACTTTGTCCTTTAGATAACCCCAAAGGAAAAATCAAGGGATTTAGGTCTGGAGACCTAGCAGGCCACCTAATAGTTTCATTAGTAGATATTACCCAGTTGTCAAACTTTGCACCAAGGCAATTTGTCACAAAATCAGCATTATGCTGCTCCATCTTGTTTTAAGTACATATTTCTGAAATTCCGTCGTTTTCATATAATTCTTGATGCAATTGGTATTTGTAGCATTTAAACTCATGTTATTTAAATATAAGTCTTACTGTCTCACGACCAATATCTATCTCTTTTGCCAGCTCTCTTATAGAAACATTTGGGTACGCATGTGCGTAAGTCAATACATTTGTCTCAATTTCTTCGCTTACTATAAATCTGTCCTCTGTCACCTCAATATTTTCTGCTATTCGGAATGATTCTTCAAGAATTAAAATACTGTCGGTATGGCTGACGACGATCGGGATACCTTTCATAATATAGATATGCGGCCGCATGGGCATTTTTCTTACATTCGCCGTAAATTAAAAGTAAACCTACCTTTTCATTTTGTGTATGTTGCATCGTAAATTGTATTTTATATCGAATAAAGTACTTAATTATAAATTTACAAATAATAAATACGCCTCTGCTTCACTCAACAATAACGTTTTGACAGATGCTGTGTGCAATTTTTTCATCAGTTTTTCATGGCTTACTGCAAGATATGGACACAATTCGAAACGCTTTTACAAAAAGCTTAATAGTTATTTTAATTTATATTCAATTTTTAATCGGAAAAAAACAGTCTAAAGCAAATTTACCACTCGGTATAACTAGAAAATAAATCCACTTACACTTGTCCATTGATTTCTCTGTTACAACAGCAACTCGGCGGCTTCTCGGCTAACGAGGAACAACTGTTGTCAATATAAATATTGTCATAGTGCATCGAACGATTTCTGTCTTCATCGCTGTTTGAGGAGGCGTCGAAACTTCTAACCCTACATTGATATTGTTGACTTTCCGGAGATGATATTGAGACCTCCTGACGTAGAGCTGGAAATAATTATCAAATTGGAGAAAATAATTAAACTTAGAAGTTGATCTGTGTGTTTATTTATACAAATACTCTTGGACGGCGCTATTTTATGTAGCTTTAAATTCGATGTATATCAATATTGTTGATAAAACAATGTCGACTCTAAAGTTATGTTGATATTCGTTTACAATTTGGAATTTTGTTTTTTTAACATAATTAACAAGAAACACAGAAATTATCACGAATTTATAAACAACTCAACCGATAATAGAATCAAAGGCTGAATCTGTGCAAAGTATAAACTAACATTTTGGATTTGCAAACTAATTTTCTGTCATTGTACGCGTAGGGCAATCCGTATCTCTTTCAAGTTTTCACGTCTAATCAAGATTAGATTGATTGCGTTAAAAGAAATTGTAAAATATACTAGAGATTAATTGAAATAGTTAAAAAAAGGCCAATTTTCAACATAGTAATCAAACTCTATGAACCATGGAACATATATAGCCTATCCCTAGAGGTTTAACGTTGTATAAATCGCTTTAAGATTTACGTTAAAATATTCTACAATTTTATAGTAGCTTGAAATTAAAATTTTTAATATCAGGTGTATGTTAAGCCATTGGATATTGAAATAAATTTACTTTGTAGAACGAAATTCAAAGGAAATTATATTCCATGTCTTTATTAGGCAGACATATCCTTAACAATCCAGACAACGAATTTTCACATGTAGAGGTGTAGACTACATGGAGGGCGGCAAAATATTTGACATCAGGGTTGGGTTTGTGGTAGTTAGGAGGTAAACATCCTGAAAGTCCCCAACCCTAGGAGGTGAGCTTTGCGGGGAGGGCTTCCGGATTGCCTTAAATTTTGACTTTTCTTGGATTCTCGCTTATAACTCGAAAACTATTGGTACTAGAAAAAATATTATCCTTACCTTTTTGAAAGCCGATAAAATTTACTACGTTTTTTACTTAACAAAAAGTTTGTATCTTCAACCGTTCTCGAGTTACCCGCTTCTGAAAATCGCTGATATCCTGAAAACGCTGTTTCGCATCACATTTTTTATCATAACACCTCAAATCTTCTTATATGGGGTAGTTGGCCTCGTTCCCTCTGGCTTTCTTCAAATACGGTGGAATGTAGAAATGTAATAAGGTGTCCCTTTAAACCAACCGAAGGACGTACAATTAAGTAATCTCGACATAGTTGTTGATGGGGGATATCTAATTCACAAGGTCGTTTGGCAAAAAGAGGCTAACACAACATCATCTATTTGTGATAGTTACGTACAATTCGTAAAGAACCACTATCTGGGAGGAAGTTGTACTGTGGTTTTTGATGGCTACATCAACACATCAAAATGTACTAAAGTTGCTGAACGGAATCGTAGATATCGACTTAAGAAGTGCATGGATGTACAGTTCTTCATAGAAACTTAAAAATCGCGGTAAAACAGGAACGCCAACAACAAAAGCCTTCTCATCGAGCTGTTGATGAAAAAAACTGGAGGAAAATAATATCAATACCTCCAAGCAGAGGAAGATGCAGATGTGGCAATTATATCCACAGCCATAGAGATGTCAGTTTCCTCTTCAGTAGCTGTGATAAGCGAAGATTTGGACTTGGCAGTCCTGTTGTTGGCGAAAAGCCCTCCTCAGTATGACATATTCTTCGTGAAACCTGGCAGAGGAAAAGTATGCACAGCAATATATTCTTCAGAAGAACTGCAGCAGCTGGGGCTGGAGCACATTCTATTTGTACATGCTTTCACAGGCTGTGATACCACTTCCGCATCCTTCAGGATGCGGATACAGAAAAGCATCATCGAATTGTTCGCCAGCATGCTTCAACTGCCAGCGCAACTGCCACAATGGAATCCTCATAGCAGAGGATGAAGAATTTGATGACATAACCGTGTCTTTGGAGGATTCACTTTCCTCTTCTGCTGGCGATATTTTTAAGTCAATTTAATCATTCATTTCATTTGATTTGGTTATATTTTATTTTACAAAGAAAATTTGAGTATGATAAAAAATGTGATGCGGATTGGATTAGATTGGATTGGATTGAACTGGATTGGATTATATTGTATTGTAGGGGATTGAAACCAAATATAACTTACCTGGTCTCTTGTACTGTCTCATATTAACTACATGACTATGTCGTGTCTTCAACTTGCCCTGTTTCGTATTTTCCTGAGTATCCCCTTCTGTTATTTTTGTACTTTTATTAGTAGTTGAGGTTAATCTTAAACGCTTTAAAATATTTCTGGGACTTTGATGAACACTGGGTGCCTTTTGATTGCCATTTTTTAAGGCCTCAACCTTATTTTCCACTAAAGTGTGAAGGATGGCCTCGAGCCGAGCTACTCCCAATAGGGCATTCTGCTTCTGGTTCTCGGCGCAAAGGTCTTCTGTAGAAACTGCCTTATCAGTCATGGACATGTTTGTTATTCTGTCACGAAAGTAACATGCCTACTGTGGAATTTGTAGTCTTTGTGAAGTTTGAGCAGATGTGTTAGAGGAAATTATCTGAAAAATAAGCCTATTGTTCAATCACTGGTACAAATCTTTGCCATTGCTGTAAAAATACATATTTTGCTAAATTTGTATAAAAATTCTCTGTCTTATTTTAGTATAAAGATATTCCGCAAAGAGCGTGAATTTAGGGAGTAAAAGTATAACAAGACGCGATGAAGTTGTCAACACTAGTGTGTTTCGCAATTCCATGTAATTCAACACTTTTCTTATTAGTTTAATTAACTTCTCGATGCCATAATGCCAGACAGAAAATGCGTCCTATTAAATAAATTAATTCGTTTAATTAGAGGTTTCAAAAAGTAAATTAAATAAAAATAAATAAACACCAGAGAAATTAGACTTATTATAATCTATATATCCGTTGTCAACACTCTTGTAACCAGATCCCTCAGACTAACAGACAATCACAACAGACAATCCGAACTACAAATATTAGAAGAAGCACCTCTACAAAACGGTTACGACAAAGGACATATAACGCGATCCATACACAAAGCACAAAATCCTTCCCAAATTCAACAGACAGAAACTCTTCCTCAGCAAAAAGCCTTCCTACCCTACATCAAAGGTGTCACAGACAAAATTTCAAAAGTCCTGAAATCCAATAACATAAAAACCATATTTACAACACACCAAACAATTTCCAATTTAATCAGAATCCCAAAAGACCAAATACCTAATGATTTCCACGGTGTATACGAAATACCTTGCTCAAACTGTCCCCAAACCTACATTGGACAAACCAATAGACGGATTAACAATAGAATATATGAACCCCGTCTTGCAGTTAGGAAATCCGATCCCACATAATCACTTGCCCAACACCGCCTCCTAACAGGCCATAATATAGACTTCGATAACACCAAAACCATATCACCCTCATTTTTACAGAAACCGCGAATCATCTACGAAGCAATTGAGATCGAAAAACATCCCAATTGTCTAAACAAAAGGGATGACGGTCATCGTCTTTCAGTCGCTTGGAAATTATTGATCTCTAAGCTAGTCCCACAATCTTGATCCACACCTCATAATCCTGATAGCAGCCGTTCTGCTCTGATGCCTCCATCAACAGACTCTCAACCCCCCACCACTCTCCCACCCACAGACAGCTTTCGTATAAATAACACTTCGTCAGATGCTGCCAGCGAGTTCGCTCTAAGAAGTAGGCAAATTATAGAAGGATCGTGGTGAGATCTGGGGAGTAGGCAAATTGGACCCCGGAATCGAACCAGTTCCACGAACTCCTAGCATTATTTTCTTTGACAATTTTTTCTTGACCCCCTTTTCTCTTGAAAATGGCTCCAAAACGGGAGCCGAAACGTCAAGACATTAACAATCTCAGACGCGGTTCAACCCGAGAACCTAGTAATAAGTGAGGATCATGTAGTTTTCAGTATATTTGTGGATTTAAAGCGGGCCTTTGAAGCTATTGATAGATGCTTGTTAATAAAAAAAATTGTATAGGTACGGTATTGAAAGTACTGTTTTGAAATGGCTAGAAGATTATTTAAATGATAGGTATCAGAAGATAAAAGTCATGAACAAAATGTCAATCAAAGTTGCTAGTCCATACGGTGTCTCCAAAGGGAGTGTTTTGGGACCTCTTCTTTTCATCATATATGTGTATGACATTGTTCCTTTTTTATGTAGAATTGCACCATTTCTAAATAATCATATTAAACCTATTACAGAAGAAGATAGTGACGAAGATAAATTTAATGCTTGTGTAGTTTATAAACCTATTAAAATAGTTATAGGAAAGTGTATATTATTTTTCAAGGTGATCTCTCACAGAGTAAAATCTCTCTGAAATATTTTTTTCTTAGAGTGATAATAGAGGACTTTTGTAAAGAAAATTATCGGCCAATTTTGGATTGAATTGTATATTAATACATTACATAATACTAAAAGTTGATATTTTTAAATTATTTAATCATTAATTGACTTGATATATTGAATTTTTTTTTTCATATTTGAATGTTTAATTAATATATTGACCTTATTCTCTCTTGCCATATATGCAACAATTCTCTTGAATGGTCTCATCAACATACCTCGTCTACATTTTCAAAACATCTTCCCTCTTACGCCCATCTTACGTTGCTTACCTTACCATTAATATTCTGTCGAACATAACACCAAACAACTTTCTTAGTAGGCCTATAAAATTTTTAAGGTAGTTACAAGAAAAGCTAATTTAATAACAACATGACTAATACACAAAACCAGCACGAATCGCACATATTCAAAATTAAATTAAAAAGCTATTAGCAGTGAAATTTGATTGATCGGTTTACAGTATAGGAGATCGTAAAGTTATTGTTGGCGTATATTATTTATATTTTCGTATATATACCAGATCATTTTCATATACTGAATTAATAATTATTTTCTCACATACCGTCTGTTTATTTTACGAGGGCCACACCCACACCAAATATCTTGCTTAATATCTATTGTAGAAGAATAAAATATTAGAAAGAGTTATCCCATTTTTTGTGAGCTAAAAAGATATTTGAAATCCATAGCCTACTTTGTGGGATATGTTACAAAAACCTGAAAAATAGGAAAACCACAAACGACCATAGCTTCCTCATTTGAGGAGATACGAAAAAAGTTAATGGGATGAAAGTTGACGGCAAGGACAATAATAATAATAATAATAATGTGTCGGCTTGCCCGACATACGCAGTCTCGGCTTGTATTCATAGACATAACGCAGCATTACGAGTGCTTTACTATCATCTAAGGCACTCGTATGGGATAGACGAAACACCAGTGCTGCCTTACGTTCCGGGGGATATTGAGTCCGTTGTGGGGAATGAGAAGTGCCTAATTTATTGGAACTACTCGTTTCCCACCGTCAGGCAAATACAAGCCAACAAGCCTGACATAGTACTCCTCGACCACCAACTCAACACAATGTATGTCGTGGAATTCTCAGCTCCCGCTGAGAGCAACATTGTCTTGAAAGAGGAGGAAAAACGGACAAAATATCGAGATTTGCTCTTCGAACTCCGCAGGCTTTATCCAGGCCATTCTGTTAAAATACTGGTACTGATTATAGGAGCCCTCGGTGGAATGAGATAGACGCTGCTTTCAGAACTAAAGATTACCAGCTCCCCTCTGTGAGGGTCGGAGCCACAGAGTAAGGTGACTGGTTTTTGTAAAAAAAAAAAATGTGTTTCAAAAAATTCGAAAAACGCAGTTGGCTTTGACATAGCTCATGCGTAAAAATGAAAAGAACAAATCTCAAAGTAGGCCATGACACCATTGATTCCGTTTATTTTGTCTCTTTCCAACGATATAAAACATGTCACAAAAATTTTAACTGATAGTGTCAATATTTAATATTTTACGAAAACCACAATTCATGTCATTGAATCGTAAAAATCAGCTATGCCATGATAAGTGAAAAAGAATGTATATAGTTATTAACAAATTTGACAGATTGTCACTGTTGTATGTTGCGTTGTTGAGTTTTATATCAGTAATTATGGTGTACACCAATAATAACAAATTCGATATGATTAACATTTATTGTCAGAGCAATTTTGACGCTGTGATGACAGTCATAGTTTACGGAGATTTCTAGATGCTCCGCAGCCAAATTGAGCTATGTTTAGGAAGTTGGTTCAAAATCTAAAAACGCACCGTTTATTTTCAAAAAAAAGTAGTAAGACGAGGGCATATTGCGGATAATGTAAGAAAAGTGAAGAGTATTGAATTATGTTAACCAAAATGAAGAAACCTCTTAGTAGTAAGGCTATGTGACTACGGGGCCACTTTCAAGGTCACTCGCTCCGGTTACAACGACGTCATGAACTGGTTGGCATGTCTCCATCAGGTAATTTTGTCCAGGTGCGGCAGGATATTTTGGATTCTGGGATGCTACTGTCGTATAACGGCTTACGTGGTCTCCAAAGAAAACCTTGGCGGCACTTTGACCAAAATTTTGGGAACAAAATGGCGATATCCACCATACAGAAAACCATGGACTTTTATATGAAAAATTGATTTTTAACTCTACGCAACAGGCCTAAAATTATCGAGAAAAAAATTAAATTAGACCGTTGGTGTTGTATGGCCTGGCAGTGGTTACGCTGGATTTGAGAAATTCTATTCTTACTGAATGACACACAACTAAGGTTTTGATAATCTTGGATAATATTCACCATTAATTGTCTTTACTGGTCGGGTACAGAAAAACTCGGAGCAACAGCTTAAACTCTTAGCAGTTAAAAACCAAATGCCTATCTCGAATATTTGAACGGAGTAAATGACCATAGGTGGCAATACCAGTCAATGGAGCTAAGAGGGTACATCTATTATTCGACCCATACTATGTCGAAATGCGGAAAACTTGTTTTTTGATTTAACTTTTGAATATCGATGTTTTTATCTATTTTAGTTTAGATTATAAGAGTTTAATTATTGTAGGAAAATTAAGATATTTTGTAATTATAACATTATAAAACATACAAGACTGACACCAATCAAAATACGACATCTTCATGTGAGGCGATTAAACTACTTAAAACTGATTAAGGGACTATTTTCAAAGGTCAACGAAAACAGGTAAGTGATTACTGGATGGAATGAGTATATACTTACTGAAACATCCCGTATATACCCCATATAGAAATTTAATTTTGTCCTAGTTATTTTCCAAATTTAAGTAATTGATGCATTTAATTTTCATTTCATTCTTTTCATTTATGTAGTCATTAAATATTGCAGACGTTAAATTTACCAGAAATGCTTTTTAAAATTATATTTTTAAAGCAAAGTTAAACGCTACAATTTTGAGACAGAATTTACATAAAATCTAGTCGAGTCGCAGGGTTTGTTTATCGTATATTCAGATAAACGTCAAGTACTTCGTGTATTCCCATAGTATGGTATCGCCTACATGTTTCTAGCTTAACCATAGAAAAAGATAGAAAGTTGAGCGTCACTCTAAAGTGTTGCACAGGGCTGAACAGTGTCGAATATTATAATAGAATTAAAATAAACATATTCCCACAAGAAACAGGCGGAGATGCATAATCCGGGTAGAAGGGTGACATCAGGAACCATATAAAAGAAGACCAGCTTGTTTACCGTGAGAAATGCCACTTCTATCACTCCCGAGTTACATCGTCGAATGCTATCATTCGCTGTGCTCCTGAGTAATTGCATTTCAATATACCTAAGTCACATTGTTGACCCTCTGGGCTAGCTGTTCTTATGGTGGATGTTCTTTAGATTAATTATCTAAACTACAAGTCAAACGATCCAAGGAAATCCACATTTAATTTTGCCGTGCATCTCGTAGACAACCATTCATTGGCGTACTCTTTATGAAGTGCCATTTTAACCTCTCTGTTATGGTCAACGAATACGTTAAACATGAAGAAGCTGGGGAAGAGCTTCACGGGCGATATAACGCTATACAAGGCGCATGAAAATTCTGCAGGGCTAAATTTCTAAAGGTGATTACTTTCTTACATCGAGCCTCTACTTTATTATTTGCAATTGCATTTATATTCTGGTTATGGGGTGTTTAAAAAAGGTTTAAATGACACATTTGTGGTACCAAAAGAATATTAGATTAATATTTTAAATGGAATATTAGCTTTGATTTTTAACTCTCATAATATTATATTACCAGTTATTCAGTTATGATTTTATTCACGATTTTAATTCAAAGAAATTTCATTTTCTGAATATTTTACTAGGGAAGTTTGCGTTTGCAAAATAACAAGTTTATATTCAAGAACTATAGCTTTTGACCATACACTACAAGTTTACAAATACTTTTTCTTAGGCGCTTTACGCTGATATAAGAGCTGTTATAAGAGTCTTTGTCGACTTCAACCAATTTTATTTATTTAACTACTAAATTGTCAACGATGTAAAATTTTCGTGACTACGAGAACGTAATTGGTTGTGAACTGTGTTTGCACAACATAACAGTAAAATGGGTGCATTACGGACTATCGGGGTTCGATCTAAATTTAAAATTAACAGTCCGCTGTTTTTAAGGACACTTGTCTACACAAATCTATAAGGTCGTCAATCTTTTTGGCCACCCCATGTTAACATCTGTTCGGTGCTAAACACTTACTACTGATGTTTAGTTTATCAGTAAATTAACACAAAATTAAATTTCCTGCGTTGTTTAGATTGTTCTTTCTAACGCTATTTTAGCCGATTGGTTAGGTGCAGCCGGTAATTACCATATTCTGTATCCTACCATCTCTCTTGTCAGTGCGCGAGAACACAACTACAACAAAGCTGGTAATTTCCACATCCATTGTTTATTTGCAAAAGGGAGTTTTTCCCACAGCTAGTGAGTATTTTCACTGAAGCCAGAAGCCGTTGCCGACTACCACAGAAAATATCAAATAAACTTTTGTTAGGTTGAAACACTTATTCTCTGTTATGTTCGTAAACTTTGACACTGCAGTTGCGTTCTTTTTGTTTCGAAGTAACATCTTTGACGTTTGTTCACTCATGTTATTATCATTTACCGACTATTGTCACAACTGTTCAAAATAAGTATTGTCTGGCCGATAGCCGTGTTGTTTGAGATGAGAGGTGGCAATCGCTATTAATCACACGAGTATCGCGCCACTGGGTTCGAATCCCGGCTCCGGCCTTGGCACCGTCGGAGGAAATGGTTGTCTAATTTCTGTGTATTTTAATTATTAATTATTATGTACATAGACTATTGTCACTGCTCTTATTCTTGTCTATATTAATTTCTCAATGTAGACATGTAATATGTTTATTCAGGCGTTCGCTACAACTCTAATTACTATTAAAATAACACAGCATACTTTTGTATCTCAGTTCTTGTTATTGCATCAAAACACTCAGCATATCTATAGTATGATCATTACTATAGCGGCGCAAATTTTCCTATTATAATATTTAGACAATTGTCTCAAATATTTGGATTAATTTTGATTTTATGTTCGACTATTGTTGCATCAATTTATATAAAATAAAATGGTTTTTTTTTTAATTATTTTTTCCCATCAATTATTGTCTTATTCTTTCACCTTTACCTTTTTCGTCAAATAAGTAATAAACTAAATAAATGGTTTTATTTCAAAGCAAAATAGAAGACAAACTTCAACTATAAATGTACAGTGCAATCTTGAGTAATAAAATACTACATAAATAACATATATAATTAACTAGGTCTCTAAATTAATAGACAGTGTGTTCAAGTTTACCAGGTATATCAATTAACAGAGTGATTAATTTTCTAAGTTATATATATAGTGTCAGACAGAAACAAGTAATATTAAACTTTATATAAAAGAACCTGGGGTAAATTAAAAAGGGTTACTACACACACACACAATGAAATTTGGGTCCTACACTAACAAAACTAGACGATCACGCAAATGGCCAGTTTTATTTGTTTATCCTTCAGAAAAATAAAGAGTAATTAAAATACTGGTGACATAATTACCAGTACTTTTATTTTATAAATAAACAGGATACCTCACAACCACTTCATTACATTAATTATTATTTCAGGACAGCAGGAGATTTGAAGTATTCTTTATTTGCAATTGTGTATAGTTATAAGTTTTTATTTAATTATTTATACGTTTGATGGCACAATAAATGCTCATCCTCAAACAATATTGTATGTTTTTTTTATTATTATTTGTATTTCAAGAAAAGTAGCAATTAAATTGCTACACACTATCAGTTAAAATTTTATATCGTTGGAAAGAGAAAAAATAAACTGAATTAATGGTGTCATGGCCTACTCTGAGATTTGTTCTTTTCATTTTTGCACAAGAGCGTATGTCAAAGCTAACTGCGTTTCTCAAATTTTTTGATACACATCATCATTCTTATTGTTTTTGCCGTCAACTTTCGTCCCTTTAACTTTTTTCGTAATTCCTCAAATAAGCAAGCTATAACCGGTGGTTTTCCTATTTTTGGGGTTTTTGTTATATATCTTACAAAGTAGGCTATGGATTTCAAATTTCTTTTTACTAAAATATAGCTCACAAAAATTGGATTACTGTTTCTAAAACTTTATTCTTCTACAGTAGATGTTAAGCGAGACAGCCGGTATATTACATTAGGTACAAAACTTACCTAATTCAACAAGTCTCGGCTTTGTATATTATTTATATTTATTTTTTGCAACGCAAAATAAAAATTATGTGTAAGTAATAATTGTTAAAGCATAAATTATATTCTATCCTATTCAACGGGCCAACGACCTAGGCCCTTCTGTCCTTTTTTCATTGTTTAATTTTAGTTTCAACTTTTCACATATTAAAATATAACAATATCATCACCTAAGTCACTTGAAGTTTGCATTGAGTATTATTAACGATAGTCAATCTAAAAAAATATTTGTTTTGCACTAATTGTACTAAACACATGCATTTTGTTTCAACTGAATAAATAAGGCGGTTTCGGGAACCGTTACGCAAATTGTAAGAAAAACAAATATCTATTATTTACCTTAGCAATGAACACAATTTACACTTTTAAACTACACAGTTCTCACTAAGTCAACATAAACATAAGTAATAATTTGTACACTCACTTAAAACCTACGCGAAAATTGTTTATTTATTTTTTATTCGGAGCGTATTGGTTTTAGGGAATGCAGACGATTTTACTCTATTCCCTGACAAGACGTCTGGATGTGTGTGAGTTAGGTCCAGGGTGATGCTGCGTGATTTACAAAGGCCTCACTTCGATCCTGGGTGGCGCTGACGAAACGAGAACACCCCCAAGTTGTAACGTAAAACGTACGGGGTGGTGTTCTCGCTGTTAGACACGTAAACGTTATTATTATGGCTTGTGCCAATACCTTTTTGAAAGAAAAAATTATTAATAGGCAAAGACCAGTCGTATGGTTTAGTTAAGTTTATAATTAAGAGAAAAAACAAAAATTAAACACGAGATAAAGTGAAATTGTTAAATGGGGGTGCTGTTTAAGGGTTCTTTACGATTTTTGGAGAAACGTGATCTCCTAGCGGAAAATGTACTTTACAAAACTTGTAGATAATAAAAAAATTTAAAACTTTTAAATCCAACATAACCTCAAATTTTCTGTCTGGACCTGTGACGTTTACGTCAAAGGAACAGTCAGAGGTTATTTTTTTACAAATAATATAAATCAGAATAAACACAGAAATAATGTATTTTGCTGACATGACATTTCGGAAAGTAGAATGTTAAATGAAGAACTTAAAAAACTCAACATTATTTAAAAGAAAATATCATCAGTTCTGTGTAGGTAGTAAGTATCTTTGGAAATAACATAAACAGCACCTTAAAGCTGTGTATTTAACATACACATCAAATAAGAGTTCTTCGAAAAATGCTTTGAAAATGGAAAGAAACTACTTTCCGAAACATCAGCAAAATGCATTATTTCTGTATTTATTCCGATTTATATTATTTGTAAAAAAATAACCTCTGACTGTTCCTTTGACCTAATCGTCACAGGCGCAGAGGCTTTTTCCAATAATTCTATTATTTTGTAGATTCGGTGATTTGTTTTGTACATGTGGTAGAAAATCCAAATAAAAGAAAACAATATTCGTAGAATGCCACAAATAACTTTCAGAAAATATTATAAAAGTCTGATGAATTTTAGATCTTTTGCATTCTGATTGTTCTTCTTTTTCATCAATAAAACTTTCAAATTCCGAAGGATCTTCGAAATTATCGACGTCGTTCAATTTCATTTTCGAGATTCTTTACTGGCTCTTCATAGATAAATCTCTTCCGAATCACTTAAGTCTTTAAATATTTCTTTATCTCTATTTCAGAAGTTTTCATAATAATTACTGTATAAATTGGTACATGACGACTGCCGATTTTTGTTGATAAGCAGCTTTTCTGTTAAAAAATAAACTCGTAAATAAAATACCGCCAACATTAACTATGAGCTCTAAATTTTGGTCTATTCTCGTTATGCTTTTCCACGTAGTAGTCACGATAGCATAGTAGTTATATTTGAGTTACTATTTAGATAACGAATGTGGTATAAAGAAAAGCCCCGCACTGACTTTTTATTATACTCCCCGATGAAGGCGCTTATGTTCCAGACAGAAATTGTATAGGCGCATTGTGAATTCCCGCTCTAAGTTATAGCCAAAAAATCTGTGGGTCAGAGATAAAGAGGATTTATGTATTATGCTAAAGCCAAAGGAAAAGTGTTTTAAGTCTTCTTTCTGTATGCTAAAGACCGACTTGGAATTTAGACTGCAGATTTTGGCGGATGCGCCAATGGCAGAATATATTAAATTATTTTATTTTATTTTATTTATTTATCTGCTCAACAGAAATTCATTGTACATATACATGAGGAGAAAACAAAGAATATTGTAGTTAAATTGAAAGTTGAAAGTGTCTATGAATAGATTCTTTAATAGATTAATGGAGTTGAAATTAATATCGCTCTGATTCGAAATATTATTAAAGTTGTGGCACATTGGCACAACATAAATTGGTGATTTTTTTTTTAACACATTAGTTCTAGCATTGGGTATGTAGAAAATATTATTTTGTCTGGAATTGAGTTGTGGAACTCTAAAACTGATAAGCTCAATTAATGATGTACAGTCAATTTTGTTATGGAGTATATTATACAGGGTGTCTCACCGGGAATTGAATATATCGATATAGAGAAAAGTACGCATCAGAAAATTTTGAAAATTTAGATAATTACTAATGTCGGTGTGGCCAATCCAACTAAAATAATTATAAGCAGCTGGCACTTATTCCGCTTATACCGGAAGTCCATACCAACTTGCTTATTTCAAATGGAACACCCTATATATTTTAGAGTTTTCGAAAAGAGCATAAAATTCTAAGTCGAAAGTATGTAGCATATCCTATACCTAAACCTAGCCGTTTATGTGGGGGAGCACCGTCGTGCTGATAAAATTGTTTCTATGTTCGGCGAGAGGTAAATTTTCTAAATAGTTATTATTCAAATTTTGTAAGTTATTCAGATATCTTTCACCTAAAAGAAACAAAAATTTACCTATACATATTAGCAGAAGAGAAAATTTAATTTACCGTTTAAATTTTCCTGATAAAATTGTGATGCCACCACTCTATCGTTTCTTATGGCACATTAAACATTGAACTGCCAACTTTCCTGAAAGTTTCACTTTCTGAACATATGAGGATTTGAGTCACTCCAATAATGCGAATTGTGTCTATTAAAAAGTCCATTTTTAGTAAATTTTGCTTCATCTGTCCATATAATATTTCCCAAATAAGAATCTTTATTAGAATAAACTCACAAAAATTCTGTCTTCTTGTGAAATCTGTTTCTTTTAATCCTTGATCCATATGGAATGAAAACGGGTGAAACTTATGTTTTAATAAGATTCTCTGAATTGAATCCTTGCATAGTCCCGATTCCAGAGCAGCTTGTCATAATGACATCCTTGGAAATGCATGAAGATATCCCAGAATAACTATTTCAATGTTTTCGTCATAAACAATAGGCTCTCTTCTTTGCATTTTTGCCTTGACAGAGCCATAATTTTTAGAATTTTCCTGTATGCGTTTTACAGTGTTTGGTGACGGTATCCGTTTTTCTGGATATCGAGTAGCAAATGTGCTGCAAGTTCTTGATATTACTTTATCACATTCTCCATAAATAATAAACAAATTTAAAAAGTCTTCGTGGGTGTAATTCAAACGTACTGGCATTTTTTGACATAAGATAATGACTGATTGTTTCTAATCATGGCTATTTTGATGACATGATTACAACAATTCACGAATTTCTAATAAAACCGCAAATATTTCAAAAAGTTGTAACTTTAACCCCCACAATGCTAAATCAGAAAAAGGGAATTCAATTTTACACAACTTGACGTAAAAAAATACAGGGTGTTCCATTTGACCTAAACAAGTTTTCGCGGTTTGAAGTTGGCAAAATGTAACGCGAAAAATGGAACACTTGGTATGACATTATTGAATTTATTTCAGTTGTAGAACGTAGTTTTCCTTGTGTTCTTTTTATGTGACAAGAAGCAAATGAGGATCTTTTACACGAAGAAAGTTATAACGGTTCTTGCAAACCGTTGCACCTGTCAAATTTTCTATGAAATGTCAAATATTTCTGAAACTGCTAGGTTTAGGTATAAGATATGCTACATATTTTCGAAAGCCCTAAAATATATAGGGTGTTCCATTTGAAATAAGCAAGTTGGTATCGACTTCCAGTATAAGCGGAAGTGCCAGCTGCTTGTAATTATAATTTTAGTTAGATTGGCCACACCGACATTAGTAATTATCTAAATTTTCTGATGCGTACTTTTCTCTATATCGATCGATTCAGTTCCCGGTGAGACACCCTGTAGAGAAAAGTTACACTACTCATAATTCGTCGAGACTGTAAGGATGGCACATCAAATCTGGATAAAATTATTTCATGATTATAACCAGGGCAGGGATATACACCATCATTCTTAAATGCTAAAAACTTTAGAAATTTTCCTTGAACAGATTCCAAGGTCACTGAGTGATTGTCGTAAATTGGTTACCAAATTAGAGATCCATACTTTAATTTTGACGTACAAGTAAATAATACAGAGTTTTCAACGCTAGTTCGTTATTAAAAGATTTATAATTTCTAATAATAAATCCTAAAGTTTTTAAACATGTTGCGTCAAGTTTGCTTATATGTTCTTCTCAAATAAGATAATGAAATCTTTTGTAAAATATCCTTTATTTAATATTTGATTGTTCAATTGGTACATATACATATAATTGGTTATTTCTTTCGCGAGTAACTAACTACTTTATTTTACTGAGGGTCTCTAATATTTTGCAGAGGCGAATCATTTCCAGTAATAAAATTATGCATAGCAAGAAAATACCACAGTCAGCTCTGGCTTATTTTCTACGGTTAATAAAAAACAAATAAAATTGAGGTTGCGCATTGCGAAGTTTAGAAAATCATAATAAATTAATATACGAAATCAATCTTTTAAAAGAAATTAAAATCGCTGAGATAGGTATCACTCATGCATCCGCATCCTTACTATAAATCTTATTCTAGATGTTATTTGTGTTGAAGATCTCATGTTTATATCACGTCTGATGTCTAGATGTTTGCTATCTTAAGACTATTGGATTTTTTACGACTTTATTCATGGACGTATTTTTAGATAGATAAATAAAAATATGGCTTGCCGTAAATCCAGTTAGTTTTACGATATGATTTTCATTTGTTATTGGGTTCTAAATAGCTCCTTTCAGAAATCCTTTGTAATAATTAAATGGAAGCAATTACAGTGTGTTTATTTACCCATTCGATTATTGATGTTTGATCGCCAGTTTACTATATTTATATGCACAGTAATTTGGAACAAAACTGTTTTATTATTGAATTGTCTAAAATAAGTATAAGTATATCATTAAATATACCGGGTGTTAGAAAAGTATGGGAACGGTGGAAAATCTCGAACAGTTTGCATCAAATCGAAAAATAAAAAAATACTTTCGAAATTCGAAATTTTTTCAAAAAACTATCTACTGATACTAAAATGACCTCCCCACCCACCACCCTGTGGGTGGGGCTAGGGACAACTTTAAAAAGTCAAATGGAAACCCCTTTTTTTATTGCGGAATCGGATTCTACGGCAAAAAATACGTAAATTTTATTCCAGACATTTTTTTCGATTCTTGCATCACGAGGTTTTCTGAAATAAATCTTACTCTTCACGTAGCCCCAAACAAAATAATCGAATGGTGCGAGGTCGGGAGATCTTGCTGGCCATTAAATAGTTCCTCTTCGACCTATCCATCGATTTTCAAAAATACCATTCAAATAGTCCCTAACAATATCCTGATAGTGTGGAGGAGCTCCATCTTGCTGGAACCAAACATTATCGAACTCATCACCAGCAATCTCTTGTATTGCGGGGACTATTTTATTTGTCAACATTTCCAGGTATTTTTCTCCATTCAAATTTCCATCTATGAAAAACGATCCTATTCGATCCCTGAAAACTCCTGCCCAAACATTTAATTTTTGTGGATACTGCGTGTGTTTCAAGCATTCAGTGAGGGTTTTTGTCACTCCAATATCTGAAATTATGGCGATTAACTTTTCCACTGAGTTCGAAAGTTGTTTCATCTGAGCAGACAAGTAGATATGACAAAAAAATTTGGGTTTTGGTTACTCCTTTCCATCATTAATTCACTAAATCGCCGATCAAAATCATCTTCATTTAACTCTTAGTGAAGGTGAATTTTGTAAGGATGAAATTTCAAAAGTTTCAAATTCTTATGAGCTGAAAATGCACTCATATCAAGCTGTTGACTGGCTTTTCTGATTGATAACCTTCGATTTTCAACAAATGCCTGGGCCACTTCCATTTGTCGAGCTTCCGATGTTTCAGATTTTGGTCTTCCAGATTTTGGGCGATTTTTATTTGTCCTAGTGTCTAAGAATCGTTTGATGGTATGGGACACAGTAAATTTCGAAATTCCCGCTTGATCTACATGGAAAGTTTCGTTGAATAAAATCACAACTTCATCATAGGACCTTTCTTTATCGCCCCACCTTCGCATCATTAAAAGAGGAACTCTCTCTTCCTCTGTTAAAGTAGCCATTATGCTGAAAAAAACGCGAGAACTAATGAAAAATGAAATAACTTTTTTCGTACAAAAGTGTGCTCCTGCCTCTACAAAAGTTAGAAGGAACTGAACGTTGTCATAGAAATTTCACAAAACAAATACTGTTATTAAGAACACTTTAAAAAAAACATTCATAAAACCAAGATATCACAGATATTGTTTTTTAAACTGAATGGTTTTTTGTCAACACGAGTAGCTAGAGTGTGTAAATATTTCAAACTTATGGAGGCTTAAGGTTTATTTCAATTTTGTGCGATTGCAGCGACACCTTGCGAGAATCGAAAAAAATGCCCGACATAAAATTCACGTATTTTTGGCCGTAGAATCTCAATCTGCTATAAACAATAGGGATTTTTATTACAAATTTCAAAGTTGCCCCCGCCCCACCCACTGGGTTAGGGGTGGGAGAGTCGAATCCAATGTCATTGGATAGATTTCGTAAAAATAACAAATACGTGTTTTTCAGTTTTTGACTTGGACGTTTTTTTCATGGGCACAAGACGCTACACTTGAAACAGTAATGTTTTATTTTCATTTTTTGCGATTACAGCGACACCATGCAAGAATAGAAAAAAATGTCCGGAATAAAATTAACGTATTTTTGCCGTAGAATCCGATTCCGCAATAAAAAATAGGGGTTTCGATTTGAAATTTTAAAGTTGCCCCTCGCTCCACCCACAGGGTGGTGGGTGGGGAGGTCATTTTGGTCTCAGTAGATAGTTTTTTGAAAAATTTTTGACGTGTATTTTTTTATTTTTCGATTTGATGCAAACTGTTCGAGATTTACCACTGTTCCCATACTTTTCTAACACCTGGTGTAATATTCATAATACATTTTGAAAATGTCCGATATATGTGTTTAAAATAATAATAATAATAATTTATGTAACGTTATATAGACTGATAGTTACTGAATTCTTGAATTCAGTTAGCGTTTAAGAACCTCCTCCAACATTTAAACATTACATTTGAATATACTACTCGACACGCATTTCGCTACCAATATCAGCATCATTAGGAGATGATTAAAACTGAAAGTCTCTTATATATCTGTCTAAAAAGCGTGGTCGGCACAGCTCCTCTCCTCTTATCGCCCTATTCAAATTGTATCATCTCGCTCACACATATGCAATCATGATTATGATATACTGTACGACTCTGCTGTTAGATATAGCTATAGCTTCGACCACATAAGAGCTGTAGGATTCATATAGGTCTTCTTCCTCCTCTGTTAATGAATTTGAATTTGTGTATCACAGATCATAGACTCAGAATCACACAAAATAAATCGAAACTAGATAGTCGAACGTGGTCTAACGGTAAA
The DNA here is from genome assembly GCA_963675555.1 of Leptura quadrifasciata. Classification (NCBI taxonomy): domain Eukaryota; kingdom Metazoa; phylum Arthropoda; class Insecta; order Coleoptera; family Cerambycidae; genus Leptura; species Leptura quadrifasciata. The sequence continues at coordinate 4,069,799 of OY776681.1, read as the reverse complement.
TGTATCAGAAATTCAGAAAACGCTAAATTTGTAAACTTTCTCCGTGTGGTTCGGTTAAATTCTCTCATCTCTATTTGTGATAAAGTACTGTAAATGCATTCCTGTAGGCTAGGGTCATGAAATATACTATATTAATACTATATTTATTTGTAAGTATGTACTAAATAACCATACTAGCTCAACTTAACCTCAATCTGTTTCAGTATTTTACATTCCAAGTGTCGCGATGTACAGCAAAAACCGGCAGTAGAAAGTTAGTGCTAGACAATATAGTGGATATAAAAGACTTTAAAAAGTTACTTAGGACCAAAACAAACGTTTTAGCTTGTTTTTATAACTCCTATAAACAATCGCAGAATGTTATTAAAGTGTTTAAAGAAGTCGCCGATAACATTAAAGGCGAAGGAACCATGGCACTCGTCGATTGCTCAGGGTAGTAGCTAAAAACAAGAATGTTTTTTTATAGTTAGTCGTACAATATTTTTCTGATTCAGGGATGCCAAGAAAATGTGCAAGAAGTTGAAAATACCCAGCACGTCCCACATTTTAAAACATTACAAAGATGGAGACTTCAATAAAGATTACGATAGGAAACTCACAGTTAGCTCCATGACTAATTTTATGAGGGACCCAACGGGTGACCTGCCGTGGGAGGAGGACGCAACTGCTGTGGATGTTGTTCACATTCCAGATGCAAATGTATGCAAGTTACCCTTTTATAAAAATTTGAAAGGAAGCTTCCTTCACTCAACTTGATTAATATCAAGAATGCTTGTAGACAAATTTTCTGTCAAAAAATATCACCAAGAAAGTACAGAAAATGTTTTTTTCTTTTCAGACTCTAAACAAATTCATTAAGAGAGAAACAAAACCAATTTTGTTAATGTTCTTTGCCCCATGGTGTGGTTTTTGTAAAACTTTAAAACCCGAATATGCTGAAGCTGCCACTGAATTGAAGGATAAAGCTACATTAGCTGCAATAGACGTTAACAGACCGGAAAATACAATTGTTAGGTCGCAGTATAATATTACCGGCTTCCCCACACTTTTATACTTTGAGTAAGTAGATCACTTTTATTGTCTTATATTGTTTATTACTTACTGAAAATTGAACAATTTGTAAATGAGGTTATGTTTCCTTAAGCCGTAACAAATAATTGATTAGGGTAAAACTAGAGATTCTTACAGTACCATTCCTGTATTCCAGAAATGGTCAAATGAAATATACATATGAGGGCGAAAATAAAAAGAAGTCAATTCTGGAGTTTATGCACAATCCCTCGGCACCGCCAATTAAAATAAAGGAACCGGAATGGTCTGATACGGATAGTGAAGTTGTGCATTTAACGTCCTCAAGTTTCGACCCTGTAATAAAGGAGGAAGCGTCTGTTTTAGTTATGTTCTACGCACCCTGGTGTGGACACTGTAAGAAGATGAAGCCTGAATATGAGGCTGCGGCTGCCCAAATGAAAAGCGAAGGCGTAAGTGGTAACAGTAGTTTTATTTCAAATACTTTTTTTTCCCTCTTGGCTTTGGATGACTCATCAGCCAGTATCTCTTTATAAATAAAGTTACGGCGCATACTTTGAAATTCTTAATTTATGAGGTAAAGGTTAGCATTGCTATTTAACTTTTGCCGCCATCTTGAAAAAATGGGGAATAGATTTTTGTCAACATACAATAAAATTTCTTATCCTTACCTGTTTGCATTTGCTTAAGTAAACAAGAAACCTTTCGTATTTCATTCCATTTGATCATTGTTTGATGCTAAATATAAAAACAACTGATATTTTAAATGCCTCATACTTCTGTCAATACGAAGCCATCGTTTTAACTGAAACGTGGATTCATAGTCACGTTAATAGTTTGTAAATACTTTGTGAGCATTACAATATATTTAGGTTTGACAGAAACTTGAAACGAGGAGGTGGCGTCCTCTTATGTGGAAATAAAAAATGGTACGCTACTGAACTTTACATAGAAGACGTAAAATGCACAACTCCTCTTATCGATCTCGTTGGTATAAAAATTGAGAGCAATTTTTCCTACTTATTTATGTTTGTAATATATATTCCTCTGGCATTAGGCCATTGCCTACTATAGTCAATTTTTTGAGACACTTGAAATTTTAGAATACTTAAACTCTTATAAGGTTTATTTATTAGGTGACTTTAATATTACAAATACAAGTAATACTCTGAAAAGGATAATTTTACTGGACATGTGTCAAAGGCACAGTTAAAGGCTTTCGATAAATCAATAAAAAGGGCCACCACCTTATTTTTTCTGTCCAGTTGTCTATAAATTACATTATAGCAGTTTGTACAACAAGAGTGGATATGATAGCCACATCGCACAAGAAAGAAGTTTGAGCACGACACCGTAGGCGGAGTGCCTCAATCTTTCAAGTGCGATATGGATAATCCGCTCGAGTTGTACAGTATACTTTTTCTACGACCGGATTAAGAAAAAACTACAAATAATAGTTTTAATCAAATTTTAATATACAAACTTAGCTTCTGCTAAATCTTATGCTCTAGGTGCAAACATTTTATAAAAGCTTCAGTAGCCTGGCGGTTATATGCACGCTTCGAAATGCAAGAGATCATAAGTTCAATCCCCACATAGCTACTTTTTTTTTTGTCATAATATATCTCTAAAATTTTGTCTGTATATAATAATTTCAATAAAATTTTAGGTGGTATACCGTTTATCGATTCTTCACTGGAATCACTCATTTTAAATTATTTTCTAGCTCAAACTGCGCGAATACACACTGACAATTACTTTGACAGCTTACGCACTAACTTGAATTTTTTAAAACGAATAGTTGCCTATGTACTTAATACATGAACTGTGATTGGTCGATTTCATATGCATCCTAGAACGTATATGAAATATATCCGTTCAGTTAACTGGAATGGCCCCCTTATCCATTCTACAGACTGTATGGAAAACAGCAAATTTACATAAGGGAGTAGAAAAAGTATATTTAATAATGCCGACATCATCGACCTTTTATGTCTCAAACCATGCTGAGTATTTGCTAAGAGACTATTTGTTTCTAAAAATTTTGTAATTCTTTTGGCTAAAATTTTTTCAATTACTTTAGAAAACACCGACAAGAGCGAAATTGGACGATAGTTGGCGAGTAAATATTTATCTCCTTTTTTGTATAGGGCAATAACTTTAGAAGTTTTTAACACGTTTGGGAAGCTACCTTGATAGATACAAATGTTAGCTATATGACAGCGGCTTAGCTAACTGGATTGCACATTTTTTTATGATGGCGGTAGAGAATTGATCTGGGCCTGTGGAGTTCGTGTTTTTTAAATCTCTTAGTATGCTAACCTCAGATTCAGTAACTGCCTCAAGAGAAATAGTTTTGTCCGTGAAATTTGATATCTTTGTATGATTTTTAATTTAGATGTCATCTTGTTTATTTTTATTTCTGTTGGAAATTTACAAAGAAATTATTATAGGCGTCGACTATTTCTTTCTTGTCTGCAACTTCAACGTCATTTACAATTCTATTACTATTTATTTGTGGTGTAAAGTTTTTTAATGAGGAATTTATAATATTCCATATGACTTTTGATCCATTGTCAGAGTGCAGTATCTGATTATTGTAATACATTAGTTTGGCCTGCCTAATAGTATGTCGATAGATTTTTTTGTACGTATTGTTATGTGCTGCCCTCTAACGGGGAGAGATGTGATTAAGTCCCTGGCCAAAGTGAAGGGAAACGTGTATTGTGTTCATGGCCAGTAGGTGGGGTGGCGCCATCTATGAGCCAATTGACGAACAGTTATCTATCACATAGTAGAAAACTCTGTAGGGTTCCAGAAAATTATGGAATACTGTTCTGGTACATTTCTATGGGTGTATATAAAGAGGTGAATCCAGCAGATGGGGGAACAGTACAGTTTAGTGAAGTATAAAGAACAGTTCAGTTTAGTATCCAGTACAGTTTTGGTTACAGAGACAGTTTGTAGGTTAGAAGAATTCAGTTCAGTGAAGTAAACAGTTCAGTTGAGAGAGTTTTTAGGTTAGAGTTGACAAGTTTAAGAAGAAAAGTACATACACAGTGTTTTAAAAGTAGTGAATTTTTATTAGATTAAGTTATTATTAGTTGTGTGATTTTTAAGTATTTACTAGTGTAATTTTAGTGATTAATAAAATCAGTGGTTAGTGAAAATTCTTGTTGCAAATTATTTGAATCCACAAAGTGTTTACTGAAAATTGTAAACACGTAACAGTATTGTAATAATTTAAAGTAATTGACCCCTGTTTTTTTTAATATGTTACTCTTTAAGGTTTGCTGCTGATACTTTTAATCCTGGTGTTATCCAGTTTTCAGTTTTGCAAAAATTGTGCTTTGTTTTTGTAACAAGTTTATAAAACTAAGGTCATAATAAATAATAGATTAAAAATGCTAAATAAAAAAATAAATAATAACAATTTTCAAATGTGCGCTCACAAATCTGTGTAAAGATTAAAAAATCATCCCTCAAATTCACTTCAGCATGTTGATGTAATTTTTTCTGCTCCCGTTACCCTTTTCTCATTTGATTTAATGTTGAGGAAACATTTCTAGGTGCAAGGTATGCTCGCAGCGGTGGACGCTACTAAAGAGCAGTCGGTAGCATCGAAATATTCAGTCAAGGGCTATCCAACTATTATGTACTTCTCATATGGGGAGCAGAAGTTTGACGTGAACGTTCGAGAGGCGCCTAAGATAATTGAGTTTATGCAGAATCCAAGAGAGCCACCTCTACCACCTCCGCCGGAGAGGCCTTGGTCTGAAGAGCACGGCGAAGTTGTCCACCTTACGGAGGAGAATTTCAGGCCGTTTCTCAGGAAGAAGAAGCATGTGCTGGTCATTTTTTATGCGCCGTGTAAGCCTTTATAAAAATTCTGGAGCGTTTTTGTTTACTTACATATTTATTGTCTTCCAGGGTGTGTCCATTGCAGAAAAACCAGGCCCGAATTTATTCAGGCTGCTAGGAACTTTAAGGACGATCCTAAAGTTGAGTTCGCCGCAGTGGACTGTACCGTAAATCCTGAGCTCTGTATCGCCCATGAAGTTAAGGGATATCCCACACTGAAGTATTACAGTTACTATGCGAGGGACACCAAGACTTACAATGGCGGTCGAACGGTGAGGCAGTAATTTGTCTTTTTTACATAAACACATCGTATAAATAGTACTTCACGAAAAAGTTGCAAAAAAAGGTTAAAACACAGAGCGGGTTAAATTTTTCTAACACTAAAATCCTATTAATTTTGCAATTTTTTTTTTGTTATAAACAAATTTTAAAAATCTCAAGTAGTATTTACGGCATATAATTGCAACAAGAACCATAAACACTTCTTGTCATTGACAGTTTTTATATTTCTTGTCTCATCTCGACTTGAGCATCCACACAAGGGCGAATGAGTAAGTTGAGGCCTTAAATAAAAATTACTGTATATGTGCTCATGCTCTACAGGGTGTCCCACGACGAACTGCGGCGATCGATATCTCGAAAAGTAGACGTCGGAAAATTTTGAAAATTTGGTAGTCTATAATGTCGATGGGGGCAACTCGGCTAAAATATTTTCAAGATGGTGGCACTTCCGGTTATACCGGAAGTCGATACCAACTTACTTATTTTAAATGGGACACCCTATATATTATTACATTTTTGGATTGTACGCAAAATTCTAGGCCGATTTTGTGTTTCATGTCCTATACCTAGGTCTCTCCGTTTTTGAGATATTTCAATTTTTATGTCAAAAATGACGTTTGCAGGCCCTAAAAGAGTTATCAAGTTTTCCTATAAGGAAGCCTTTATTATCTAATTTGGGTTCGATTCTTTGTTGAAAAAAACCTACTTTAATAGAGTTTTTATAATATTTTGATAAGTATTAATACAGTGTTCAAAAAATAAGAATAAAGATGAAATTGAGAAAACTGTCAAAAATCAATTTCTTATTCTCCATTAAAAATAAGGGTAAGTTCATATATGGATGTCTATTCTGAAAATTTTTAGTTTTCGAGATATTCCCAATTCAATAATGTTTCTATATGGGTATTTTGTTATGGATATTAAGTTAAATTATTCTTAGTTGGCTATGACGGCGTTGAGTGCTAAACAAATGTATGTAGCTGTCACTTACCATTTGACAAATATCAATTATCATGCCGGGCGCTTAAATTATACGCACGAGGATTACTTAAATTTGTTTATAATCTATGGAGAATGTTACAAAGTTTTATCAAAAACATGTGAAATATTTGCTAATAGATATCCGGAGAAACAAAAACTGTCTCCGAACAGTATTTAATGAATAATGGAGAATTTCAAAAAATTTGGCACTGTAACAGTTCATAAAATAATTAAACAAATGTAACTTAGATACAAAAGGTTCTTACATAAAATACTAACAGTATAACTACTTATACTCAGGAAAATATTTTATTTTAATAAGTGTTCAAAGTGTCCACCCTGAACTTCCAAACATTTTTCGCACCTCTTGATTAGTTCGTCATGGGTGGCCGCTCTAATAGAACCTGGAGATCATCTTTCAAAAGTATTCCTTACTCTTGCCTGACAATTTTCCATTGTTGTGACTGGATTAAAATAAACCATATCTTTTATTGTTCCCCATATAAAATAGTCTAAGACAGACAGATCAGGAGAACGGGGAGGCCACAGAAAAGGTCCATTGTTATCAATCCACTTATCGTAAAAAGTTTCTTCCGAGAAGTTATTAACTATGAAGCTGCTGTGTGGTGGCGCGCCATCGTGTTGGTAAAATATTTGCCTATGTTTAGCTAGCGGTAAATTGTTCAAATATTCATTATCTAAATCTTGTAATATATTCAAATATCTTTCACCTAAAAAGAAGTTGATACGTAATTTGAAAAACAGAAACTATATAAGTATTAATTCATTACCATTTAAGTTTTCTTCATAAAAATTAAGTTTTACGACTGCATCACTTCTCACAGCACAGTACACACTAAATTGCCAGGTTTCTTGATAATTTCGCAATCTCACGGCATGGGGATTTGAATCACACCAAAAGTGGGAAAAGTCTGTTGAAAAGTCCATTTTTCGTAAATTTTACCTCGTCAGTCCAAATTATGTTGTCCAAAAATCGAGAGTCGCCTTGTAACATTGTTAAAATAAATTCGCAAAAGTGAACGCTTCTGGTCAAATTGGTGTCCTTTAGGTGTTGAACCATAGAAATGGAATAGGTATGGAATTTGTGTTTCAAAAGATTTCTATGAATAGAGTTCTTGGAGATTCCTGTTTGTAAGGCCACTTGTCTTAAGGATGTCATATGCCGCAAAATATCCCAAAATAACAATTTCGATATTTTCATCATCGACAATTGGTTTTATTTTATGAACTGTTGCCTTAACGGTGCCAAAATTTTTGAAATTTTCCATTATTCGTTTAATACTGTTCGGAGACGGTTTTTGTTCATCTGGATATCTATTAGCAAATATTTCACATGTTTTTGATAAAACTTTGTAACATTCTCCATAGATTATAAACAAATTTAAGTAATCCTCGTGTGCATAATTTAAGCGCCCCGGCATGACAATTGATATTTGTCAAATGGTAAGTGACAGCTACATACATTTGTTTAGCACTCAACGCCCTCATAGCCAACTAAGAGTAATTTAACTTAATATCCATAACAAAATACCCATATAGAAATATTGAATTGGGAATATCTTGAAAACTAAAAATTTTCGTTTGAAAAAATTGATTTTTGACAGTTTTCTCAATTTCATCTTTATTCTTATTTTTTGAACACTCTGTATTAATACTTATCAAAATATTATAAAAACTCTATTAAAGTAGGTCTTTTTCAATAAAGAATCGAACCCAAATTAGATAATAAAGGCTTCCTTATAGGAAAAATTAATAAATCTTTTAGGGCACGCAAACGTCATTTTTGACATAAAAATTGAAATATCTCAAAAACGGAGAAACCTAGGTATAGGACATGATACACAAAATCAGACTAGAATTTTGCGTACAATCCAAAAATGTAATAATATATAGGGTGCCCCATTTAAAATAAGCAAGTTGGTATTGTTACGTGTTTACCGTCTTTAGTAAACACTCTGTGGGTTCAAATAACTTGCAACAAGAATCTTCACTAACCACTATTTTATTAATCACTAAAATTACACTAGTAAATACTTAAAAATCGCAACTAATAATAACTTAATCTATTATAAATTCACTACTTTTAAAACACTATTTACTTTCCTTCTTAAACTTGCCAACTCTTGTCTAACCTAAAAACTCCCTCTGTATACTAGAACTGTACTGTATACTTCACTGAACTGAACTGTTCTCAACTCCATCTGCTGGATTCATCTCTTTATATACCCACTTGGAATGGCTAGCATCTCATTGTAGAGCTTTCCAGAATGTACTGGAATCCTCCATCTACAGTTTTCTTAGGCACTACCAAATGGCGGTGCGTCAGTTGGCTCACAGATGGCGCCACCCTACTAGCCAGGGAGTAATTACACTCTCCTCTCTGTTAGAGAGCAGCACATAACAGTATCGACTTCCGGTAAACCGGAAGTGCTATCATCTTGAAAATATTTTAGCGGAGTTGCCCCCATCGACATTAGTTTACTACCAAATTTTCCAATGTCTACTTTCCGAGATATCGATCGCCGCAGTTCGTCGTGGGACACCCTGTATATGAGCACATATAATTCAGAGCAACCCAAAAACTGACTACCATTGACTCGTGGTAATGTATGCTCGCCATGGTATCCTCATTTGAGCATACTTGATGGCTCGCTCTGTGCTTGTTCAAGTCAGCAAATGCTTATATCCCCAATGTTACATCATTCACATCCTGACAATATAATTATTCTATTTTAGAGTAAGGAATTTATCCAATTTATGTTGAACCCAGCTAATACTCCCACCAACAACTCTGAACCACCTCAGCCACAATCCGACCAATGGAAAGTAGACCCGTCAGTACTGAGTCTAACCGATGGCAACTTTAAACAAAAGCTTAAGGAAAATAATGTGGTTCTTGTGATGTTCTATGCCCCATGGTGTGGGCATTGTAGGAAAATGAAACCGAGTTACATGGCTGCCGCCAAGGAACTACACCAGGAAGGTTTCGCGAAATGCTTGGCGATGGTGGACTGTTCAGCGAATCCTATGGTCGCAGAGGAATATAATATATCGGGATTCCCCACAGTTAAGCTCTTCAAGAATGGGAAATTTGTTAAAGATTACACGGGAAAAAGAACTGCGGAGGATATAAAAAATTTTGTTTTGCCACATGTCGATAGCAATAAGAAAGACGAGTTATAATCGGTATTTCTACTATTTTATACTTTTTTAATCATGTATTAATAAAAAATACTCATTTTTATATACAAAAAAGCAACAGATCTGTACTTATTGGTGATTAATTTATTAAAAATTTTTAAAAGGTCGGGGGAATTGTTTTATTTTGTGGCTATGCTTATGTGAATCCTTCATCTTTTTCTCGCTGTGTCTCCCATTCCCATAATTTTTTCCACTTTCAAACTATTCCCCCACTTTCTCTGCCATCATATTTTCTCTATCTTTGAATTTTCCCCTTATTTCCAATAACTTCCCCTACCTTTCTCCCACCTGGACATTTTTCTCCCAATATTTTCAAAGTACTGTTAGGCTGGGGCCGTTACCTTTTTGAGATGAAAAAATTAATAGCAGGCAACGGCCGGCTGGAATATATAGTTGAGGTATAAAAAATGAAGAAAAAAAAAACTTTGGAACGAGATGAAAGGAAGTAGTGAAATGGGGTGCTATTTAAGGGATGAAAACCGTTTCTCGTGATTTGTGGCGAAACGTGACCTCCTAGAGAAAAGTGTTTTATACAAAAGTTGTGGATAATGAAAAAATTTAAAACTTTTATTCTATATATATTTTTCGACATAACCTCAAAGTTTGCGAGAAAGTGACGAAAAACCGATTTTTCTGTTTTTATTTTTTTTCTCGCGTGAAAATTATTTAATTTAAATGAAACTTTGTGAAAGTACGTAATTGTTTGCATATAATAAGCACGAATTTTTTCAATTATGGGAAATAAATATTTTTCGAGATTTTACCATTTTTCCGAAAAAACACCCCTATCTTCGGCGAACAACTTTATTGATTTTTTTTTGGATTTTGATGTTCTACTAGTGCTTATTTTTTTCGTCGAGATGTCTACTTTTAAATGGTATGTCGATGTTAGTGATTTATTGTCATTTAGCAGCTTAAAATTAAGATAAACCGAAAAAAAAATTTGTCGAATCTCGAATTTGTCGATTTATTTTCATTATTTTCAATTTTTTAGCATATTTATGTTAATAATTCATAATATTTTAATGAAAAAACTTACTTTGGTATAAAATAAATAAAGTTGAATGAATTTCATCATGGAAAGGTAGGGAAAACTTCATGAAACTTAACATTTACATGGAAATCAATAGTACTTTATTAATTTTCATAAGCTACAGTTAAGTTTCGAAAACTTTATATGCATATTAAATTATTCTAAATACATATGATAAAATACAACATACAATTATATTGGCTACGAATTCTTTACTTTATTTACAAATATTTACTTTATTAATATTGGTTGTGTATAGCTTATAAAAAGAAAAATCAATAAAATAATTGTTAAAATCTAACCAATTTCAGGCCTTTTTTGTTGTGGTTCGTTTTCTTCATCGATCAAATATTCAAATTCTATATTATTTTCAAAATCATTGGCATTTTTAGGCTCTTCAATTTCGATGTCATTATTCTTTGCTGGCTCTTCATCAATATCTTCAGAATCACTTAAATCTACAAATACTTCTCTGTCTCTATTTGAACAGTTCTCAGTGCATGTATTGCATAGATTGGTACATTTTAAGCCGTGTTTTAGGCAGCCATACGTTTGATTATTGCATCCACTTTCACAAGTACAGCTAACGCTTTTTAACAACTTTCCGGGAATCAAGTCGGAACTGTCAGAGATGTATTTCGGCACGAGAGTCTTCCTACATTTTCATTCCAGCCCCATTCCCTTGCTTTTTTGTTGTCCTGATCGTTGTCAAAATTACCCAACCAAGTTTGCAATTGGTAATAGACTCTGTAGGAGTGTTGTGCAGCTGCTTCTTCAGTTGGAGGGAGTTTTTCCAATTTAAAAGTGGATTTGTTTGTAGTTTGCTGATACAGCTCAAATCGTAATTGATTTAATGAGTTATATATTTTCTTACTTTTGTAAATACTAGCTGTAAGTTGAGATCCATTTTTTGCTATGGTTATGTGGTCTGCATCTTTTTGATAATAAACACTGGCTAGGTTTAATAAATTTTTATTGTCCTATAAAGATCTTACTATTGTTTTTTTTTCCTTTTCCAGCAAAATTTGAAGTTGTATCACACCCAGAGAAAGCATGAAGAAATGCTATTACACTTGTGTATGGTTCGTGTTTAAAACAATGGAATGTATAAAATGAATCTTTGATGTTGCTTGAGCCTGGTTTGTGAAAATAAATATCCAGCCCATTCGAATTTAATTGGTGTAAAAGAACTAGTAAATTGATGTCTTGACCCACGATTATTACAGTTTTATTATCTTGTTTAGCTAATTGGATCGCAGTATTAACAATCAGTGCGTCGGCGTCTTCAGGAGCTCGCTTACACAAAAAGCACTCGGACTGTAATTTATTTGACATTGTGATAATTAAATTGTTTTTATTATTTCGATTTGATAAAAATTTTTCTTGTGAAAAGGGTAATCGTTTAATTTTAATCGAAAACTCAATCACCACATATGTTGACTTTTACACAACTAGACGAATAGAGATTTACTACTACAACACAACAGAACGAGCTCTGCTGCTCTTGTGCAGGCTCACTTTGTCCTACCCCTCTCTGCCCCCAAACTTCAGTCGTTTTGGGCGGGCATTTCAAATACCTGTATGCTGAGAAATTTCAAATTTTGTAAATTATTTTTTTTTGTTTGAATATATAACAGTATTTTTTTGTTTGTATTCAATTTTAGCGTGGTTTCCAATATCTAAATTCATTAAACTTTAGTTATTTTATACCAAAGTAAGTTTTTTCATTAAAATATTATGAATTATTAACATAAATATGCTAAAAAATTGAAAATAATGAAAAAAATCGACAAATTTGAGATTCGAAAAATTTTTTTTCGGTTTTTCTTAATTTTATGGCTGCTAAATGACAATAAATCACTAACATCGACGTAGCATTTGAAAGTAGACATCTCGACGAAAAAAATGAGCACTAGTAGAACATCAAAATCCAAAAAAAAATCAATAAAGTTGTTCGCCGAAGATAGGGTTGTTTTTTCGGAAAAATGGTAAGACCTCGAAAAATATTTATTTCCCATAATTGAAAAAATTCATGCTTATTATATGCAAATAATTACGTTCTTTCACAAAGTTTCATTTAAATTAAATAATTTTCACGCGAGAAAAAAAATAAAAACAGAAAAATCGGTTTTTCGTCCTTTTGTTGCAAACTTTGAGGTTATGTCAAAAATATATACAATAAAAGTTTTAGATTTTTAGATTATCTACAACTTTTGTATGAAATACTTTTCTCTAGGAGGTCATGTTTCGCCACAAATCACGAAAAACCGTTTTCATCCCTTAAATAGTACCCGATTTCACTACTCCCCTTCATCTCAAGTTCCAAAGTTTTTTTTTCCATTGTTTATGACCTCAACTATATATTCCAGACGGCTGTTGCCTGCTATTAATTTTGTTCTTTTCAGCATTAAAAATCCGTAACGGCCCCAGCCTATGTATCGAACATTGTTGGTCACCATTTTTAAGAATAGAGTACCTGCATCAAGTAATGGTGATTTTAATTTTTCCGTGTTACAAAAAATTTAAACTAAATTGTTTATGGGAGCAACCCCAATTTAAGTCTATGATCTGTAAAGTACGACAACAGCCTATTTTCGACCTTTTCCTTTGTATTTTTTCGTAGAGAAGCAACTTTCCTTGTAATGTTTTGTGATCCAACTTTAACAGGGTGTTTAGCGATGATCGGGAATACGGGATTTTTATAGTGCCTTTGAAGATGCGGGAAATTTGGGCCATACCCTTGAAAAAATACGAAATTTTGAAGATATAAAAAAATTTTAGGCGAATTGTATAAATAATCTCCACCTCCTTAAAAACTAGAAAAATGAGTACTTGCATCCGATTTTGTAAATGAAAGCGTTAAAGAAAGTGCTGTTATAAAATTTTAAAACTTTAGGCAGCTACCTGGCCACATCAGCCTCATGTGTTCGCGTGCTTTAGATGTCATCCTGATGGGCCCAACATTTAAAAAATATTTCGACTGCTTGCGTTATAGCTTGTTAAACCCGACATCAGAGGTTGGAACTTACAATTAGTTTTATATTTATTGTACCTAATTACTGATGGTTTATAGTCTGAATATTTGCAGGGTGCACTGTAATGCCATAAACTTCACAATAGTGCCATTAAATTCTATGGCTATAAGTGCCCATGAGAGTTTTTTTGTTTAGTATTTGACTGATGTAGATACATATAAAAATATTTTAAATTCCAGGTGTAACACACGGATGCTTTCAGCAAACGTGCTTAAAAAAAAATGACCATTTTTATGACTTCTCCATTTCGTACCAAGGGACTCTGGCTAGGCCTACAATAATACAAGATATTTTGCACATAGTTGTAGAAAACTAATATAAAAATCTTATAATAATATAAATGCAAAGAAAACCCCATTTTTTTTCTTAGTTTTTGAATAAATGCGAATCGAAAGTGTCTATTAAGAGTTTATCTCAAAAGTGTACTTAGTAAGTACTCGTAATTTTCAAATAATAATGTGGATAAAAGATCTGCCGCTTACATAAATGGGATAGTTTAATTAAAAATAAAGTCATTTTATTTTTTACAAAGGCAGGAGGAAGATTAACAAAGAAAAATAAAACTTTCTCACAAAATATCAATTTTAGGTGCATAGTACCTACCTTATCACTTTTTTACTAAAAATGGTGTGATTAATGTGACGTTATGAAAAAAAAATGGGGCGCTATTAAAATGCTTGACTCGTGAAGGACTTGTTTTTTTTTTCCTATAAAAATATTTTACATTTCTATACTCATTTTCAATATATTTTAATATTGTGATGAAAAAAATATACGGGAATTTTTTAGAAACTACCGGGAATATGCGGGAATTTCTAGGTTAGAATTCGCAAGACATCCAAAAATCACAATCAAAATGTTATTTGATTTGACCAGGACCAGTTTTACACTTACCTTCGATTTTTTTAAATAAAAACGTTAGTAACAAGTTGTTCAAATGATAAAAACGGTACAGGGCCAATATGAGAGCCTTGAGGCACACCAGGACATAAGACAAATGAACGTGCATTTCATCACGCAATTTGGCATGTCATTTCAAGATGTTTGCTATTAATCTAGTGAGTTCTAATTATCATTAGAAAATGCCAACTCGGTTGGCGAAAGAAACACGAGTTGAGTGTGGTTTTCAACTACCTGCAATTTGTACACCAAACTGGGGCAAATAAAACTCGAGCTTTCCAGTAATTCATTTATTGGTGCGATAGTTTAATACTACCTCTCGGTACAATTTATTCAATAAATATTAAATATTCACACGCATTATCACTAGGATACTTTTAATCACAAAATATGATTTACAATTTATATATCGACATAATCACTGAGAAAATTTTAAGGACTAACCTATGTTACTGATGCGCAATCATCATTGATGTTTTAATCAACTTTGCTGCAAAAGAAATAAGTGTGAAGTTAGTAATCGATCAATGTTTCGTTTTTGTTAAATAAAAATAAAAACAAAAGCTGAACCCAACCTGCCGAAGCACCAAAACATAGCTTGTTAGTTTTCTGTAGCACCTCAACTGTATAGACAAAGAGACATCTAGTGGGCATTCAGTAGCGTAGCTTCAAATTGGGAGCCCGCCCTACAAGATTTCTGGTAGCCCCTCTCCAATAAAAAAAAATATTAAGCACATTTATTTCATGTTGGTAACTTTCAAGTAGACGGCACTTGGCAGATCTTCAATTGAAGTGTAAGCTGTCAACCTCTTATAAAGGTTGTTGTTTCAATTCAGAGATGGCGCTACATGTCTAAAAAATTTAGTACTCGTGAAACAAAGCATCCAATACTATACAAGGATTTGACCAAAGTTACCGCTATCACTATCGGCTTATCTATACTTAGAAAATAACCATTGTTAATTTTATTACCTACTTTCATTTACATTTTAAATAAAAATCAAATATCGCCAATTAAAGACCATTTTTTACTATTACAATTTGATAGCTCATAATATTTATCATTATGCTTACTTTCAACTTCACCCTGTATAAACGTCAGCTCGAAATACATAATATACAAGTCAACATATACACTGTCCGTTCATAATACTTTTGCATCCTACACAGCAAATGAGTGCTGCAGTTTTTAAATATACAAAATATTAGATTCTGTATTAAGTAGAACCTATTCCAGATCGATAGCTATTTAGTGGCTTCTGTGAGTCGGAAAAAACCTCGAAAAAAGAAAACATTTTCTAACGCAACGAAACTAGTTACCCCCCGTTTTCGAGGATGCTGAACACGATGGCGGTGGTTTAAACTCTTTTTGAGTTGACCGTCACCCCCAAACGGCCAAAAACAACCCGCAAAAGGGGTGAAACGCGAAAACACCGTCTTATATTGAGAAAAACTGCGTCACCCCCCGTTTTCGAGGATGCTGAGCACGATGGTGGTGGTATAGACTTTTTCTGAATTGACCGTCACCCCCAAACGGCCAAAAACAACCCCCAAAAGGGGTGAAACGCGAAAACACCGTCTTATATCGCGGAAAACTGCGTTACCTCCCGTTTTCGAGCATGCTGAACACGATGGTGGTGATATAGACTCTTTCTGAGTTGACCGTCACCCCCAAATGGCCAAAAACAACCCCTAAAAGGGGTGAAACGCGAAAACCCCGTCTTCTATCGCGAAAAACTGCGTCACCTCCCATTTTCAAGCATGCTGAACAAGACGGCGGTGCTTTTGAATTTCTCCGAGTCAACCTCATCCTTGCGTCAATAAAAATGTATGGTATGGATATATAGTGGATATGTAGTTGTATGCGTCAAGGAATCTATTTTTATATATATAGCAAGTAAGTAATTGTATGCGTCAAATACACATGTTCATAAGTTAATATAATAAAATATATGAAATTTACCACTGATTCCATACAGCAGATTTCCCCGTCTGGAAATCCCCAAATAACCTAACCAGACCCTATATATGCGCCTATTTTTTAGGGTAAGAGATCAGTCAACAAACAAGGAATCATCATCCGGTTTGTATTCAATGATTTGTTATTCATTTTGTCATATCAGAATTTTCTTATCCACGTCATAAGGCAGGGTCTCACGGGGTAGTTTTTGTCCGGTTCAAGGGTTGCTTTGCTTCGGGGAGAAGATCCAGAATCCCCATCATGTTCAGCATACTCGAAAACGGGAGGTGACGCAGTTTTTCTCGGTATTCGCGTTTCACCCTTTTTAGGGGTTGTTTTTGGCCGGTGGGGGTGACGGTCAACTCAAAAAGAGTTTAAACCACCGCCATCGTGTTCAGCATGCTCGAAAACGGGAGGTGACGCAGTTTTTCGCGATATAAGACGGTGTTTTCGCGTTTCACTCCTTTTGGGGGTTGTTTTTGGCCGTTTGGGGGTGACGGTCAATTCAGAAAGAGTCTATACCACCACCATCGTGCTCAGCATCCTCGAAAACGGGGGGTGACGCAGTTTTTCTCAATATAAGACTGTATTTTCGCGTTTCACCCCTTTTGCGGGTTGTTTTTGGCCGTTTGGGGGTGACGGTCAACTCAAAAAGAGTTTAAACCACCGCCATCGTGTTCAGCATCCTCGAAAACGGGTGGGGGTAACTAGTTTCGTTGCGTTAGAAAATATTTTCCTATTTTTCCGACTCACAGAATCCACTAATTCGAAATGCAAAAAAACCGTGAATGGACTATATACATATAAATACAATCACAGGTTATTATGCGAGTTAATGTGGTTAGTTAGATCTAACTGTTAGTATTGTAGCTTTTCCAATGCAAAAAAATATAAAGTGATACAACATTGAACTGATCTAATTAGATTCTCCCAAGACAGAACCAGAGTAAGTAGACACAAAAAAAAAGAAAACAATTTGTAGAAACCTACTTGAATATACTTTTCAAATTCAGTGACTTTAGGCATAGATATTGAATATTTGGGCACTACTGTAGATTAATATAATAGACAGTAGTTTAAAATTGAGGAAAAAACATTAATATAAAATTGCCAAGTTAGCTAATCATTTATTCAAGATGTTTTGGCATCAGGATTGGCCATAACATTTAATGTGACTTGCACATTTCATACTTATTCAGTGATTTACACTGATTTAAAATGGAAGTTACAACGGACGGCTGATCTGTTAAAACTAGTCAAATGCTTAAGGTATTGCGAATGACTTTAAGGAAAACCTGAACGTTGTTAACGCAAATGACATTCTTAGTTTTACGTTGTTTCTAATTCAAGCAGATCTGGAATGGAGTATATCTAACGAAATTACCATGGCCAAAGTAAAGCAATCTGGATTGCAGTGTACTCTTTTAATATATGTTTAAATCATACTGTACGATCTCAAGAATAGTGGGGTCGATCTTCCCGTCGAACTTTTCACGAGGAGGGGAAATTTACATGCAAAGAAAGGGAAAATCGGTTTTTCGGACATAACTTGTTTAGTTTGATTCGGATCAAAAAAGTGTAAAAGGGATAAAATGAAGGGCTCGCGAATGCGCGTAAACTGAACTGACCTAAGTACTGTGTCCAAATTTCAAATCGCTAGGTTGATTAGGGGAGGAGGGGAAAGGGTAAACCTAAATGGAATTAAAACTGCTGTATCTTCCGCAATTTTTTCATCGCGCAGCAAACGTGACATTACTTTGAGTTCCGCTCATATATTTTCAATTTTCGCTGTAAAATGGTTGCGAAATAACCAATTTATTGTTATTATTTTTAGAAAAAGTCATCTTTCGCCAGGAAGGAAAGGGTTGGGGGAGATTTTTTTGTCATCTAATGTGGAATTACTTTCTCTTTGATTTAAGCCCGACCAGATCGGATGATTAGGAGGCGAGAGGGGGGCCCGCAATGTTTTTGCCCTGTAGAAGGGTTGGGAACTTCGGACCGAGCTCATCTTCAAGAGCAATCAATTCTCTTTCAAGATTTTTTTTACCCCAAAGCTCTAACTTGATTAGGGGCTGCACGCACGCGTGATACATTTATAAAAACGGACGCGCGGAGTGGGACGTGTATTTGTGAGAGAGAAGGGAGAGAAGTGGGAGCGCTAGGCTCCTTCCCCGCCATCTCGCTGCACGGCCGCTGAATTGCCGCACTCGTTTTTATAAATGTATCACACGCGCGTGCAGGCCCTAATGAAGTTAGAGCTTCGGGGTAAAAAAATCTTGAAAGAGAATTGATCGCCCTTGAATATGAGCCCAGCCCGAAGTCCCTAACCCTTTTCCTTCCACAGGGCAAAAACTTTGCGGGCCCCCCTTTCCCCTCCTAATCATCTGATCGCAATCTGGTCGGACTGAAATCAGAGAGAAAGGAATTCTACATTAAATGGCGAACAAAAAAACCCTCCACCCCTTTCCTATCCCTTTTACACTTTTTCGATCCGAATCAAACTAAACGAGTTATGTCTGAAAAACTGATCCCCCCCTCCTCGTGAAAAGTTCGACCGGGATGATAGAGGGGGTCCGACTTCATAACATCACAAAAAAAAATCGAAAAAAAACGAGTTCATTTGCAAATCCAGGTCGACCCCACTAAAAATGAATTAATAATTAATAAACAACCAGGTAAAAATGTTTACCACAGATTTTAGGTTAAAGTGAACCAAAATTCGAAAATTCCAAATTTTTCACCAAAACATGTCAATTAAGGCATTGAGACCGACCAAATATCGAAGTTGTGTGTGACAAGCCGTCACAAATTTTAAAGGCAATTTCCCTAGATTTCAGTTAGTAGAAAACATCCTTGAACATTCCTGAAAAAAAATTGTTTAGTGCTGTTTCAACACCATTGGACCTAATTAGCCATACTTGGTGAAATTTTAAGTAGATTTAAACTGTTTCTGTCCTTAATTTAAGAGAACTTCTGTACCTCGTCAAAATAATGGCTATCTGTAATTTGTTTACTGCAGAACAAATAAAAATATTTCTCAGGGTTTTGATGCAGATCCTGACCTGGGCACAAACAGAACAAAAGTTACTCCTAGAATTAAAAATTGGGTAAAGTACACTGCTTTTAAAAAAACTCTGGAATAGATCCGCTAGGAAGGTGAAAATGCCTTAAATAACGAATTCTTATGTGGATTTTTAACATCTGATATCCAAAATCACTTTTTAGATTTCTTTGTTAGTTCAACAAGAAACAATACACTTTAGCAAGACCCCTCTTTATACATAGCACCCAAAAGCATGCCTTACGAAACAAAACACAAAGGTATATGTTAACTCTACACAAATATATTGTTACAGTGAAATATTTATTACATGTTAGTACAGCAACTAATTCCAAGAACATGAAGTAGCACAAACAGATTGAGCTTGATCGGATACGTACACAACTCTCATGGTGTTGGTAAAGCCGGAACCTTGCTTCCATCCAGTGATTACTACCACTGGGTCACCAGTGTTGATGAAACCTCTAGTTTTGCCAAACTTGATGCCGGCATTCACACGAGCATCAACGTCTTTTAGCCAATCTTCTAGCCGGTCGCCTGCAATTAAGAAAGAAAATACCAGAGTATGTAATACAGTGGTTGAAATAAATTGGTCAGTTTTTGATTCTGTGGGAACTATTAGACTGAAATATTTTCCTCAAAAATCATAATCTGCTTCTGATTGCCTTGATCATGACTTATCTAACTAGTTAGTTATCTAACCTTCATATAAAATTAGGCAAAAGTTGCTATGGTTTAAACCACATGATGAAATATCGCAGTCTAAAAGTACCATGCCCATGAGCCGAAATATCGTATATATTATTAGTACAGTCATCCAACGTTAAAAAGGGGCCAAATCTCCGAAATCTGAAGTACTGCTCAGATCTTCTTGAAAATTTAGAATTAAGTTCATCTTACCCTTCTCTTCAAACCTGACTTGGTCGCAAAGTATGCTTTTTGTTTTTAAGGGGTGAAAACTACCCCTTACTCCAATAAATTGAAAACTAATAAATTAACGCAGTGATGGGCTATAATTATGTTCAAATATGTTAAATATCAATTTTTTTAAATCATGGATCTAATATTTCAATATTTTACTATTTAAATACCCTTAAAAACAACCCCTTACACGAAATTAATAAAAAAATCTGTTTAAAAAGCATGAAACCTTTTTACTTTCGATCGTAATAGGAGAATTTTTCCCTTTAAGTATAAGAAATCTGATACTTCATTTTTTTATTGATGCAACCCCCAAAAGCCACCCCTAACAATAAAACTTAGGAAAAATTGAAAACTAATAGATGGAAGCAGTGATAGGTTATCATTATGTTCAAATATGTTAAATATTTGTTGTTTTTTATAATGTAACTAATATTTCGATATTTTACTATGTAACTACCCTTAAAAACTACCCCTCACACAATTATTAAAAAAACGGTTTAAAAAGCTAAAATCTTTTTATTTTGGATCTTGAATAGAAAAGATATTCTTTAAGTGTAAACGACCTGATACATCATTTTTCAATATGATTCAACCCCTAAAAACCACCCCTTACAATAAAAATTAGGGAAAAAACCCCTTTGAAAGCTCCAAGTAGTGGAATGCGCAAAAAATGAAAATAAATTGCTGCTTATGATATAATGAAATTTTTCTAAAATTTTCATCCCTTAAAAACATCCCTTTCAGGGAAATTAAACTTTTAAAACTTCACATTGTATAATTATAATAAAAATATTTATTTTACAATATTAAGATGATTTTTAAAGTGAATATTAATAATTTAATTTTAATTTTCGAATTCATCCGTTTCTTCACTATCAACTTCCTTTTCTTCTTGATCGACTGGAGGACAATTTCGGCAACTGTCACCTGAGCAAGTGCAGCAAGTTTCATTGCAATATAACCCAAGTTTGCGACATCCACAAGTAGAGCCACACCTTTTTGTGCAATTGCAAAATATCCTTGTTAAAAGTTCTTCTGGTGCAGGCATATCCTTCATCTTGTTAGGTACTAATGTACCATCGACTTTTGTCCATCCCCATCAGTAAAATGAAGAGTTTTGTTTCCCAACCAGATTTGCATTTGTAAGTAAACCCTTTTGATATGCTCATCTAGAGCACTTTTAGTTTGTACTAGGGATGCCAATTTAACTGCATTTTTTGTTGTTGTGGCCTTCACAAAAGATTCGTAGCGCATCTTTTCGAGAAATGCGGCATAATCTTCGACATTATTTTATATTTTTGGTTGTATATCCTTTGCGAGGCCAAACAATAAAATTATATGTATGTATCAAGAAGACACAGCATGTACAAAAGAAAAATGCTCCAAAACGTTCAAAATTTAGGCGCTCCGTAATTTTCCTACGTTATCTCTAGAAGAATGTATTTAGTTTTTTAACGATAACTCGGCTTCCTTTTAATCTTTTTGCATTCACCCACACATCATTTTGTAGGGAATTTCATAAGCTATAAAGTCATGATGATTGCAATATTTCTACACCCTTTCGTTCAGAGAGTTTTAAGGTTGAAGGGCTAAAAAGAGGTTTCCTTCGCATAGAAATCAAAGCTTTAAATGCACATATCTCGCTTAATTTTTTAAGCTACATGAATTTAAAAAAAGTAAAATTTTCAGTAATAAGAAAGCTAAATTTTTGTTGGGAACACTTTTTTTCGTAAAACCATTATTTTTTGAGTTATTTTGAAAAAACAACGTATTTTTTGAAAAATTGAAAAAAAAAATTACTTAAAACAACTTTTTCAAAATGTACATTCTCTATAAACCATTCAAACTTTTGGAACGTGTTACATAAATAAAGTTAATTTTTCATGGGCTACGATTAATTTTAATTTTGCCGCTCATGGCGCCAATTTTGTCAATTTTTTTTCAAAAATTCCAGAGACTACTTATTTTCGTCATAACTTCCTTAATTTTCATGCTAGAGGCTTTTATAAAAGCTTATTTTAAAGGTCTAATAAAGCACTTTAAAAAAGGTTATGAACCTTTTCTCTGAAAAATTACTCATTTTTCCTTTATTTGAGTTTAAATCTTTAGATAAATTTACGACAAACAATATATCAATTTTGATAAGAGTAGTTTTTTCCAGAAAACGTTTAATTTTCGAGTTATTCACGAAAAACTGTTGAAAAACGTGTTTTTTATTGGAATTTTCAATCGCGAATAACTCGGAAATTATTAGGTTCTAGAAAAAACTTTATACTACATTTTCTTCTTAAAATTTGATCCTCTATCGATTCCCGGTGTCATTTTGAATTTTTAAGTTTCCACCCCCGAGAAAGGATGGCATTCACCCCCGGGGTGGAAGCAAATATCGGCACTAGGTCAGGTTTATTATTTGCATCATTCTTGAGCTACTGTCAAAATTTCAAACAAATCGGTTGAGTTGATCAGATTTCGGAGGTGAATCGGTTCATTCATTGATTGTACTATATTGACAAATTAGAAATAAGCTTGATGGCTGAAGGAGATAATGATGGACACAGAGAGCTTGAGATAGAAGTACGGACCTTGAGTAATGTTAAAAGTAGGGTGACCGATATCAAGCTGGCACAAATGGTGTCTTATTTGTATAAAACACCTACATATTTGGTACTTACATTCGTAAAATACAGGTAGGATGGCTCTGTAAAGGTGAGACTGCCTAGCAATTTGGGCATTTCGGGTGACAGCAATAATGGGACACTTTGGTCTGTATTTGGAGATGATATGGGCCGACTTTCCAGAAGTGGTAATGACGATGATGGCTGCGGCAAGGCTCTTTGCAGACGCCTCTACCGCAGATATTGCTATGGTCTGAGCGACATCTATTGGCGGTAAAACCTAAATATTGAGGGTAATGTGAGTTATATTACCCAGATGATCTTTATGTTTGAAAAACAAGTCAAATTAGTTACAACTAACAGCAAGAAAGGTAGATGGAAACAGTTTCAACAGCCCCGAAGTAATTAATAAGACTACATGCATTTCATCAACTCTGTTAGCACCGTCAGGGGATTTTTGAAACTGCTTCGGGGTGGTTCGCACAAGATATAAAAAAAATCGGAATAATTTATACAAAAATCCCAATTTCAATATATTACTTAAAGTTTGAAAGTATATCAATGTAAATGAAATATTAAAAAAAAGAACCTAAAAAAAATTATAAAGCATTCATAATAATCAATTGGTGGAGTAAAAAAAAATGTTTTCTTAACCGCCTCTCAAGTTACCGAAGTAACCCCCTAGAAGATCTCAAGGATCTTGTGCTAGGCAAAGAGAGACGAGGCCCTACAGTTTAATGTGGACTCCGAACCACTCTTGGAGCAATTTTTTTTAATGAAAAATTGTTTCGTCTTGCGGGAATCGAACCCACTTCGCTAGGCAACTCAGTTTGCTAGCCAGTCGCTTTAACACACTGAGCATCTGCACTGTTACTGTTAATGAATGCCGACTGATCCATCGCAAAAACACATGAACTCAAATAAGTACAAGGGAAATCAGATGGGCTTTACAATGCAAAAACTTACCGAACTTAGATCCCTAAATAGTTGCTTATGCCAGATTGCGGCCTCGGCCTCCTTGCATATACTCGCCATGGTAGAAACACATTCCAATGGGTAATCTCCTTTGGCAGTCTCCCCGGACAACATGACGCAATCGGCGCCATCTAGAATGGCGTTCGCAACGTCAGAGCTCTCAGCGCGCGTTGGCCTGGGTTTCTTCACCATCGACTCCAACATTTGAGTGGCGCAGATGACGGGCTTGCCAGCTTTGTTGCAGCGGGCGATCATGGCTTTTTGGGCGAGGAAAACTTTTTCGGTAGGGATTTCTATGCCCAAATCACCACGGGCGGCCATGATGCCGTCGGACGCCTCGATGATCTCATCCAGATTCTCCATGCCTTAAAACAAAACAATGAGCGATCGTAGACAATCATACAAAAGTTAAATGTGAATATACCTTGTTGGTTTTCAATCTTGGAGATGATCAAAATTTTCTTCCCGTCCTCTCCAAGGACGTTCCTGATTTCGGTCAAGGCAGAGCCAGTACGAATGAAAGAGGCGAAGATTATATCAACACCTTGTTCGACGCCAAACCGGAGATCGGATTTGTCTTTTTCGGAAACGGCTGGCAAATCCACCGGAACACCGGGAAGATTACACCCTGAGAACAATTAAAGTGTAAATACAAAGGTGTCCTTTTATTTAGTCTGTAATCAAAATATTATTTCAATTTGAATATTCAAATCAAAAGCGTGTGAGGGTAAATACTCAAAATACATTGCATTTTATGGCCATTTACCAATCAGTTTTACGATCCATGAGTTGCAGAGTGAATTTTTTCCAGCAAGATGCTCCTGATGTTATTTGGCAGGAAAATAATTGATGGGATAGAAGGCCACCTCAACTACCCGATTTGGCTCTTCTAGATTATTTTATTTGATTAATTGGATTATAATGCAATAAAAATGTAAGTTTCCGAACAGAATTTATATTTTCATGTAATAGAGGGGGCTATCTGTGTTGTTATTGAAAGTTTATCGAGTCTAACCAACAACTTGTGCAGCAATTTTGTGTGTATCCTCGTAAGAAAAAAGTATCCATCACTCAAATACCTGTGAAATTTTAAAGAAATGCTTACATACCTACTGGCTTTATAATATCTTTTGTAAACACAATATTTTTAGTCGCAAACTCCTCTATAAAATCCCTATTTTACTATAAGGAACGTAACCAGACTGCAACCAACAGCGCTGAATTACAAGTGGCAATGAAGTATTAGCATTTTGATGGTAATATGCAATTATTACACTTAACGCACCACACTTGTGACTTGTAATTCAGCGCTCGGCGGGGCACATAACCCGGAGAGTAGCTGTTGGTTGCAGTCTGGTTACGTTCCTTATAGTAAAATAAGGATTTTATAGAGGAGTTTGCGACTAATATTCCGCCCTCTAAAAGCACATTTGAACTATGCTAAGCCCAGTCAGGCTATTTATTTTTCGATTGAAACAGACACTGGATCGCTAGATGGCGTCTGCTGACTATTTTACATGTCGCTATTGTAAAAATACTGGGATGTACCAAATAGTCAAAGGACCCTCGTGCCGGTCGTCACATGCCTACCTTGCACTGACGAGAGCCAACAGCTCAAAACTGCAGTCTGCAAGTGGTGTGTGACGACTGGAAAGAGACCTCCTTTAAGTAGGATCAGTCTTTCGGCTGGTGTTTGTTGCAATCGAAGCATTAGCGTTTTGATGGTAATATGCAATTATTACACTTAAGGCGCCAGACTTGTAACTTGTAATTCAGCGCTTGGCGGGGCACATAGCCCGGAGAGTAGCTGTTGGTTGCAGTCTGATTACGTTCCTTATAGTAAAATAAGGATTTTATAGAGGAGTTTGCGACTAAAAATATTATGTTTAATATTCCGCCCTCTAAAAGCACATTTGAAATATCATCTGTACCATACACGAGGAATTACTGTCATATCCGAACCCTCCAAAAGCAACTAAATAACTTACAAATTACTTAAGACAGCTTGAATTTAATTTAATA
Source organism: Leptura quadrifasciata (assembly GCA_963675555.1). NCBI lineage: Eukaryota > Metazoa > Arthropoda > Insecta > Coleoptera > Cerambycidae > Leptura > Leptura quadrifasciata. Next base: position 4,043,899 of record OY776681.1, on the reverse strand, counting down.
CAAAATTGTCATTGTCAAAAAAAAACCGCTGCCCAAGGAATCGCTACTTCCACACCCGGATTTTGTATTCAAGTCTTATACACACTAAATCCTAATGTAATATTTTGCTCCCTTTAAGTAGAGGGGGGGTGGCTAATGCCAAAAGATATTTTAAAGGCCCTTGGTTATCAAACACACACTAAATCGCAATTTAATTTTTTACTTCCTTTAATAATAGGGTGGGGGTGGCAATGGGGGTAGTAGAGGTGGCTAATGCAGGCCTTTGGTTCTCTTATACACACAAAATCCCAATTTAATTTTTTACTCCCTTTCATAATAGGGCGGGGGTGGTAGAGGGCGCGGCAATGCAAAAAAAAAATCCAACGGTTCCAGAGTAAACGTGCACATAAAAAAAGTTACAGACAGTTACCTTTGCGACTGCCAAGCATACCACCATTTTCAATGGTACACGTCAGCACTGTCCCTTGGATGTTTGTGACGATAAGGGAAATCAGACCGTCGTCCACAAATACACGATCGCCAGTTTTTACCACCTTCTGGATGTTCTCATAATCCACATAAAGGAGGTCTTTGGTCCCTTTCGATTCATAAGCCTTGTCTGTCGTAAGTTTAATTGTCTCTCCTTTCTTTAATTCCACCTCCGCCGAGCCACCCTAGAAAAAAAAATGTCATCTATTAAATTTAAAATACACAGTTTGGCTCAGAACAATCCCATATTCTTCTCTCAAAATCATATCTTTGCCTTTGCTCTAAAACATTACAAACTTGGAAAGTTGAGCCATTCATCAATAGGTGGCGCTAATTATATATCAAAACATCTAATAATTCTTGCTCTTTTAATATACTGGGTAGCTTTCTGAATTTTTAGTACCAAAATTTTAAAAAACATGACATGAAATAAAAAAAACAAAAAAGCTATAATAAAAGGTACAAAATACATAGGAAATAATGTTTATATGCATTTATTTCCATTTAATTGTTTGTCTCTTATATTTATCTGTATGTAAACCACAGTTGTTTGTTTTATACTTACCTATATGTAATTATGATGTACTCTGTATATATTGACTTGTTCTACACTATCTGACATAGTATAAATGAATAAAGGAATATTATTATTATTATTAAAAGATTTTTAAAACTTGATAAATCGTGATAACTTTACTTCGAACTGAAAAGAAATTAAGAACAAGTTTACTTACTCCCTCTAGTAGTCCGGTACGGATTTCAGGCCCTTTAGTATCCAATGCTATGGCGAGAGGATAAGGCATGCCGATTTTCTTGCTGTAGATCTCGACTGCGGTCCGCACATTCTTAATGGTCTCGGCATGGTATTCGTGGGAACCGTGCGAGAAGTTGAGACGGGCAATGTTCATGCCGACTTCCATCATCTTTACCAATGTTTCAGGTTCCTTGGAAGCGGGCCCTGTGAAGACAAATGTTAAGCAACAGTACAGAAAATCAAGGGGCCTACATGTTTCATACGGATGGTAGGAACAATCAATAACTCTATTTTTTTTGCCTTGGTAGAGCTTTCGAAACTGTTGGCCACAATTTGTTCTTGGAAAAACCTTTTAGATTGGGAGTACATGAACTAGTACATCAGTGGGTCAACTCTAATCTGGTTAGTAGAAAGCAGGCGGTAATAAATGATTCGTATAAATCTCATTACAGGAAAGTGGCAACAGGTATACCGCAGGGCTTTATACTAGGCCCTTTACTCTTTTTAATTTTTGCGAATGATGTCACATTCTTGCATAACACCTAATTAAGTGTCTAGAGGATACAAATTTAACTTATATTAACATTTTTGCAGAAGGCAATTATTCATATCGATTGACTTCTTGCCTCTTTATACTATATTTATACATTAATTAGATTATTTACTTTTAGGTGTACTTGTTTAGTTATAGGTTATAGGGGAGGCTGAAAACTGTCTTCGGCAACGTCTTTTCCTTTTGATAATGTATATTTTTTCTATATACTTTTCAATAAACATATTATTATTATTATTATATTATTTTATTACGATTTATGGTAAATTTTCAGCTGTACTGATTAGTCCCATAAGTCACACCATTGTGTGATATAAAGTCACATCATTGTGTGTTGAATGTTCAAATAACTTTTTTCCATTTCACGACAAGCATTTAATAAACTATTAACCAAATTTTCTAAAAAAAAATATTAAAATAAGATATTGATCTATTTTTAAGTCAAATTATTTTTTTACCTTCAAAATATAACAATATATCTAGATCTTCCTTGTTTGTTGTAATGTTACGTCGTTTTCTTGAAAAACTATGGGTCCTATTTACATGACGATAAACATTCAAAAACGTGTTTACACTAGGAATCGCTTGATTCGGATACAACGTTATGTAATCTCCTCTTGGGGCACACTTATTTTTATTATTTTTCACATAAAAAAAAATATTTCGACCTTTTCAGCCTCGCTGTAACCCGTTTTGATGAAATAAATCTTAATAATGACGGTTTGAAATGTGAAAATTGAATAAACAATAAAATAATTATTTTCATGGCCTACCTTGTTATTTTTGTTTCACTTGTATTTTGACAAGCATGGCTCACTCTTCTTGCAATAAAGCAGCTCATTTGCATTTTGAATGTCAAATATGTCAAGTATTTTGAAATAAGAAGAAAAAGGGCTTCTCGAAAATAATGTATAGGGTGTTCCATTTAAAAAAGCATATATTTATTTCGTATCACGTGACCTATACATGATTTTTTTTTCTATTTTCAATAATAACGGAAATAAATATATTGCATAACCCTGTACATGTTAACTGATCTTAATAAAAGATGTGCAGTTTATTTGTTAAATATAGCCACGGTAGAGTTATCGAAGCTCTGTCATTTAAACAAAAATCGTTTAAATCGGCCAACAAATAGAAATTTTAGAGAGGCGCCCCACTTTTAAATGTGCCACTCCGTATGTAACTTATTTGGTGTCAGTTTAAAAAGCACCCTGTATAGAGGCGGTTTATTTTACTAACAATCACACCATCCAAGTTATTTTAAAAAAAATTACAATTACAATCCTTTATTAGTTACATCAAAGTAAAATAAATATCTTATAAAAATTACTTGCTTGTTCCAGAGTAAACGTGCGCACAAAAATTTACAGACAGACCGAAATTTTTTTGCTCAAATTTAAAATCTCGACGTTTCATGACATTTTAAGCCTATTTCAACAAAAAAAAAATTAATTATTTTTTTGCGTTACTATACTTCCACTGGATGTGGAAGTAATTAGTTTTAACTAAAAATATTGCTGTCGCCTATGAAACATCTTTATTTATAACTATAATTTAGTCACTTTGAAAATAATGGCAAAATTTAATGAGCCATTTCACCTAACATGTAAGCAAGGTAATATTTAAATTGCAACTGGTAATTTAAATACCATTTGTAGGCATTTATGCAAAAAAAAATTACATCACGTAAACAACACCTTGAATGCACACATGCATGCCAACAGTGTAGAACACAATCTTACCAATGGTGCAAATGATGCCCGAAAGACGAACATATGAAGCCCTAGACTGGATATCGAGGCAGCACATGTGGTCCAGCTGGGTGGCTGTTTCAGCCGCCTGGAGTTGTAATGGTAGGACGCCTTCCGCCATCTGAAAACAGGAAGACAATTTTAGGGACAACCAAAATCCAAATTACGGGGCAACGTGTTACTTTCATGTATTTCGCTACTACGTCATGGTCGTTGACCGTAAACCAGACCATTTTCGATACTTCAACTTTGAAACCTCTCTTAATGAAATTAAAGCAAGTTTTGCTTAATTGTGCACTTGACTTGCCCTTGCATAACAGCACCCCACTGCTAAGCAGCAGTTTTACCCCCACCATTGTCATATGGTTCTAATTTTAAAATGATTTTTAGTAGTACAGGAAATGAAAATAGGACTGTTTGTGTTGGTATTGATTCGGGGAGCATGGCATATGAAGCCTTATTTTCCACAGTTGCTGTTTCAGTTAGTAGTGTGAGATTTGCTATGTACATCACTACTATAAATAAATTGATTATATAAAAGCTAGGTGTAAGTATTTTTAACTATATTAATATTTCTCTTCATGGAGTACAAGTGTTTCAGACATGTCAAGCCTTTGTTTTCTGCAAAACAGAAATAGGTCGTTGGTATTATCTAAAAGATAGATATTTACTTTCGATTGTAGACTGCAATACGTCCAAGAAATGTGTGTAGTGTCTGTTGCGTCTGTTAATGAAAATTGGCCATGATTGTATTTTTTTTTATAATTTATAGGTTACTTAAAATTTTAATGGATTTTTTGTTCAAGCTGATGCGAATTGTAAAACATTTTTGAACAGTTCAATTTTTATTTGGCATGAATTTAGCTTTATGCCCATCTCCATTTTATTTTCTTCAAATAGCTATATCCTATACCTTGTAATAGTTGAAGAGAAAAGTAATAAATTAATAATAAATATGTTCTTAATCTTAACAATCCAAAGGGCTGTCGACCCAAGTTTTTTCCTTGGATTACATTTCATAATTACGTACGTACATTTGATACATTCATATATGAGGTATACCGGGTGTAACAAGATCATGGTATTACCCCCCTTTTCTCCTTTAGGTTTGAAGATAATTGATTGAAATTTAGGATATGCTATATACATAATACACTTTTTGACATACAATTGATTTTTTTTCACTTCCGGTTTCGCCGGTTTTCCGGTTTTTTATAATACAATTTTTAGTTTTCCATTTAAGTGTGCCATGAGGGTTCCGATTCATTCTAAATGACCCGTGTAATACTACAAAAATCGAAATCCCGTTAAAAACACTAAATTACGTGACATGAGCAAATAAAATTCACCAAAATTGTTTCTGGGGCAAAACTCAATTTTTTCAAATGGAACCATATCGGTATCGTGGTACCATTTATTAGTACTATTAATAAGGAATTTATTCATATGTCGTATTAAAATGTGCGATAAATACAACAAACAAAATTACAGCTAAAAGAAAATACAATTTTGTCAATGAAATATTTGACTTGTCAACCATTTGTTGGTTTAACGGTGTTTTTATTGTGTCTTTAAAAATTGTTTAAAATTCTTGTTAACTGTGTTCAAAATGCCGCAAATTTATCATTAGTCCAATAATATTTGAAGGGCCTCTGACTGGTGCCAGATAGTTGAGATTCCTGGGAAATCAGATTGAGGACATTCTAGATGAGTTACCTTTAGATGTAGGACAGGGAATGCATTTCCAACAAGATGGCGCTCCTCCCCATAATTCAAGGACAGTAATTGATTACCTTCAACAGAGATTTAGAGAAAACGTAATTTCGACGAATGGTCCTGTGAGGTGGCCTCCAAGGTCACCTGATTTAACGCCCCTTGATCTTTGTTTGGGGTAATTTAAAAAATATAATTATCTTCAAAACTAAAGGAGAAAAGGGGGTATACCATGATCTTGTTACACCCGGTATGTCAATTTTTCATTTATACCTTGTTAGTTTCTTTACTTCTTGGCACATATTTCTACCTTGTTTTTAATTGATGTTGGTACGTGTCTAACCATTTTTATGTTGTAAATTGCTGGATCATTGTTTTCATTGTAATCATTTATGAATGTCAATGGATCTGGGCTATTTCTAATGTATTTCGTTTTAGCTTCAATTAGTTTTATTATAAATGGGGGCAGCTCCTACGAATATTTGATATAGGTGTTTGCCATAACGGAATCATTGAATTTTCCAACTGATTCATGTGTTAATGTTGACTCCTATTTCGTTGAGATATATTAACATTTCTAGGTAAACTTTTTCCACACTACGTTTATTAGAGTTGTGTTAGATTGGTTCCCACAAATCGAAACTGATCTTTATAGCTAGATACTTTCAACCAATATTTGGTGTAAGTTCTACTTTCTGTAGAAAAAAAGTACATTAGTAGGTTCTTCAATGGCCGAAAGAAAATCGAAATATGTTGAAACGTTGGTTCAAGGGGTTTCAAAACCAAATACAATTATTTCTTCTCATACCCATGAAATTTCATTCTTCTTTCATACAAAAATTGTTTAATTTGGTGGTAAAATCACAATAAGTGTCCTAGATTGTACCTAACTAGAGATGAGTATCCCCATGAGCATTTTCTCTTTCAAATCCTCCCTGAGACTGCATACCTTCTGCGTATGCACTGATATATAAGCTGCTATGTGAGGGGAGATCGCTGTATCTGTATCTGTTCAAATTTCCCGCCATCTACAAATGTTTTCTAATCGGTGTCACATTTATACCATAATCATCATCATTTTAACTGCAAAATGTAGTTTTTAGGTGTTTACAGGGCTTAACTAGTATATTAAAAAATATATCAATGATGGGACATCCTGTATATAAAAACTTATCTCAACGGCTACTGACTGATATCCCACTAGGTACGTTATGTATGTTTTAAGTATATAAAATAAAAAAATAATTATCAGCAGGCCAAAACTAAACAAAAGCAAATCATTCGGAGTTTATGATACCTTTCTATTTTTAGAGCTCATTTGGCAATGATCATGGAACAATTATGTACTATCCTGACTGTAATTAATTATAGTGTAAACATGTAAGTGGTGATATAATGTATACAAAGATAATATTTTATGATTTCTTACTCTGAATTATCTAATGCAATGATATTGCAAGAAAGCTGCTTCATTCACTTCTATGAACTCGTATACAAAACAAATTTGAAAATCGTTTGCACATCTATTTAAGCATTTCTCATTTACCTATTCTTGATTTTCAATCTATAAGTTGAACATTTCTGCTAACTTTTGTTCCTCCACAACCAAAATCAAAATAGTAAACACAAAACATAACCCAGCTAGCTTTCAATTTTGTCAGCTCCAGTAGGAATTTTCATTGTATCAGGTTGGCCACGCCATCAGTGCCAACTTTTCAGATTGATACTTCCCAATCCAAAACGCGTTTCAGTTTTCAGTTTAAACTTTGCTGTGATATGTTAGTATACTAAGTTAATCGACTTATTTATGGTGGAAAGTGAAAAGTTTGTAGGTGATGGACGGCATAAAAGTGTGTTCGGGATAGTACGACCTTCAATTTATCAAATGGTGTTGGTCACTGGCATATTCTTGGAGACAAAATTCATATTCTAAAGATAAGAATGGGTAAGTTAAACTGTTAAAAATGAACATTTTTCAAAAAATCGATGTACTTGCGCCATTCGTAATACCTATATACAATAATCAATTTATAAAGGTGTCAACTTCTGTGGAAAAATGTGTGTCTATTATAATAGTTCAAGTATTTTAAGCCCCTTATCATCTAATGTGTGTGGCATTTGGATGATTTTTATGTTGTTTTCCTGATTTTTTAAGTGCCTTGCAAAATTTGTAAACCATATTGCACACCAAGGCTCACCCCTCGTATATATAAAGGTGTCTATAAAGATACCATAGCAAATCTCAAATTGTAAGAGTTGATATTTGACAATATTTAAATTTAACGCATTAATTTCCTTTTGGGACAAACCGTAAAAAATAGCATGAAAATTAAATTTTTAACATCAAAATTACTTACGATTGAAAATTTCCCAATTACTCAACTATTAAGTATCAACCAATCAATACCAAATTAGTCCTATTTTCAATATTACTCTAATATAAAGTTAAAAATGTAAAATATGCATCGCATTTGAAGTTGTTTTTTAGTCATAACTGTCACAAAAATTTGCACTTCACTTGTTTTTATTTTTGAATTTTGCACTACTATGTTTTTTGCAATGTGAGAGGACACTCCTAAAAGTTTTGTTTTGTTGAGGATGTGAAAATTGCAAACTAGCTTCCATTTTTAAGCAATCTGAACAAGCGCTGCTTTTAGGACCATATTAACTGAACGATAAAGTTAGTTCTTTGCATAAAAACAGAGACAGATTTATACAATTCAATACATTTATTGAAAAAAAATAAGCAGTAGTACCTACAACTGCAAATTCTCTCAAAGAGAAGTATGTCAATAATGTTATTTTTCAACACTTCCTGAATATAGAAATAAAAAAAAGATATAACATGTATAGATTATTAATAATGTAAGCTGCTATGAAGGAAAAGGACGATTGAAAAGGTGAAGTTTTATGGAGGGGAATATAAACTTTAATTCCAACATGTCTCAAATCTCTGCTATCAGTATCAGCTCATCCTTGTATTTTATGAAATAAATAACTAGGTTTGCAGGGGGTGAGCGTAGGTGCCTCTTTACTAAGTACATACTTCGATATGTAATGTAAAGCAACGCCAGGCGCGGTTAGTAGTTGGATGGGTGACCGTTCCAACGAAGGCCGCGTCCTCGCTCTCACACATCTTCCAGCGGCTTGTATATCAGTGTATACACGGAAGCTATACAACCTTAGGAGGCAAGGGTTGTATAGGGGATATACCATCCTTCGGAGGGGATGTAAAGCCGTCGGTCCCTTATCTATTAAATGTTAGGCAAGTAAAAGATCTCTACTCTTCTTAAGGGAAGAGGTTTGGCAAAATTCCATATCTTGTCCAGTAATTATGAGAACTTGACTATATGTCATAGGCATTAATGTTTTTATGGATAGCTAATAAAGTGGAGTAAATAAAAACAGATGGAAGAGGCATTATGCCAAAACTAACAAAAAAGGGATGACAATGATCCTTTATTTCAGCACCTGCCATTATTCTCACCACTTTTTTTTGCAAACGAAAAATTGTTTGTGCGCTTTATGAATTTCCCCAAAGTACAGTACCATAAGTTAGATGGCTGTGGAATAAGGAAAAGTATATAGATTTAAGAATATCAAAATTCAATAAATAGTTTCTAAAAGTATTTTAGTATTTGTATCCAGATACTTTTTAAAGGTATATGACTGTTTTAAACAATAGAAAGCGTTTTCGCAAATAATACTAACGTTGCCAGAAAAGCTTAGTTGATACCAAGATTTTTTACGCTACTGGTAGATGTATTATTGATTTGAACATTCAGCTCTGTAAAATTGTGTGTAACTGTTGAGAAGTTCCAAAAACAATATTTTGACTTTTGCTAGCATTAAGTGTAAGAGTATTTTCAAGTGTCCATTGGTATATAAGACTTAAGACATTATTGATGTAAAATTCTGTCATTTGAAATTCGGAAAGAGAAAAACTATGTATTAGCTGAATATCGTCAGCGTACATGTATAGTTTTGAATATAATGGAAGTTGAGATATCTGCAATAAATATATTTAAAAGTGGTCCAAGCGTAGATCCTTGCGGACCACCGGATACAACTGATCTATTTTGTGATGTAAGTATCGAGTTTCCTGTATTAATATTAATGCCTGTCTTTCAGATAATAAACCAGATAAAAATACTTCCAGATATGCCGTAATAACTTATTTTGCAATTAGGCAATTAATATCTAAGGAGTCAAAAGCTTTAGTCATATCCGGTAATGTCAAAGAGATGACTTTTGTGTTGTCAATGGTTCGCAAAATCTTGTCAGTTATATTGCTTAGTAGTGTAGAAGTACTAAAGCCTTTTCGAAATCTGGACTGATTAGAAGGAGTTATTGAATTTTGAATAACATATTCTGAAAGTTGTTCATGATTCTGCAATTTTTAGTGGAACAGAAAGCATGTTAATAGGACGTAGATCCCTAAGGTGTTCAGGATTTTTTTCTTGGGTATAGGCTTGATATAGGACATTTTCCACTTTGAAGGAAGAACTTTCTTGAACAACTGCATTGTAATTTCACAAAAATATTGCTTGTAGGCAACACTTCTACTCTTTTTATATCCCAACCAAGTTTTTCTTTGAACTTTTTTAAGCTCATAATAGTCTGTGTAAACCATGATTCTATTTGCTTGTTAGATTTGAAAGTAACTCTTTTTAGAGGAGCATGATGATTAAAAAGATTTAACAGATTTATGTTGAGAAAGTCAACTTTTTCATCTAGACATTTATAATTATAAATAGTATTCCAATTAATATCAGAAGTGTGCAAATTAAATAACTCAATATTAAAGTTTCTAAAGGTATGGAAGATGTAACATTGTGCTCAGAAAAACACACATATAAGACTTTTACATTTCTAATATCCAGGTCAGAGTTAGTTATAATTAAATCTAGTAATGTTTCGCATGAAAACTTAATAGTAAAATCTGTTTTGGTCTTACCATTAATTCAAATACTTTATCTATTACCTGTGAAATACCCCAGGGGTAAGTACCGCACCTGCCCCAGCTGTTCTATGTCATAAATGGCATAAAAAAATTTAAACGAACATCTCTTAACTCTGATGATGGCAATTGATTTGAAATGCTTTTCGTTGCCCTCAGAACAAAATAAATGCAAAAAGGAATAGGTACCTTTTTTTGGATGCGCTGAAACATTTTTTGTATAAATAAAGGAAACAAGCACACTCAGCGAAGACTTCTGTGTTAACGGAATAAAGTATGTCTTAATTTGCCGATATAAATATTTTATCTTTACAAGTGTATGTACAATTGCTTAGGTGCTGATAAGTGGTTAAGTAGATCGTTTTTACTCCAAAAAATGAATGTTTTATAAATTCTTTCATGCGTGTTATCTTTACCAGATTGCTAAAAAACAAAATTATTCATACAGGGTTATTCATCATTATAAATTATCCACTTTTAAAGACTTTTTAACCTTGCTCCCTAAAATATTATAAATATTTTTAAAAAAAAATTTGTTTTGTGTCGCGATTGGGTAAAAACCTTTGCATCAACTTTGACTAAATTCAGACTGCTTATCCTTTATCAAAAAGACGAGCTGTACAAGTGGCTATCCAAAAAATCTTGTAAAATAATTCCAAAATCTTAACACTCCACTTTCCAGTGGAATGATCACAAAAAAAATTATGCTAAATATGTAATAATGATCTAAGCTCTGTTGAATTCAGCACGTGAATTCGTAAACAAAATAGATAAGTACATAACAATGACCTTGACAACTTAAACCCAATTCCATGCTTGATTTATCATTAACTGATTTATTTTATGGTTACTACATTTTAGATATCGATTGACTTGTATACAACCTTGTGCGAAATTAAGACAAGACTAGATTACCTAATAAAGATAAGCACAGCAACACTCATGCAGAAAATATCAAACACTTAGGTATATGTTAAAGATGTTGCAATTGTATGTGAAACAATCACATGGGATATTTTTAATGGATGGAAATTAATGTTAAACAGATTGGCATTGTTAAAAATATACTTTTGTGTACCGATAGATTTTTATATTCTATAAGTTATTTAAAAATTGACAGTCTTTGAAAAGTAAATCAACTCAATCATATTTACAAAACCAATATGCAGAGATGTTGTATCAGTTTCAACAATGTATATTACAAACTTAATATAAAGTGCCATGAAGACAATGAAAAAATTACAGAGAACTACACGTTAATTCATTTGTTTGATTGGATAGTTCAGTATGCCGAGCTCTTGTCTTGTAGGTTTCGAAAGAAAAGTTCCTGTTTAAGTCTCATTTTTGGATTTAAGATGGGAAGGTACAAGAGTTTTTCCAAAAACAGTACAGAAGATACTATTAGTCGAGAGCACAATATGCCAGTAAATGTTTTTTTCATTTGTGGTATCAAGAGTTGTTGACACATTTCCCATGGTGCACTATTATGCAATCGGTGCAATCTGTATTTTATTTCGACATATGTTGATAGGAAATAGGGAATACGTAACTAGGAAATGCACAATATAAAGAAAAACTGAATTACACCGACTTCTTCGGACAACTATGGCTCTCTATAATTGCCTGGAAAATCCTACACAACGGAAATACCCAGGAGTGGTTCAAATTTATATAAATAGGGAGGTTTTTAAATCTATTCTATAAATAAGTGTTTTGGTAGGTAGGTAAGTGCTGAAATATCTATAGATAGCGCATATTCTAAAAAATAAAAAAAAAAATAGGCACTACCCGGATTCTTGGATTCTTTTTTATTAAGTGTACGAAAATAAATAGAAAACTCCTACATATGCAGTTAGAATTAAGGGTGTGCCTTTTAACCACAGAAAACAATCTGCCAAAATAACACCTACTCGGATTGCACCTACAATAAAAATAAAAAAATTTAACGTACCTTTCTCAAAATTAACCTTGCACAGTAAATCACGAATGAACTAACGAAATTTCCTAGGAAAATAGATATCGGTGTACTTTATTTAAAGTTCTTTACGCCCGGTGTGAATGCGAAGTAATTTTAGAGGACGTTAAAGGTTAAACCGCTTTACCTCAAGTCTGAGCGAGTATAGTCAGAGTCAGAGTAGTCAGTCAAAGTCGGAGACTGGGTTATTTCCACTAGTTTTGCATTCTGCTGCTGCTGTTTTGTGCAATTTTATCTCTTTCCAATTGTTTTATGTCAGCATTCTGTTATCTCACTTTGTTTTGCTGGCCATGAAATGAAACGAACATACCTTATAGCTGCGTTCCGATAAGATTCTGAATCGATTTGAATTTCGGCTGCGGACTGATTAGTAGATTCCAATTAAACCTCAAAGTAAAAAGGCGCATTATTTCCAACGTGAAATCTTTTACGATAAGTTTTAAATTAAAATTATTGAATATTTAGCCATAAAAACGCATGCTCTTTTTCGCATTATTCAAAAACTTAAAAAACAAACAACTTTGAGTAATTTCTTCATAAAATTTTGTACTCGCTAGCTTTTGAGATTGCTGAATTGAATATTATTACTTGGAGGCGAAAATCTAGAAACCCTTTGAATATCACGAAGTTGGCGACATCTACATTTTGACAGTATAACCTTAAGTGTAGTGAACAACAGATCAGTTTACTATATTGAGGTTAAATGGAGCCTAGTTTTGTTGACGTGATAATTAAGTAACTTCTATGATTTTTCAAATAAAAAGTGCATTAAAGTATTGTTTTGTCTAAATAATTTTGCAGGTAACATGATGCAAACGGTTAACAAAATTATTTCTGGGAAATCGAGAACGTTTTGTTATATTTAATATCAGTGCTCTAGCTGAGCTACCAATCGTCTCTGCAAGTATAAAATTACGTTAGGATGGAAATATATATTGAAAATTTGAAAGTTTATGCGTGTGATGTATACATGCAAGTAGCATTTGTTACAAATAGTGCATTCTGTGAGTTGGGTGGAACCTCGAAAAATATGAATTTTTCTATTAAAACATAATATTTCAATTTCACTCACAAATTCCTCTATAAAATCCTTATTTTACTATAAGGAACGTAACCAGGCTGCAACCAACAGTTACTCTCCGGGCTATGTGCCCCGCCGAACGCAGAATTACAAATTACAAGCCTGGCGTGTTAAGTATAATAATTGCATATTACCAACAGAACGCTAATACTGCGATTGCAACAAATACCAGCCGAAAGACTGATCCTACTTAAAGGAGCTCTCGTGCCAGCCGTCCCACACTACTTGCAGACTGCAGTTTCGAGCTACTGGCTCTCGTCAGTACAAAGTAGGCATGTGACGACCGACACGGGGATCCTTTGACCATTTGGTATATCTCGGTAGGACAGCGCCATCTAGCGGTCCAGTGTCTGTTGCAATCGAAAAATAAATAGCCTTATTGGGCTTTGCATAGTTGGGACGGCTGGCACCAGGGCTCCTTTAAATAGGATCAGTCTTTCGGCTGGTGTTTGTTGCAATCGAACATTAGCGTTCTGTTGGTAATGTGCAATTATTACACTTAACGCGCCAGGCTTGTAACTTGTAATTCAGCGCTCGGCGGGGCTCATAGCCCGGAGAGTAGCTGTTGGTTGCAGCCAGGTTACGTACCTTATAGTAAAATAAGGATTTTATAGGGGAATTTGTAGCGAGACTATGTCCCCCCCTCGTGTTCTAGGATACTAAACACGATAGCGGTGGTTGAATCTCTTTTCCGTGTATTCACCATCTCGCCGGGTCGGCTCGCCTCGGGGAGAAGATCCATTGGGCAGAGTCTTATCAAACCAGCCGACATACATTAAAAACCTATAAAGATAAGCGATTCAATTTGCAGGCGAGATAGTACAGAGAGTAAGGTCGTAAAGATTTTGTTGCATTTTTTTGACTACCCAGCAAATCTGTAGTTTTAGGCCAAATACTTATCTTTCTACATATCAGGGATACCTCAAGGTTCCAACTTGGGAACACTTCTATTTATCATATTTATAAATGAGTTATGCGATAGTTAAGAGTGCGATAAACTGCTTTTTGCTGACGATCTCAAGATATTTAGCAAAATTTATAACATCGACGATATTGCATAGCTTTGCAACGACAGATCCAGAAAATTGAGTTGTGGTGTGTACATCCCACCAATTGGAAATAAATGTTACAAAATTCAAAGTAGTGACTTATACAAGTAAAACGACTCAAAATAAATTCCCATATACTTTTAATAGCACGGTACTCTAAGAGATCAAGCAACTAAAGACTTGGATATATTATTTGACGCTAAATTAAACTTTGTTGAGCACGTTAGTAGAATAAACTCAGCTGCAAAATTGCTGGATTTTATAATAATAAACGGTAAACATGCAATTTTCCAATGTGAATAATACTCTAAAAACATTGTATTTTTTACTTGTTCGATCAAGGATTGAAAAACAACAATAAATTCATATGAACCAAAACAGGAAACAAATAATTCTTTAATATTTTTAAAACAATTTGGGATCCATTTTTTGCAATACGTACAAAATCGAAATATTTCTTTCTGTGTGACGTAAATTTTATATTAACTCCCTCTGTGTCTATAAAATGGTTATTTTCGTTGCAATTTGCAATGTACTTACTTTTATTGTTATTTAAAATAATTTTTTTGCATTATTTTAATGTATTTTCAATAGTTCTACCATTCTATAGACCAGCAATACAGTTTTTACATTTGGTTCTATATACACCAGAGATATTATTTATTGAATTTATTTATTTTTTCTATATTTTTGACCAAAATTCTTTCTAAGTTTATTTTATTCACGCTTATTGTAGAAATGTCTAAATCATTTAATTATTCACAGTTTGTTGCTTTATTTTCGATTATAATTAATAAAATTATATTTAATGGATTTCTTAGGTACACTCTGAAAAATTCTGTTTGAAGCAATTTATAATCCTAATAACCATTTTTCATTAGGTACTGATAGTAATAGCTAGTTTTTGTTTTAACATTATATTTTGTAATTGTTAAATATAAATTAAGTAGGTCTTGTGTTTTCGTTCTGTATACCCCTCCCTAAAAAACCATCTGACTATCATTTTCAAAATGATTAAGATCATTCATCATCTACTGAAATTTATCTTCAATGAGCAATAAGGAAGATACGCGTATATTTTTCAATTTATACGTAGATTTACTTAAATGTATAGGTACCTACCTAACCAATAAATATCAATAGGAATAAGATGTATTTACCTCGTCCATTGTTATTCTGTCCATTGCTTTCATTTTGATACTTTTAAAAATATATCACACAACTCCCGAACAGCTAATTCCCCGACAGACTGACCTCCTTGACAAGTTTTAGATTTCTTATCCGGAGGTTGAAAGGTTATTTATTGTAAGTAGATATAGAAACGTAAGATTTTTAATTCCTTGTTTTTATTAATCAATGGTCTCTTTATCTTAATTTCGGTAATTATATTATACACTTGTTCAAAGTTGTTCTTAAGAAACATGAATATAGTTTATACAATCTCAGTTTGATGTTCGTTGGACGTTGTAGACCATATCTGCGAACTACACGGTCATAGTCTGTTACATTTACCGCCATATTACTGCATGTTTAATCTAATAGAATTGATAAGGGGCAGTGTAAAACGCGAGTTGAGAAAATGCAATCAGAATCCCACTTTAAACGTTGTAATTCTAGATAATATAAGAATCCTAATATCCGATTTAGACAAAACCGACATATGAACAAAATTCATGGATCACGTTATGAACAAAGAAAAATAGTATCCCATTTTGCCGCACGTAGAACCCATTGTTATTCAGGTAGGGAGGTCACTTATGTTATTATTATATACTGTTCAAGTTAGAATAAACTGAGACATAGAAAACCAAACAAAACTTTACGACCTCATTAAAATACCGGTACTCTTTTTTGTGCTGTTCGCAAATGTACGTCGGGAATGTTTCATGTCAGGCTTGGCGCCATGGCCCGCAGCAATATAATTATGTTGTAAAGTTTTCGTTTGCATTTTTTATTTACTGAGATCTATTTACTTCAACTTAGCGCCATGGCCCGCGGCGATAATAATTATGCCGTAAAGTTTTTGCTTAGTTTTTTTTGTCTCAGGAAGTCCTTACTTGGACTATACCAGTGTAAGAATTTTGTGAGGTTAAGTCTAAGTATTGAAAGACTACACAAGTTTAAGTATATACAGGGTGGATCGTTCATAATAGGCCATAGTTCAGGGGTACATTCTTTGGGCCAAAATATGAGGATATAAACAAATATGCTTAAGTAAAATGTTGTTGTGGAAAAAAATACCTACATTCATGTTTCATCCCTGTCACAAAAAACTTTTGTGTTTTAAATATTGTCTGAAACTTATTTGTGGCATTCTACGAATATTCTTTCCTATTATTTGGGTTTTCTACCACATGTATTATTATACTCTTCAAAAACAAATCACCGAATCTACAAAATAATAGAATTATTGGAAAAAAGCCTCTGCGCCCATGACATTTACGTCAAAGGAATAGTCAGAGGTTATGTTTTGCAAATAATATAAATCGGAATAAACACAGAAATAATGTATTTTGCTGACGTTTCGGAAAGTAGTCTCTTTCCGTTTTCAAAGCTTTTTTTGGAAGAACTCTTATTTTGCTTTGTATGTCAAATACACAGCTTTAAGATTCTGTTTATGTTATTTCTGTTATGGTAAGTATCTATGGATATTAGTGTTTTAATTTAAAACGTTTTCTGTAACTTTTTCACGGACTATATTCCGATAACTACATTGGATCATATCTCGGTCTATACCTACATTTAAGTTTATGAAGGTTGCTATTTCATATAGTCTTTTCACATGCACTGAAAAAGTCCTAAAAATAAAAATGAATAAGCATGCGATCGATCACACCTGCATAATCTAAATATTACAAAAGAAGTCATAACAGAGACGTTGCTAGATAGATGTATATGTACAGCAAAAAAATAGCTGTGTCGTAAATAAAGTAAGTATTTTAGTATTTAAGTTGGTATTTGTCAATTATATACCCAGAGTTATGTACAGTGATGAACGATTCTAGTGTTACTACTACGCAACAGGTGGCACCAATGGTATTAAATATGGATTTCTAGATGACAGTGCAGTAACCCAAAGGTTTTTGGGAGTATACCGGGAATTTTAATACACAACATGCATTGTGCATACAAAAAAAATTGATTGAACTAGAAGCTAATTTGTACGTTCTTCTGTATGTAATAAAGAAACAAAAATTTGAATGCGCATAGTTTACATTCCAAATGACTTGGATTTTTTTGGCAGGTCATTGAATAACCACTCAATCTGCATGGATTATTATATTTATTTATTTTTCTCTCATTATATTGCCTTATAACGTTTACCAACATATATATGTATACAATGTGTCCTCGAATGGGGTACCACATTCTTGTAAACTTTTTTATTTTTGAATGCCGAGAGAAAAACGTTATTTTATTTTATTTATTTATTTTGCACCATCCAACAATACTTAAATCAATTAAAGGATGGGAACCATAAAATTATATAAGTATACATGTAGAGACTTTGACTTCAGAATCTTAATTGGGGACATATGTAGGTCAGGAATCCATGAGGTGGACATCCCGGAAATTGGGAGGAAGTCCGCCATATTGGTTTTTATGCCAAACCGGATGTGCACTCTATTTCGTTATTTACACCCGTCCACCTTTTTTGTTTCACAATAAAAAGGGAACATTCTAAAGTAAATCTTATTACTCTTCTTTGTTTTCGAGAATTACTGAGTTTTTAATTTTAGTTGTTACTTGGTTAAAAAGCAAAAATTTTGTTCTTTCTTTTTTCGTTTGTGCATTGTTTAGATCAAAACTCGAATTTCTTCTTTCATTTAAAAAACAAAAAAAGTTCAGTTCTTCTAACCTAACCTAACCTAACCTAACCTAATTTTAGTTGTTACTTGGTTAAAAAACAAAAATTTTGTTCTTTCTTTTTTCGTTTGTGCATTGTTTAGATCAAAACTCGAAAAATAATATATATTTCTTTTTTCATTTAAAAAAACAAAAAAGTTCAGTGTTTTGCTGATATCTCTTTAATTTTGCCGATAGTCATAATTTTACAAGAATTCAATTTTGAAGCTGAGGAAATTCTACACAAATTTTATTACAGAAACATTTTTATGAGAGCAAAAACCAGCGCGGAAAAGCTAAACGTTTATAACGTATAACTCTGGCGTGGTGGCGGAGGCACGCGCGCGCTTCGTTATTTATTTATTTATTGCATACACTGCTCAACAAATACCCAATTATAGAACAGGAATAGAAAGTTATAGAAACAAATCATAAAAGTAGAGTACAATACACAACATTAAAAAATCGATATAAGACAAAAAAAACAAACAAAAAAAAGCATAGAGAATAATGCAAACTAACAAAAACATCAATAAATACAAAGTGTAAATTACAGATAATTAAAAACAAGTTTAATGAGGTACATGTGCAGTATTAACTAGAAAAAGACAGAAGGAAATAAAGATAAAAATTCAGTGTAAGAAAAATAAAAGTAATTTGAAAGTATTTAAATTAATTGAAAACTTCAGCTTTTATATCATTAAGGCTGCAATTAAACATATCGAGGGTGCTACACAGTCTATTAAAATTGTTACAGATAGTGAACAAAGGCGAATTTTTTAATAAGTTTGTATGTGGAGTGGGTAAATAAAAAACTTGGTCATTACGAGAATTTAATCTAGGGACGTGAAGATTTAATTTGCAAATTATTCCCGGAACATCAAGATCATTGTGTAGCGTTTTAAATAACAATACTTCAGAGACGTATATTCGCCTGTCTTCCAGAGTAGACAACAAGAACCTTTCAAGCAATTGACTCTGCGGAAAGCCAATAGCTAGATATACCATCCGACTTAAACCGAAGTAGTTTAACAAACCGGCGTTGAACTGCTTCCAGGTTGCTCTTATGAACATCATAACTGGGACACCAAATAAGTGATGCATATTCAAGTTTCGACCTCACAAATGATTGGTAAAGGATTTTCAATGTATCCGTATTAGCAAATTCACGACTGGTGCGAGCTATGAATCCAAGAGCCCTAAAGGCTTCAGAGGCTATGGTATCAATGTGGTTGGTAAATGATAATTTGCTAACAAAGATTATGCCTAGGTCGTGAAAAGTTGTAGGCCTCTGAAGAGTATCACTAACCAAATGATAGTCAAAAATAATTGGAGGCGTTTTCAATGAGAATGACATTACGTTGCATTTACTAGCATTCAAGGGTAGTTTATTTACTAAGCACCAGTTGTTTACTTTACTAAGACAAGCTTGAAGTTGAAAACAATCATCAATATGGTTTATAACTGAGAACATTTTAAGTTCATCAGCATATAACAGAAAATAAGGGCCCCAAGATGGATCCCTGGGGAACACCAGAGGTAGCAGCAAATTCAATTGATAACATCATAACTCTTGTTTAAATTGGAATATTTTAATTAAACAAAGTGCCTATCGAAAAATGATAGTTTTTCACATGCGACTATTATGAAATTTGTTTAAGATTTCATTTTGTGTATATTGCACAAGAGATGAAATTACAAAAGGCTGGTTTTTTAAACAATACGCGATTAAATAAACAATTAATTTTCTAATGAACTTTCCCGTATAAATTCATTTTCTAGACCCTTTAGTTAATTACTAGGAAGAATACAAAAATTTAGTTTTTAAGATTTGACATTTTTAAGATCCACTTTATTTGAAAAATCATAATAACTAAAAAATAACTTGATTTCAGTTTTGGTGCAAAAAAAGATCATATTTTGCAAATTACCCTTATGCAATAATGCATAACATCCCATGGGTTAACAAAATCCTTGTCAGGGGAAGGTCTATCAAGGACACATGCACACAGACAATTCATTAATTAGACAGCGACTATTTTCTACGACACTACCATCTGCAGCAGCTAAGACTCGAACTCAGGAGTGATACAGCGATTAACCGTATTGCATCTCACCAACTCTGTCTAGTCCACTGTTACTAATACAGTAACAAGTTAAAAACGCCACTCATAAAACAACAAAACATTTTAATTTTGGTAAATCTCAAGAAATAATAGATTACCCTTTTGAAGAGAAAATATTTAGATTATTAATTGGCGTTGAGCATTTCCAGAGCCAGTAAATATCTGATTGCTATAGGAACTATTTTCCTAATTTTTTCAAATACTGTCATTATCTTACGGGGACGGTAGCTCAGTGTGCTAAAGCGTCTAGTTAGCAAACTGAGTTGCCTAGCGAAGTGGGTTCGATTCCCGCAAGGCGAAACAATTTTTCGTTAAAAAAATTGCCCCAAGAGTGGTTCGGTGTCCACATTAAACTGTAGGGCCTCGTCTCGCTTTACCTAGCACAAGATCCTTGAGACCTTTCAGAGTGTTACTTCGGTAACTTGAGAGGCGGTTAAGAAAACATTTTGAGAAAACCTAAAGTTAACAATATGAATTTCAGAACAGTCTGTATAGATAGAGAACAACATAAATACGTCATGATTTTCATTTTAAATACTCGCTCTTCTCGGATATCTAGAGAATAAAATTGCTTCGATGATGTGCCTGGAAGCATAGATATATTATTGCCAGAGTCAGAGTATTTTATTTATCGTAGAAAACTTGATATTTTGACAAATAACGGCGGCAATTGCATTGTCGCAATGCAATACGTTTGCACCGAAGCCAATCATCAATAATGATTCAATTAGCCTTTCTCTCGTAGCTCTCTCAGCATCAATTTATCTGACATTGTTGGAAATGGTAATTTCGGATAACAAAAACAGTATTCAATTAGAACGACAGCTACAGCCATTAGGAATAGCGTAAATCATTGCAAAAAGGGACCATTAACGTCTTTATGATTAGTCGAGCTGTTGTTTCGCTTAATGGTATTTGTTTTGTTTTTTTTTGCTTTAAGCGGTACCAATTAGGATGCGTGTTACGGGAGATTGAACAGTGAAAAAATAAATACATCAGCCACGAGGTGTGATATTTTAAAATCATATGCCTATTCAATTATTAAATCGGCAGCTTTAGTGAACCCCTAATGATGACAAGTTGATTAGCGAAACTTGATTCAAGTGTATTTTGTGCACTTATGATATGCTATGCAAGACTGTTCGCTTGCTTGTATTTTGCTAAATAAAATTTTTAGGATCTAAGTCTAGAGACCGATTTCCATTTACTATAGGATAGGATAGGATTATATAGATTTTTATACAAATAGCTTTGCTACTGACGATACTAGAATGCACTGGGATTATTTTGACGCTATTAAGGACACAAATATTAGAACTGAAATACTGAACAAGACCATACTGCCTGTTTTTGATGTACAGTTGATTTAAAAAAAACTGGTACAACTCTTGTAATCGAAAATCTTAATAGTTTGGTTGTGTGCATATGTCTGTAAATAGGGCTGGCCAGGCCAGGCAGAGGGGGGTGGAGAAGAGGTGATTTACCCCAGACCTGGGTTTTTTGGAGGAGACCGGTTTTCTTAGTGTTTTTAAACTTATTAAATCTTTCTATTTAATTTTATTCAAATGGAATTTTAAAAAATAATTAGAAAATAACTTTTTCAAAACATTTTCAAGCCTGCCATATTATTGTTTAAAAAAATAATATTTGTTGCGGATAATTCTACTAATGGTTGTAATTAAAATACTAACTGAATAATGATAATTCTATTTTTAAAATAAGAACACAAAATACCACTTGAGATTAAAAAAAAATGTAAACAATGCAGACTGGGCATAAAAAATACAATAAAAAAATAAAATAAGTGAACTTCAACTTCGTAATACAGAATTAACTAATATTTTGTCATTGCTCCATTAGCGTCTAAAACTGCCTGAAGTCTTGCAGGCACGGACAAAATCAGATTTCTTGCAAGGTCAACTTCTTGCGACAAGTTCTCCCAAGCGTCTTCAATTATCCCTTCCAATTCTTGGGCATTATTTGGATGGTTATTTAATTTTTTTATATGTTTCATTAGTCTCCAAATATTTTCAATTGGATTTAAATCCGGACTTTTAGATGGCCACGGTATCAACTCTATGTTTTTATTAAGAAACCATTGCCTAACACGATGGGCCGTATGCATGGAGCAGTTGTCTTGTTGGAAAATAAATTTATTTTCCGGAAACACCTCTATTACTGACGGCAACATACTATTGTCTAATATTTCAATATATTTAATGGAATTGAGATGACCACCACTGTTCCAACACACACCTAACCCATTTAGGCTCATCCAAGCCCAGCCATGTATTACATATAATTTAAAAAACATGATTCGCATTTAAAATATCTAAAAAATAAATGAGGGACTAGTGGACTATATGTTACCTTTAAACTATGTTAAAGATGCTATTAAACTTGAAAAAAGGCTTATATTCAGTTTATTCTTGAACGAGATAGAGAAAGATCCCCAAAAATGTGGAAAACCTTACACAACTGACGAGTTTGTAGTGGAAAGAGGGACTATACTAACAATTTACAATTTACCTGAGGATATAATGAAACTAACTGAGATAAATCAATATTTTTTAAGCATTGCAGGCAGCTCGAGTGAAATAATGACTTATTAAATTACTATAAGAATAATAAATTGAATGATGAGCCATTTTCCCTGAAATACATCAATAGTGAGGATATATACAAAGGCTTAAAATCTATTTAATTAGAGGCGTACGGAATAGATGATATAAATACCAAAATGATAAATATTGTATTGCCATATTGTTTAGATCTAGTAAGAAATATTTTAATGACTATAAATCAGAGCATCTTTCCACTCATTTGGAAATCTGCAGACCTCATACCCTTGCCTAAATCGCTATATATAACCTCATATAATGACTTAAGACCGATATCAATACTGCCAGCATTCGTAAAACTGCTAGAAAAAATTCTTGCTTTTGGTAAAAAATTGCTTAGAAACAAATTAAATTCTCCTTTTGATACCATATCTAGTTTCTGTAAAAAATGTAGCAGCCTTTATTAAAAGTGGTTGATGATACAGCGAC
Organism: Leptura quadrifasciata; assembly: GCA_963675555.1. NCBI lineage: Eukaryota > Metazoa > Arthropoda > Insecta > Coleoptera > Cerambycidae > Leptura > Leptura quadrifasciata. The sequence continues at coordinate 4,020,570 of OY776681.1, read as the reverse complement.
AGCTTTTGATAATTCGTCCTCGACAATACTAATTATTCTTTTGGATCAAAATGTAGCATTTGATTCAGTTAATTTTTATCTATTGCTTGCAAAGTTGTCCTTCATAGGTTTTGATGCTACTATTTTAGCCTGGCTTTCGGAATATTTGTATTGTCATTCGCAAAGAGTGAAAATCAATAAAACAGATCACTCTTACTTTGGACACACTAATTCTGGTGTACCCCAGGGTGGCATTCTTGGCCCATTGTTGTATCGATTTTTTACATTTGATCTGCTTAATGCTATAAAATATTCTCTTCATTTGTATGCTGATGATATACAGTTGCATAACTCTTATAATGGAGCTAATTCTAATGAGGTTATAAAGGACCCCGCGCACATTTCTTATGGGAAATGGCCCCCGATGAAACTCGTTGGAATCGAATATGTTGTGCCTCTTGAGCTCCTGATCAACAGTCCTCATGGCCACAAGGTCGAAAAATATACAGTTTTCCAGCTTTCCAGGGGGGGGGGGGGGGGGGGGTAGTAGATTTTTCGGGATTTTTTCACTAATTGTATGGAGCCATGGTCCTTTCAACGCGACTTCGCTAGTGTTCTACGGGGTTTTTTCGGGTTGCTGATTTCAAATCCGATGTCAAAAGTAGCATTTGACAGTTGACGGCTGTCAGTGGGACTGTCAACTCGCCTTATTTTCCAGAAAAGATTTATCGGAATTGGTCAAAATTTATAAATTCAAAATGGCGGCGCCAATATGACTGACAACTTTTGTCATTTAGATTCAAATCGATCAAAATCGATATCTGGGGGTTTTCAGGGTCGTGGATTACGAATTTCTAGTAAAAACTCGGCAGCTACTGGAAGCGGCTGGAACCTCCCCACTCGGTGGATCTTTGAAACCGAAAAGAGCATTAAATTGTGTGACAAAGCGGCACTAAACGTAATCCGATCTCATCCAAAACCTTTTCAGATCTTCTGGGGCACTAAAAAAACCCTCAACTTAATGAATTTATAACACTAGCCTGCGGCTCGTGCTGTCAATTTCATATATGCGAGTTATTACCCACATTATCGCTCGTTGAATAATATACTATTAGGATATTAACAACTTTAAAATCACTTGAACGACTAAGAAAGTCTAGTTATCCTAAATACTACAGGTTTGTAAAGCAACAAACTGAAAATTGGTAAAGTGATAATCTATAATAAATTCACCAACGAAGGTACAGAAAACATATGATATTGATATTGTTACATCTACCTTTAAAGCTTGTAACAATCCACTAAAAGTTACAAATATGCCGAAATCTTATTAACATGACATGACACCAACGTTATCGGATGACAAACGATGACAATGACAATCGTCAAAATTTGCTCATTGCAATCCCATCGCTCGCGGCTGTCTTTGTTAAATGAAACATTAGTATTTCAGTAATTTTACTAGATTTTAGAGGAATATTTCTAGTTTAATTATTCGATTTGTCTGTATAGATATTTAAAACGGCACTAAACGCAATCCGCTCTACTTCTAGAGCAGTGAAGAAACCCTTACACGTGAATTGACACGTGATGTGACGAGTTTCACGACGTACGTGCGCTACGCGCATCGATCATGTCACGCGAAATGCGATCTATGCTTCATATTTACTTTGTTTCTAATTTTTTTCACGGAAACCAAATCGAAAGGATGGAAGTGTGATATATCGTTGAAATCAGAATTTTAACTGCTCTTCAATGGTTCTATTGCAAATTGAAAGTAATTATAAAATAAATAACTTGTTGCGTCAAAACGGCACTAAACGTAATCCGATCTCAACCAAAACCTTTTTAGATCTTCTGGGGCACTAAAGAAACGCACATGCAAAGTTTTATTCAAATCCGTTCAGTAGTTTCGGCGCTATCGTGCTAACACACATACACACACACAGACATTTTTCAAAAACCACTTTTTTGGATTCCTAGAATCTCAAAACGCAAAGAATTTTCGTTTTTAAACCAATTTTAGTAACATCTCACAATTTTATTGTGGTGAGGTTAAAATTTAGTTCAGGATGGCGACTCCGAGATGGCGGACGACTTTATTGTTTATGATCCGATTCGACTCAAAATCGACATCTGGGGGTTTTCGAGATCGCCAATTATGAATTATTGGTCAAAATTTAGAAATTCAAAATAACAGGAAAATCCCCTTCATATTTACATTTAAACTTGAATTGTAATGGATTTACCATACTTTGATGGTAAATATAAGTATAATTAAAATGTATTTAAACTATTTCATTTTATGCTCTACAACTTTTCTAATAACTCAAAATAATGCATTCAGAGCGAAGGATGCAAGATATTTACAAAAAAAAACCGGACATTTGACCTTGAATATCTTGACTCGCGCACACGAGATTCTATGAGACTTTTGAGCTAACTAAGTTTATAAGGTTATTATCTTTCATTCCGGGGTTGAATCAGTATACGACTGGATTAAATAGATTTTTTCCTTGTGATGGTTGTAGGAAAAAATTATTTATACTCTATATCAAAAGAGTAGCCAATCTAAATGTGCCAGGGGCGGATACAGGGGGCAATCGGCCCCGCCCCCCTGGAAGTAGATCCTAATTTTTATTAGTGTTGGAAAAAATGAAATAGAAAAATTTCGTTGTATAATTTTATATTTTATAGATTTAATACTTTAGCATAATGTTTGAAAAAACGCGTGTTTGCAAACCTAAGCTCAACCCTAATGAATAAATTTTATTTTTTGCACATCGCCCCATTTTGAAATAGGCCGTATCCGCCCATGAAACATGCAAGCATTCGGCAAGCAGACTCATTTTTTTCGTTCTGAATTCTTTGTTTTCAGTGGAACTCGGTATGTATAACGACACTATTTTTTTAGATTTTTCGGTTCAATTCTCTTCTCCCAATAATACCTACCTTGTATAATTCAGCATTCTTAAACACTCCAGCTACTTATTTGCTAGCTTGACGAACCCAAACACAAGATAGACAGGAATTAGGTATTCAGATCCAATAATAATAAAATCTCCACAGCACAACATCCACTGCAGTTTCATCAATCTAAAACAAAGCTTCTGTGACAGCCTCAGACCCAGGACGATGAAAAATGGATTACTTACTTTCATACGCAGTCACCTCCTTTGTTTATTTAAATGAATTTATGCTTTTGTTTCGCCGGGCCAATCGGAATTCCTAATACCTAATTGTATTTTGAAGCGAAAAATGCGGGAAAGCTGATCGATATCTGGCAGATTCGTTATCTGCTGTATTTTGTCCGGTGTATTCAAAACATAATTGCCTCGTGTAGAAATTTATCAGGAGGTGGTGACGGAATAGCGACAGCTTTTGTTTTCAACAGGATGGACTCTGGGGGCAAGAGAGAACTTTTAATGGTATGTCGAAGCTGCAGTCTATTCAGATTTAAAAAAAAATGGTAGATGATCTTCATTTTTCGTAATGTTTAAATGTATATCTTTCAGCCACGGGAGGCAAGTCCATCCCCTTGGTGTGACTAAAAACACACTTCTATTTAACATTTTCAATTTTTCCCCGTTTGTTCCGCGGGTCTTATAGATCTCTAGATATTTTTAAAAACCAATGGAACATTGTGAAAACGTTAATTTGTTTAAATAAGCAATACGCCGACCTCGTTGAAATGAAAAACTTGAACTGTGAATGTAACTTGAGCCCCTGAACGAGCGGAAATAAAAAGAGCTACCCTGACTAGGAACAAAAAATTCATATTTCCTATTTTTCAGGACTAAATTTTACTCCAGTATAAATTTTGAAAAATTACTCAAGGCACTCGGATATCAAATAATTCGCTTTAATCACAACATCACAGGAGGTGAAAAGACGAGTAGGTTCTGCATACTTGCTTAAAAAGCCATAACAATAAACAATCGGTATAATTTATGCCCTCATATATGAGATGTGGTCGAGCAGATGTGCAATTGCACCGATGCGGGCGGCCGGTAAAGAATTCAAGCTGATGTTCGGAAATGACCAGTTCTAAAATAAGAAAGTGCTGTGCCAAACTGTTTTCGTGGAACCGGTCAAAAGGAGGATATAATAAAGTTTATAAGATCTAAAAATATAAATAGTTCTGTCAAAGAATAGCCAAGCCTCTTTGTCACATAATAAATCACCCAGCTTGTTGAAAATCTCGAAAGTAATATGGGTTCATACAGAAGGGATATAAAGGATTTGAGTCATTATCGTCTGTTTTTTCAAAATTTTCGAAAATTTAGTAGCAAGTAGAATTATTAGAACAGAATAGACTAGAATATTTTATTAATCCAATAAGAGCAATACAGTGTGCTATAGGACAAGTCAAGATTGTATAATTATTTACTATCAAAGTAGGTATATAAATAAACAAATGTGCGTATATATACGCGTAGACACAAAAAACATGCAATAACATACACATGCATGAACATAATATAACAATATGATCATTATGATCATATTAGTCATATTAGCTAAATAAATAACTATACACGTCAAAAGATATACATCGATTAGAAATGTTTAAGTTCAATCCGTACTATACAGGGTGTCTCACCGGGAACTGAATCGATCGATATAAAGAAAAGTACGTATCAGAAAATTTTTAAAATTTAGATAGTTACTAATGTCGGTATGGCCAATCCAACTAAAATAATTACAAGCAGCTGGCACTTCCGCTTATACCGGAAGTCGATACCAACTTGCTTATTTCAAATGGAACACTCTATGTGTTTTAGGGTTTTCGAAAAGAGCATAAAATTTTGAGTCGAAAATATGTAGCATATCCTATACCTAAACCTAGCTGTTTCAGAGATATTAGACATTTTATAGAAAATTTGACAGGTACAACGGTTTGCAAGAACTGTTATAACTTTCTTCGTGTAAAAGATCCTCATTTGCTTCTTGTCACGTAAAAAGAACACAAGGAGAACTACGTTCTACAACTGAAATAAATTCAATAATATCATACCAAGTGTTCCGTTTTTCGCGTTACATTTTGTCAAATTCAAACCGCGACAACTTGTTTAGGTCAAATGGAACACCCTGTATGTTTTACATCAAGTTGTGTAAAACTGAATTCCCTTTTTTCTGATATTAGCATTGTGGGGGTTAAAGTTACAACTTTTTGAAATATTTGCGATTGATATTTGATATTACTTTATCACATTCTCCATAAATAATAAACAAGTTTAAAAAGTCTTCGTGGGTGTAATTTAAACGTGCTGGCATTTTTTGACATAAGATAATGACTGATTGTTTCTAATCATGGCTATTTTGATGAAATTACAACAATTCATGAATTTCTAATAAAATCGCAAATATTTCAAAAAGTTGTAACTTTAACCCCCACAATGCTAATATCAGAAAAAAGGGAATTCAATTTTACACAACTTGGCGTAAGAAAATATAGGGTGTTCCATTTGACCTAAACAAGTTTTCGCGGTTTGAAGTTGACAAAATATAACGCGAAAAACGGAACACTTGGCATGATATTATTGAATTTATTTCAGTTGTAGAACGTAGTTCTCCTTATGTTCTTTTTACGTGACAAGAAGCAAATGAGGATCTTTTACACGAAGAAAGTTATAACGGTTCTTGCAAACCGTTGCAAACCAAAATGTCAAATATCTCTGAAACGGCTAGGTTTAGGTATAGGATATGCTACATATTTTCAACTCAGAATTTTATGCTCTTTTCGAAAACCCTAAAATATAATATAGGGTGTTCCATTTGAAATAAGCAAGTTGGTATCGACTTCCGGTATAAGCGGAAGTGCCAGCTGCTTGTAATTATTTTAGTTGGATTGGCCACACCGACATTAGTAATTATCTAAATATTCAAAATTTTCTGATGCGTACTTTTCACTATATCGATCGATTCAGTTCCCGGTGAAACACCCTGTATAGGTGCAGTCCTCTATAACAAATTAGGCAGTAATGTAAAAATATAGTTGGTATTAATAAATTTAAATCAGCTGTTAGGCAATAACTTTTAAATAAAGTATTTTATTCGGTTGAAGAATTTTTCATTTGATCGTTCACTTTTAAAACTCCTTGTATGTGACACTTACAAAATTTTCCGCTGATTGAACGGAATAAATATGTTGATATTCTAATTACCTCGCAATGGCACAATATAAGATAAGAGGAACTGATTTGAAAAGTAAATTAGGTTTATTTTATCCCGTATATTTACCTTTTAAATTCGGCAATAAATTTAAAATGGTGATAAAAATCAATTGAAACCCAATAAAGTCGCATTAAATCCGAATTCCTTTCAACTTTCACCAGATAAAACCCGACCAACTTTTCGTATTTCTTATACCGTATACCGTTAATTTTCCTTCAGTATTACAGATTCAATGGGTCGCTCAAATCGATTCTGCATAGATGTGAGAAACACGAACGTTTATTTAAAGTGAAAATCACCAAAAGGCAAATTGAATTACAAAAAAGAATTAGAGAGAGCTCGTGGGTAGCCCGAGGTTACGGTTATTTATGCCCACCAGTGGGAAAGGAACTCTCTCGGCTCTGCTCTTTATGATGGGCCCCGAAAGAACATAGAAATCCGTCGAGTGTCTATATCTTTTTTTATTCTCTCACAGAATTACCGCAAGATGAAGTAAAGGGCGTTTTATGTGATTGTACGGGGTGTGTCTCAAATTTAATGCTGCGGATACAAATTGATTTTTTTTTTAAATCGTGAAGTGGGAGGGGGATTATTGTTCTTTGATGAGAATTTGCAAGAACAAAAATACCCATAGTAAACTGATAATTTCATCAACTATGTCCATTTAACAACTTTATTAAAACAATCGCTATTCGTTTATGTTTAGCACGATCTAGTAGCACTTCGATTTGACTTTTTAAGTGAGAGTACCTCAAAATATCAGAAATTTTCTTTGTGTAACTGCTAAATTACTTCACACTGTATACAGGGTGTCCCACGGCGAACTGCGGCGATCGATATCTTGAAAAGTAGACATCGGAAAATTTTGAAAATTTGGTAGTAAACTAATGTCGATGGGAGCAACTCGGCTAAAATATTTTCAAGATGGTGGCGATACCAACTTGCTTATTTTAAATGGGACACCCTATATATTATTACATTTTTGGATTATACGCAAAATTCTAGGCCGATTTTGTGTATCATGTCCTATACCTAGGTCTCTCCGTTTTTGAGATATTTCAATTTTTATGTCAAAAATGATGTTTGCGGGACCTAAAAGAATTATCAATTTTTTCTATAAGGAAGCCTTTATTATCTAATTTGGGTTCGATTCTTTGTTGAAAAAGACCTACTTTAATAGAGTTTTTGATAAGTATTAATACAGAGTGTTCAAAAAATAAGAATAAAGATGAAGTTGAGAAAACTGTCAAAAATCAATTTTTTCAAATGGAAACCCCCAATTTTTATAATCTTATCTTATTCGCCATTAAAAATAAGGGTAAGTTTGTATATGAATGTCTATTCCGAAAATTTTTAGTTTTCGAGATATTCCCAATTCAATATTTCTATATAGGGATTTTGCTATGGATTTTAAGTTCAATTACTGTTAATTGGCTATGACGGCGTTGAGTGCTAAACAAATGTATGTAGCTGTCACTTACCAATTGACAAGTATTAATTATCATGCTGGGGCGCTTAAATTATGCACACGAGGATTACTTAAATTTGTTTATAATCTATGGAGAATGTTACAAAGTTTTATCAAAAACATGTGAAATATTTGCTAATAGATATCCAGAGAAACAAAAACCGTCTCCGAACAGTATTTAATGAATAATGGAGAATTTCAAAAAATTTTTGCACCGTTAAGGCAACAGTTCATAAAATAAAACCAATTGTCGATGATGAAAATATCGAAATTGCTATTTTTTGATATTTTGCGGCATATATTATTTAACAAAACCATCAGGTTTGATACTTTTTTCGGCTTTTGCTAAGGCATTTCAACCTTCACTTCTGTATTAATAAATACAAGAATCGACTAGACTAAAAGCTATTTTGCAATCTTTATATCCATCCTTTGGAATCGAATGTTGTCTTGCAAGTAAATAAATTGCCAAAAATATTTAGATTGGATGCTCTGCGAGACAATTAGAATCTGAAGTGCAGTACCAGGACTTCCCACCTTCAACTAATTCAATCTGGAAACTTAAAAAATTAGTATTATATTCTCGATTATTTTTTTATATTAAATTTCTTTTCGCTGACGCAATTTTCTTGATATAAAGTTTCACCTAAAATTATATTTAAATAAACATATTTTCTTTAAGATTTACTGTTAAATTTCAATTTTACAAATTATCTTTTTAATTCATAATGTAAAATTTATTTATTTTATAATATATTTTATTATTTATTCATCTTATTAATTATTTATTTTCCCTACCATAAATTTCAGTCTTGTCTATAGGAGACTGTTATTAAAGGAAAAGGAGACAAATCAACTAATTATTCACTATAGATGTTGCCCAAATATTTTTTCATTGTCTCCTTTTCCCAAATAAAACAGAATTTGTCTTGTGTTACACTCACAAAAAGTTTCACATCTCTTGGAAGATCTCACAACCCACGACTCTTTGCTCCGACTAAAACCAGCTAGGGGAATAAACAGGTAACATAAATGGCGCCCAAGGTGGGCCTCGAACCCACTACCCTGAGATTAAGAATCTCATGATCTGTAAAAGCCTGCATTAATGGATCCCTTACTCTTATATGAATAATGGTGCTTTATATTCAAATTCTGTTAATATTTTGTTAACGCGGGTCTAGGTAGGATCCTTGAGGAACTTTCTTTCATAAAATGACTCGCATATCATTGATACGTAACGTACTTAAGAAACAACCTGTATAAAGCTGAATAACTCCCTTACAACCGGAAGAGCTTTAATAAATCGTCGAATTTTATTTTACGCATCTTTATCATTTATGCTCTTAGATATTCTTACCCATTAACATTAACAATTAAAACAATACTCCAGTTCATAAACTTACCAGATAGCTCCAAGAACGTGGAAGACATTCCGAAGTTTTGAACTGAATCAGCTTGCGTTGCGCGATAAGGGCCAGTCATTAGCAACCCCCATAGCCCAGTATAACCTAAACTCCACAATCTTACGAGAAGCAAAACAAAAATAGCGGATTATTCTCTCCCGAAAGTCAAACTCAAGGCGTGCTTATCACAATCCGAGAATAATTTGCAACTCTCCCAAGTAACATCAACATATCCATGGAAAACGAACGCCACCATCTCTGAATTGAATGCGCGCCGCTCTCAGGGGTGCGATCGTGGTCGAGGTCGGCTTGATAGGCCACATAACAAAGTACCGACCAGGATGTGTGATACAAAAAGCTTCTTCACGGGAAGCGATTATCATCTAGAAGGCTGCATCCAGGAAAGGCCCTCCCTTAGTCGTTATGCCGATCTGTCTTTCCTCGTGGAGTTCTTTATATTCACATTGTTAGGCGGCATTGGCGCATCGCCGATTTCTTTGTTGCTTTGATTTAACTTGACTGAATTACCGCGAACTAGACTAGTACAATAAAAGTAGCAACTTTGGATAGATTAAAGCAACAAATTTTTATTATGGAATCTACCTAAACAAGGATAATTGGTGCTCTATCGGAATGCATGTTAGCTTGAGCTTATTTTAAAAAATGGCCGCCAAAGGAGGTTTTTAGTACGGGGTTCCCCATTATTTGTTATTGGAGATTAAAAAAAAAGTTTCGTGCAATATGTTATAAGTGCAAAATCATGAGCAACAAGTCAAATTCACAAGAAATTGCAGCACATTTGCTATTCGATATCCACAAAAACGCAAAATAACACTAACACTGTAACATGCGTATTAATCGAATTGAAGATATGGCATGAACTAAAATAGCAGAGATAAGATCAATTTAAATATGATTTCATTTTAATTTAATAATTGCAAAAATTCCGCCCTCGAACTTCGAAACATTTTCCGCACCTTCGGATTAGTTCCTAATGGGTATCTCTTCTAATTGAATCCTGTGATATGTTTTGAAATGCATTTCTTACTCTTTGCATACAATCTTCAATGGTTGTTAATGGACTCTCATAAACTTTATTTTTAATAGTTCCCCAAATGAAATAATCCAGAACTGATAAACCGGGCGAGCGAGGAGGCCATAAGAAAGATCCATTATTGGCAATCCATTGATCATAGAAAGAAGTTTCTTGTAGATAATTATTAATTAAATATGCGTTATGTGGGGGAACACCGTCGTGCTGATAAAAAATGTTTCTATGTTCGGAGAAAGATGAATTTTCTAAATAATTATTATTCAAATTTTGTAAGATATTCGGATATTTCACCTAAAAAAAAAAAAAAAAAACAAAAATTTACCTATACATATTAGCAGGAGAGAAAATTTAATTTACCGTTTAAGTTTTCCTTATAAAATTGTAATGCCACCACTCTATCGTTTCTTATGGCACAGTAAACATTGAACTGCCAACTTTCCTGAAAGTTTCGCCCTCTGAACATATGAGGATTTGAGTCACTCCAATAATGCGAATTGTGTCTATTAAAAAGTCCATTTTTAGTAAATTTTGCTTCATCTGTCCATACAATATTTCCAAAAAATAAGAATCGTGACCCTCGGACCTTATTAGAATAAACTTACAAAAATTCTGTCTTCTTAGGAAATCTGGTTCTTTTAATCCATGAACCATATGGAATGAAAGCGGGTGAAACTTATGTTTTAATAAGATTCTATGAATTGAATCCTTGCGTAGTCCTGATTCCAGAGCAGCTTGTCTTAATGACATCCTTGTAAATGCATGAAAATATCCCAGAATGACTATTTCAATATTTTCGTCATCAACAATAGGCTTTCTTCTTTGCATATTTGCCTTGACAGAGCCATAATTTTTAAAATTTTCCAATATGCGTTTTACAGTGTTTGGTGACGGTTTCCGTTTTTCTGGACATCGAGTAGCAAATGTGCTGCAAGTTCTTGATATTACTTTATCACATTCTCCATAAATAATAAACAAATTTAAAAAGTCTTCGTGGATGTAATTTAAACGTGCTGACATTTTTTGACATAAGATAATGACTGATTGTTTCTAATCATGGCTATTTTGATGAAATGATTACAACAATTCATGAATTTCTAATAAAATCGCAAATATTTCAAAAAGTTGTAACTTTAATCCCCACAATGCTAATATCAGAAAAAAGGGAATTCAATTTTACACATCTTGACGTACAAAAATATAGGGTGTTCCATTTGATCTAAACAAGTTTTCGCGGTTTGATATTGACAAAATGTAACGCGAAAAACGGAACATTTGGTATGATATTATTGAATTTAATTTAGTCGTAAAACGTAGTTCTCCTTGTGTTCTTTTTATGTGACAAGAGGCAAATGAGGATGTTTTACACGAAGAGAGTTATAACGGTTCTTGCAAACCGTTGCACCTGTCAAATTTTCTATAAAATGTCAAATATCTCTGAAACGGCTAGGTTTAGGTGCTACATACTTTCGACTCAGAATTTTATGCTCTTTTCGAAAATCGTAAAATATGTAGGGTGTTCCATTTGAAATAAGCAAGTTGGTATCGACTTCCGGTATAAGAAGAATTACCAGCTGCTTGTAATTATTTTAGTTATATTGGCCACACCGACATTAGTAATTATCTACATTTTCAAAATTTTCTGATGCGTACTTTTCTCTATATCGACCGATTCAGTTTCTGGTGAGACACTCTGTATAGTAGTTTAAATAAACTAAGTACATTTTGCGATATAATCAACACAAATTTACAACAGATACGTAGTATTACTTTGGAACATAAACACAATTCCAAATGTACAACTATGTTAAAATCTCGTATACTTATTATTGCTTGTTCAAAATTTAGTTATAAATGATTGGATTCTTGTAATTTATTGGGAAATAAAGACTATTATTATAATTACTATTTATAAAGGAGGGATCAAAATACTGTGAATAACCATGAATATGAATAGATTATTTTATGAATTGGTATTGAAACTTGCCAAATTCGTAGACATGATGATATTGTTAGGTATAACAACACCTATGCTTCTCATCTTTTATGCCTGTACCGTGTGATATATGGCTCTCGCTTCTGCCAGTAAGCATACCCTCAATTCGACCCAGCGTTGGTCTAACTGGCCCGATGGTATATTTTCTGACGTGGCAGCAATGCCTACCGTCCGTTGGTAAATCAATCTGCCAATTGATAATCCATTTCATAAAGACATCCAGTATAAATCTAAACTCTCATTCCGATCCTTTTTGGAGAATTTCTTCCATATTTGCGCTGCTGTTTAATTCCATTCCAATTGTAAAGCAAGTTTACATCTGGAAAAACTTTTAAAAGTTTTCCTTTGCTTCTTATAAAGAGGGTACGGTACTCATTGAAATACGAGGAATTATGACCTTTTATCAAACCAACTCTCTGTCATACCGCATCGGAACGTAAGTACAACTCTAAACATTAGTGCGTAGTTATAAGCTTACGCTAAAAGGGAAAAAAAACTCGAATTTAAAAGTTGTCACGGCAAAGAGAGACACGAGGCGTGTCTCCGCAAGAGCCATTGTTCAGAAGGTCTCATTCCATTTTCAAACATAAGGCTCGAATAAATGCAACGAAGTGAAACTGAAAGCGACTGGGAAAAATCGTCTACAAACTTGGCGTGTGAAATAAATCGAATCACGGCAAATTCCTTTATATTCCAACCGTAAATGATCTATCTATCCTACCTTGAAGCACTTAAATTTAAATAAAAACAACGTTTGGCTTAGCATTTCTCGCCCACATTTTTGGTCGAGGTTATTGCAGAAATAAACCTTGCTTGCTATAGATGAAGCAGGCCCTAAAATCAGGGGAAATTGTTCAAGCTTTAAATATCCCAATAACATATCTTCGACGTTTATTTCTAGGACTATTTATAAATCGCCTGTAACGACTGGCAGATAATTAAAATATGATTGTTGAAGAGTAAGTAAGAAACGGTAAAATATCGTTTTCCAGTGAATTGATATCATTTGTCGAGTATTCTAACACTACTTCTCCGGCATATTCCTCTTCCATTTCTCCTCTTCTAAAAAATAATTATGTATAAAGGCTGTAAATAATTTTTAATTAATAAAATCTATTATAATTAGCAGGACTATGATGTTACATGGCTAAACAAGTATTGTCTCTATTATATTAGTAATAAAACGCATCTTTCTATCTATGTATCTATCAATTTTCACCCTTTGTAACATTGCTTTTTTTCTACTCTCACGCCGACCATAGCTACGGCTTAACGATTAAAGCAGGAAATTCTCAAAGCTGCGGTCAATTCTTGATGAAAACTAAAACTTTAATGAAAGCCGCACTAAACTACATCGTTACTGGCAATTGCTCAAACTTATATTAACAATTCGCAAAAAGAGAAGCGCACGGAAACTTTTGAACGATTCCTTCTTTAAGTTTCACCAGGAAAAGCGCAACCGACGACTCAAGGTACTTGAAAACAAATTGCATACCTTCAATTTGCTAAATTGATGTGCAATTTTCTGAAATGGCCATCTCTTACACTTGTCTAAACGAGCCGAGTTGAAAATAATTATTGTAAGTTTTAAGAACATTTTGAATTATTCTCAGATCTTTGTACCTGACAAGTTATACAGGGTTATTGAGAACCTATCTTACTTACTTATTATTAGTTCCAAATAACAACACGGGCCGCTCTACAACAATAGAATCTTATCTGTGTCATCCACTTCATAGCGGAATCATGTAATATGCAATCACAAACATACATAATTTACACGGATTTTTCTAAGGCTTTCGACAGACTTGACCATGATCTGATAATATATAAACTTCCTATTCTTGGTTTGTGCAAATCTTGATTGATTGATTAATCTTTTTAAATCGTATTTATTTAATAGGACTCAGTATGTTGTATCTGTCAGGTTTAAATCTGTCGAATACATGGCAACATCAGGAGTCCTTCAAGGTTCCACACTAGGCCTGTGGCTTTATAACATCTTCATAAACGATATAGTAGAGGCAATTGATGTAAACTGCTTCATCTACGCTGACGACTTGAAAATATTCACTGCTGTTGATACACTCTATGACTGTCTTCGTCTTCAAAATAACTTAGAGTTAATAACTGATGTGAGGCAAATAAGCTATCCTCAGCTGCAAGTAAATAAGAGCAATTTTGTTAATGTTAATGGAAGTTTTATACAACCAGAGTTTTAAAATGGCCCCACAAAAAGAAATCCAAACTATTGAGATTGGGGAATCTTAGTGGCTATTGCTGAAGTCCTGCACGACCTATCCAATAATTACGATAAACCACATGTAAATGATCGCGAATAATTACACTGAAATGAACAGGAGCTCCATCGTGCGTGTACCACATTTGATTCCTTAACGCAATTGGTACATCTTCAAGCAACACAGGTAGTTCTTCTTGGAGAAAATGCAGGTACGATTAACCATTAAGGCGTCTTGGCAGAAAAAAAGGCCTATAAGATTATTACCAATAATTCCTACCCATACATTAACTGAAAATTGCTCTTGGAAATCGGCTTCGGATATGGCATGGGAGTTTTGGTCTGCCCGCACATGATTATTATACAAATTTTGAATAACATTCCTAGAACAATTTGCTTTGTCTGTGACTCAAACTGCGATTTAATGTAACATACTGAAGGAAAATCCCTGGAAAGTAATAGAAGAAACGGATACTACAAAAAATCAACCAAAATTCCCCAAACAATTTGATGACAAATATCTCTCATAATGAGTTAGAAGTCGTAGTTGCGGGATATAAGTTGTAATTATGAGTGATAAGTCATAATTACGAGTTATAAATCGTAATTACGATGTATAAATCGTAATTACAAGATATGTCGTAATTATGAGATATAAGTCGTAATTACGACATATAAGTCGTGATTATGAATTATAAGTTATAATTACGAGATATAGGTCGTAATTATGAGTTATAAATCGTAATTACGAGATGTGAGTCGTAATTATGAGTTATAAGTTATAATTACGAGACATAAGGCGTAATTACGAATTATAAGACGTAATTATGAGATGTAAGTCGTAATTACGACATATAAGTCGTAATTATGAATTATAAGTTGTAATTACGAGATATAAGTCATAATTGCTATATATGAGTCGTAATTATGAGTTATGAGTCATAATTACGAGACATAAGGCGTAATTACGAGTTATAAGTCGTAATTATGACATGTAAGTCGTAATTATGACATACAAGTCATAATTATGAATTATAAGCCGTAATTACGAGATATAAGTAGTAATTATAAGTTTAAGTCGTAATCACAGCATGACAAAAAATAGAAATATGTGTGGCTCGTCTGCGCTTCCATAGTTAAACTTTGTATATCATTTAGCATTACTATAAATTATTTCCTAGAATTTTTTGGAGGTTTTGAAGATTGAAGATTTTTCCAAAACTTAAAATAAAACTGTTGACAGATACTTTTTGTTGAATATTTTGGAATCGATTTCTGTATAAACATTTTTTTCTACGACGAAATTTCTACCCCATTATAAAAGTATAAATGCCACATATTTAGTGACTTATTATCTAATGCGGTTTTAGGTCCACACCCTGTACCACAATAGAACCATCAAAGCAAAAGGTAATTATAGACACTTTAGTCTACATACGCGACGTATGTGGGTGGGGTAGACGGCATTATGTGTGCTATCCCGTAATGTCCTGCGGGTTGGCTAAGTGCAAGACCATGTATCAACGTTAGTTACGATGTTCAACTTGCTGTACCGCCACGTATAATTTCAAATAAACGCTGACACAAAATTATGGCACAACATTATATTCTTTTTGTTTAAAAGGGTTTGTTTTATTACTCTTCTTGTTACATTTCGGGCTTTGTTGGGAGTTTCAGGCAAGCAAAAAGATTATTGTACAAGCCACGAGGGGTATTTTTAATTAGGGTGTATTATATTAGGGTGAAAATTACATGTGTAATGTAGATGAAACCGTGTGAACAAATAATTTTATTTTTATAAAAAAAAAGGAAATAAGAAAGTATTTTGTTTTGGTTAAAATGAAATGACTTAGAATTCAACAAGTCTTGGAAATAGTTACCACAAACGCCAACACTACACTGGAATGCCCCATTCGACAGCTGTCTCGTTTAAAAATAATGTTCCTTAGAAAGCCATCTAATACCAAGTCAGGTCTCCTCAATAATTTAAAAGATTGTTCAAAATTTTTCAATCAGTTTCAGCTAATATCTGATAAAAGATATAGTAGAGTAAGCTTGCTCTATCTTATGTAGATTTCTCCATATTCCCTATGCTTAGATACCGTTCTGATGGCGGTCTCTTTAACATAGGGCGCCTTAGAGCTTTCACGAAGACACGCACATGATTCATTTGTGATCTCCAGTATGCGGATGACTGTGCACTTTTAGCCTCTACGCCGGAAGAGCTTCAAGAACTTTTAGATGTGTATGCCCAGAGCTATGACTCCTTGGGGCTTAAAATCAACATTGGAAAGACTAAGATTATGTCAACTCCTCATCAAGTGAACCAAATAGACATTACACTTAACGGAAATTCTCTTGAAGTGGTGGATCAGTTCAATTACTTAGGCAACGCTGTTAATGACAAAGCAAACATGGACAGCGAGATTCGCAATAGAATTAACGCTGCATCTAGAGCACTCTTCGGACTTAGAGAGAGAGTATTTGACAACCACGACCTTGCTTTGTCAACGAAAATGGCTGTCTACAGAGCAGTTGTCATTCCAACACTGCTATATGGATGTGAAAGCTGGGTCACTTACCGTCGTCATGTGAAAGAATTAGAACGTTTTCAGCAAAGACACCTCAGAAGTATGATGAAAATCCGTTGGTTCCATCACATATCAAACGTGGAAGTACTCAGGAGAGCAAACAGCCTTCCAATTGAGGTGCTTATTTCAAGAGCATGCCTAAGATGGGCAGGTCACGTTCATCGTATGCATGATAACCGCCTTCCTAAATGTACGCTTTATGGTGAATTGCTAAGCGGTAGAAGAAGGCGTGTCGGTCAACGAAAGAGGTTCAAAGACGTTCTCCATGAAAATCTAAAATCCTGCGGTATTCCAGACGAGCAATAGGAACAACTTGCAGCGGACAGAACCGAATGGCGAGGAGTTGTGGCCAGCTATCAAGGAAATGTTGCTGCAAGAAGGCCGAATCCAAGACCTAACCAGGTATATGTTTGTCCTGACTGCGGTCGACATGTGCTCTCCCGAATTGGCCTCTATAGTCATAGTCGTGTGCACCGTAGATGAATGGGAATTACAATAGATTACACCTTTTACTTGTTTTTTATTACACACAATCTATCGACTGTAACATTTTTTTATACTCGGACTCGAGTAAAGGCTAATAATAATAATACTTAACACGCCCTGTATAACCCATAGGTGGATTTTTGTAGCTGAAATCCACTGAAGATGACAACTATTTGTTAATATAGTGTATAATTATTTTGTACTGTTATTGTTAATATCATACTTTAGTAAGTTTTGTATATTAATCATATTTTAGTTATATTTTATTTCATTTTATCATTTTTATTTTTGTACAGTTCCCATTTCTTCCAGACGGCTTCATCCTAAAACATAACTTTATTTAACTACTGTTAACACTTAATGATTAATGTGAAACTATGTAGGTATATGTGTTAATTTAAATTTTCCATTATTCCTAATATTTAAGTATAAATGTTAAATATTAGACTTACCTCTATGATTAACAAGTTATGCAATAAATCATAACAAATCAACATTTATTATCGTAGACTTTATTATTAATTTAATGAAAAATACTGGCATCTGTAGTATAGAAACTAATAGTTTTGTATTTACAGAGCGGTTTATTTGCATAGTAGTAAAACTTACATAATTCAATACCAGATGGCGTTACCTTTTATAAAATACATTTTTAAACTGTGACAGCTGGTATAAGCACTAGCTATCAAAATAAGTTTCTTTACTTTCGCTAATATACCGAAATTGTAATTATTATATTTCCCAACCTGCTATTTTAACTTAGTTCCTTCCAGTTTATAAAGTTCTTTTCTAGTTCATTTTTGGTATACGAAGTTAGTTTTCTTTATTCGAATAGTGGCATAGAACAATCATTTTCTGTTCGACTTTTGAAATTGGTAGATCACTTGAGAACTCATTTACGAAATTACAGTAATTTTTCAAGATTACATCTTTGGCGTCGTAATTTCATAGTGTGCTTACATCAGAAAGAGGTAAATCTTTTATTTATAAAAATATTAGTAACTATTATTTCAACATTTATTTTTTTATCGTTTTTTTTTTAATTATTATATCTGTAATTTTTTTATAGTCTCGCATTTATCAATCAGTGTTACTGATTTATTTTTTCTCTCTTGTCCCTCATGGCTTCAATTCATACCAATTTAAAATTAATTTTAAATTTAAAGTTAAAACTCAATTCAATTTGAAAATCAAAATTTAAATTCATATTTAATATATGATTCATCCTGTCTTATATAATAATAATCCTTTATAATTATTATTCCTGATAATTATAATTTCTACCTCAAGTTTTCTATACACTATAATATTCTCTCTAATTAGTGACTTGGAGAATATTTTGAGGTTTAATTATCATAATTAAGGCTATGATATATACAGTCTGTCCATTTTTTATTTATTTAGAACTTTATTTATACTGCACATCATACAGAATACAATATTCCACTTACATGGTGTACAGGGTTTTAGTAGTGTGTATACTACAGGCTAAAACTAAGAAACAGTAGTATGGAGGAAAAATATATATTTGACATGTAAAGCTAATATTACATATAATTATATACAAAGCTAATATAATATATAATTTATCATGTTATGCTAATATTACATACAATTTAACAGTTTACTTCTACTTATGTTAAAAAAGTCAATGTCATGATTTTTTATAAATTCATTTGTAGTAATCAAACATTGGCTAACGGGCGAAATTGTGTTTGTTATTTTAAAAGTATTATCTCTCCTTCTTAATCTAATATCAGGAACATTAATAGCAGTTTCTGGTAAGATATCAGGATCATTAATCTTATTAAAAACGTTAAATATAAACAATATCTCAGAGTTATTTCTTCTATTCTGAAGTGACTTAATATTAAAATCTAGTATTTGCGTTGTGTAAGATATAAATAATGGCCATGAATTATGTTTTCTAAAGAATAGGGTTCTCAGTAGTCTTTTTTGGATTTTTTCTAGCATATCAGAATATAAAATAGTTTTTGGATTCCATATTATAGCCCCATACTCTAGTTTAGAACGAACATATGAATTGAATAATAATATACAGGTATCATAGTTAAACTCTTTACTAGATCTAGTAGTAAAACTAAGCTTTCTGTAACCCTCGGATATTAATTCTAATACATGACTGTTGAAGCTAAAGTTACTAGTAAACTTGACACCTAGATCTTTTATCTCACAGACACGATCTAACGTCGTGTTATTGATCTTGTAGTCATTTATAATAGGATTTTTTTTTCTTGTGAAACTGACTGTTTTACATTTGGACTCATTGAGAGTAAGGTCACTTTTGCTGCAGTAGACAACCAGAGCATCTAGGTCATTCTGTAATAGATTACAGTCTTCCAAAGTATCTACTCTAAGGAACAATTTTAGATCATCTGCATACAGTAAAAATTTAGAGTGTTTAATATAAAGGTTTATGTCATTAACAAATAATACAAAAAGCAAAGGTCCCAGAATGGACCCCTGTGGGACTCCTGATGTGGGATTAAAGTTATATGATTCAGGGCCCACTTAATATCGGTCGTACAAAAAAGTTACTTTTACGAAAATTGTTCCGATTTATATAACCTACAATATGGTTTAAAGACATTTGAAGTCCATGGCCTACTTTAAGAGTTATGGCGGAAAATATCGAAAATGCGGAACACGTCTAGGCCAAATATCTCCGTTATTTGAAGAGATACGAGAAATATTCTAAGGCAAAAATTTTCTCCAAAACCGAGTGTTTCAACGAGGTTTTATCTATTTTTTTTCAAAATCGCTGTATTTTGAAATTTACTCTTCAGGCTGTTGAAAAAATTATTTTGAAACAGGTGGGAAATGGCGCCATTAAAGTACTCTATTTAATGGCGCCATTTCCCGCCCGTTTCAAAATTTTTTTTTTAATAACCTGAAGAGTAAATCTCAAAATATAGCGGTTTTGAAAAAAATTAGATAAAACCTCGTTGAAACACTCTGTTTTTCAAAAAATTTTCCTCTTAGAATTTTTCTCGTATCTCTTCAAATAACGGAGATATTTGGCCTGGACGTTTTCCGCCTTTTCAACATTTTCCGCTATAACTTTTAAGGTAGGCCATGGATTTCAAATGTCTTTAAACCAGTTTGTAGGTTATATAAATCGGCACAGTTTTCACAAAAATAGTTTTTTTAGTACGACCGATATTAACTGAGATATTCTCGAGTGCCCTAATAAAATGGACAGCCTGTATACATATTGGAGCAAGTATTATTGCTAGGATACGTAACTACCTAAATTCCTCAGTTAAATTATTACATTTTGTTAAAATATAGTACCAGAAAGTATTTATGCTTTGATAGCGAGCTACTGCATGTAATATGAACTGGTTTCATCACCATTAGATCAATGAGGATCAAGACTGCTGGAAGCCGGAACTAGTAGGAAACTTTTCTTCAGAGTCGACCAACTCCCAATATGCAACTTGGTAATATCTGTTTTAATTGTAAATTTATTATATAACAAGTATATTTTTTTGTACATATTCTTTTAACATCACAACAATCATCAATTTTCTCTATTAATATACATGTATTTTAAATTACTGTCATTTTATTGATCATTTCACATAATTCAAATTTTTCTATAGAAATTTGTTTTGAAAATTCAAAGAGCAACACTGAATAAACTATAGATGGCGCCCTTTAAATATCACTAGTTATTTACCTTAAATTGTTCTCTTTTTATTAACAAAAAAAATTAACACAGAATATTTTCCATATAAATAAAATGACTTTTTCCCTGCTCACGGCCCATTAAAGCTCCCGTACTATACCAGCTAGCCGTTTGCATATATGTTATGCTTTTGTTCTGTTTTGAGCATTCTTTTGGTCAAAATAGAGGAAAAGCGTAACAAATTCATTCTTAATTGAAACTGTACAAAATGCATATGTATGGCTTTTATTACTCCTGACATCCCAACAGCATTTATTAGGTATCATTTATATCGCCACTTACCCGAACCCTTATTCCCCGAACGAGGCCAGCGCCGATGTCCATGCAGATACCCCGTACTTTCCCCGTGTCTGTTCATCCCCAGAGTCCCTATCCGGAATCTCGTCAGCATCGTCGCCGGTTGATTTCCCTTGTGAAATCGGTGCTCCTAGATTCGCCATCCCCGATCCCGATACTAGACTACCGATCACTTAAATGTGCCTGAATGCCCCTTATGCACACGCACTGCGGTGTATTCTAATCGAATAGGCATTGGATGAGGATCTGGAGTGTAACCGTAAACACTCTGGCTATTGCCTAGGCAGGATGTTGGGTGGAGGGTGTAGGTTCTGTAGAATGTATATTTGGATTGTGGTTGTTTAACGATAGTGTTCGACGGAAAATAATATTTATCTTGTGTCTTACAGCTCGCTACTTTATCTTCTCAGCTTGCGGATTTGAATATAACATTATGTGCTCTAAGAAATCCATGACGGGCTACATAATACAACTTTATATTCCTACTACTTCTTTGAAGTTCTAAGTTACCAACACTAATCTACTGAACAACTACACATATTTTTCTTAGCGAAACATTTTCATTTATTAATCAAAACAATTTGCTTCATTGATATTATTATCGGTGCTGTACCCATACATTTCAGTGAACACAGGCAGTAGTAATTGATGAATATTGGCCTACTAATTAATAAAAGGTCATCGAAATTGTTTTAGCATTTCAATTAGATAGAGGTATTAATTAACTGAGTTTGAACAATTCAAACGTTTCAGTTGGAAAACATATTTTACATCAAATGAAATTCGTTATGAACGGTCTGCGGAGTCCATCATTAAATATTTCTCCTGTTACCAAGTTACAGGGATCGGGAAATGATTTACCCGGAGGAACCCATAGTTATATTCACTTTCTGCTGTTTTATACAATTTCATTAAAACTTCAGCATCCCCTTTGCTAACAAGGATTTTAATATAGGTATACCAAAATACACATTTAATTAAGAGAGGTTTAATATGTTATGATCGAATTTGCATTAGTCTGAGTTTGTCGGATAACTAGAAGGATTAATATTTTATGAAACAGGTAAATTTAAGTGTAAAATATGTATATAGTAAAGCTTGCATCATTTTTACTCACTTCAATAAACCTATATGAAACTGAGAATAAAGAAAATCTATTACCAATAATAACAGAAAAAAAACAATGTCAACATTTTATATCATTTTCCATCTGGCATAAAAATAAACGAAATTAAAGAAACTTTAAGAAATGGCTGCATGAATTTATAACACAAAATAAAAAGATCTTCATTTAATATTCCACAAAATTAAAACCCGTATGTTAGCATCTATATATTCTTCCAATTTTATTCCAATTTAATTTTCGGCCAGTGCCATGAAACATTATTACAATTATTGACAATCAACAATTATAACATATAATAATTATCATTGTTATTATATAGAGACCAATCTTACACAAGACGAGTTTCTTGTTAAGCTTAGAGTGTAAGAACTCTGTAAGATACATATTTTGTAATTAATTTTGTAAATATCTTCAATAAACTATCAAACTATCCTTTTGGAAACACACATTTAATTCGCACAATTAATTTATTTTAATGTAATTATTACATATACACTATATGCGTGATTTTAACATTACATTATTTGTATTAGCATTCACAGTAAAACGTATTATTTTGACGAGAATACAACTTTAGAACGTGAATATTTAAGTAGACAAGCATTTCCGGCAAATCTATTTTGTTATGCATCATCTTATATAAGAAGCTCAAGATCGAAGTAAATACCCAAATCTTTAATCAATGTATCGCGCTCTAGTATCGTTGCCGTTATAGAATAGTCATATATCTGTTCTTCTTTTTCATATATGATACAACTTTACATTTGCTGGCATTCAGATCTGGCCTATTAAGTGAACACCACTGACTGACGTCAAGTTCTTTCTGAAGTTCTCTGCAGTCATCTTCAGATTTTATATTTATAAAGAGTTTCATATCATCTGCATATATTAGTTTGTCACATTCAAGAATTTTGTATAAGTCATTAATAAATAATAGAAATAGCAAAGGTCCAAGATTACTACCTTGCGGTACTCCAAATGTCGATGAGTATATAGATGATATGAAACCATTGTAGAATACAAACTGATATCTATTCTGCAGATATGATCCAAAGAACATTAACAACTAGTTATTAAAACCAATTGTTCAGTAATATCTTATGGCCAATTCCATCGAAAGCCTTAGAGAAGAATGTGTACAAGGCATCAATCTATCCTTGATCATCGACGACATTTGACACATTTTGAGTGAACAGAACTAAATTTGTGATGGTCGATCTGTTAGCCATAAAGCCATGCTGATATGGTGTTATAATTGTTTTGGAAGACAAATACACCTTCGCAAAATTACTCAAAATAGAGATTTGCCTGCAGCTGTTTCCGTTAGCTGGATCTCCCGCTTTAAACGTTGGACATGCCTGTGCTATTTTCCAGTCTTTCGGGAATGTTGATGTTTAGTGGCCAAGTGTAGATTCGGACAATTTTCACGAGCTACCAAGTATTGTTACATTAGTGGCTATTTTACCTCTACCATATGTTACGTTGGGGGCTAAATGAATACTTATTAAATAAAACAAGGTGGTAAAAAAACAAGGTAAAAGTTTATTCAATTTTTAATTGAAAATAAAACAAATGAAATACTTACATTGTAACCCACCCCTAGCAGAGGGGAGTTGGGTCACGCACCATACACCCAAAAAATTGTCTTCTTTTACATTTCAAAACCCAACGTTTCTACCACATTTCGAAGACCCAACTGAATTATTTTTTCAAAGTTCTACCAGCTGCTACTTTACTCTTGCTAGCCGATTTTTGCGAGTCAGCAATTCCATCCAGTGGCCTACTTAGTGGATAGCATAGTTAACACACCAGAGCTAACTCGGCATTCTACTTGAACATTTTGAAATGTTATATTGTGATTTATAGATATTAATTTCTACGTAAGAATAATGTAACATACTGCGTGTTTCAAATGAATAATAAAATAAATAACAATTACTTTGTGACCAGGAACTAGCTTTTAACAATGTATATGTGAAAAATTGTCGCACTTATGATACAGAAAATAATAACCTTTTTTGTGTGTAATTACCTCTTTCTAAATTTAATATGAACCATTTTTATTTTTAGGGATTTTCACTACAAATAAAACACTAGCCCTGATACATAAATAGGCTTGCTTTAACAGTGAATCTCCTAAATTATTATCATTGCACAAGTAGACTCTTTAATCGAATAATAAAACCTTATAGTTCTGTTACATTTTTCTCTTATTCTTCCAAGATGATAAATTGTTATTTTTAAAGCGCTCTGTCACGTAGCCAGCATTTTCATTTCATTCTCCCGACGTTTCATGTGGAGTTGCGAATCGAAATAAAAATATGATTGACATTTCTGCGCGAATGCTTCTAAAGTACATACATAATTGTATAATAGTATATCGGGATACAAGGCTGGCAAGCATAATACGATAGTTAAGGATAAGTTTCAAAGGTATCATAATTTGGGATTCTGTAATGAGTATTTAACAACCAAGCATGGTATATTTTTACTATACGAGTGACATCGAAAACTGATTCATTTGATAAGAGAATATTGACAGTTGTCACTGAACGAGTACTTCTGGCATGACACAAAATGATTCTGTAGTGAGCTTACTGATGACTCCGTTACTATGTGACCATTTTTTTTCCTCGAAACTATGAGAATTTCTTTTATTATTATTTAAACTTTCTTACTTTAATAGAAGTTCTATTTTAATTGAGGTAAAATAACATAACTAATTTTGTTTTCTTTGAGATACGACGGCGTTTTATTGAGAATTAGGTTTGATTTTATTTTTATCGTTTTAACAAGACTTAAATATTATAATTATTCTATTAATGTTATCACTGTTATCAAGTTTGTTTAGTTTATTCTAAAGTCTTAACTTACTAACATTTATATAGGGTGTCCATTTTCTCAGGGCCCTCGAGAATTTCTCACTTAATATCGGTCGTACAAAAAAAATTATTTTTACGAAAATTGTGCCGATTTATATAACCTACAAAATGGTTTAAAAACATTTGAATTCCATGGCCTACTTTAAGAGTTATGGCGGAAAATATCGAAAATGCGGAAAACATCTAGGCCAAATATCTCCGTTATTAGAAGAGATACGAGAAAAGTTCTAAGGCAAAAATATTTGGCAAAACAGTGTTTCAACGAGGTTTTATCTAATTTTTTTTCAATACCGCATTCATTAAGAGTCAATAAAATTTTTACGTTCTATAGAAAATGTCATTGACTAGTGAGTAAAGTTGGTGTATATCGAAATACATTTAATTCCCGACGAGTAATTCATAATACCCCTAATAAACGCTGGACCTCTTCGCTTCTGACATAAACCTAGCACACACACCTGCTGAAATAAATGAAGTTTTACGTTCTACGTGGGTTATTTTCTAGATTGGCCCACACACCGTGTGATTGGATAACATCTGAGCGACGTGACGCCGTCCCTATATATGAAGGATGATGTTCTGTATCGACAGTAGTGAGTTACGACTAGCTTCGGTGGCATTGTACAAGGATCCATCAAAATATTTTTTGGCTAGAATATGAGAAAAGTTAAATAGTACTGTGAATTGTTATGCGTAAGTAATAGAAAAAAAATTACGTATTCAATTTAAAATAATACGTATCTTGTATGAGCTAGTTAGTACATTAACCGTGGCATCAATAAACAACTAAAGTAAATAAATAGAGTAGGAGTAAAAGATGAAGTTTAATATGGCTACTTTTAAATACATCTCTAAATAAAAATATAAAAATAGGAATTATAATATTCCAACCTAACTGCAAGTGCCCTATATATAATAAGGACTAAGCAAATTAAATCAGCTACATACCGACGACGAGAGCTGAATTAAATGGTGAAACTTGCCGTATTTTGTCTAACGCAGCACAAAAATACAATAACTTGGATTGCTCGAATGCTACGAGGAAGATGCAAAGCCTCCTTCATCTCAGGATGTCACTAACTGCAGACCGGTTTCGACCTATTTTTAAGTCTCGTCAGTGCAGTGCAAGTGAGCATACCTTCGATAAATCTGAGGTGCTTCTCATAGACACTGTTAAGTCCCACAGCAGTAGAGCGTAACTAGCGCTATCTCTTGGTAGTGTCGAAACCAAATCGGAAGTAAAATTGATAATCATGACTGAATAATCAAATAGGAATTATAATATTCCAACCTATCTGCAAGTGCCTTATATATAATAGGACTATACAAATTAAACCAAAACAGCTATTCTCCCAGCTAGTGTTAGCCTCACCTGGGCAAAGTACAGTCTCTCTCTCGGTTGTCACGTCGATGTCGTGAGTAACTTCGTCAGAGTCTCGCGCCTCGCTGGAAAGTAGGTTGCACTTCATGGCTGTGAGTCTGCTGCTATTTCCTCAAAGTACAAGGCCTCGACACGAGAAGTGTCGGTAATAATTAAATCGGATCTAATTCTCTTCTACCCCAAATATAAGGACTCGATACGGAAAGTATCGGTAATAATTAGATCTGTTGGCTTGGTTTGGTTTCTCCTATGTGTTAGCTTCCTGGGCGGTCAAAGGAAAATGACCCCCTTTCGCGGTTTTCTCATCTCTTTTATATGCACGCCACCCTATGCAAAACTTGTATGACGCGAACGAGAGAAAGTGGCCCGTTAGGGGGACACATAGTCGGGGCTACTTGAAAATGGCATTTGTTAAATTTTAGTTACGGGCTCCAATGACTAATAAGGTTTATTATGACTCTTAACTTCTGTAACATCTGTTTGGAAATGTAACGAGCTAGCATAGCCTAGCGTTGCTTTTAAGACTTTAGAAACTTATTCATTTCTGTACGAAATAAAATTATTGGACTTGAAAACTTAAATATTATGCCAATGATAATGGCTTTTTAAATTTAATTCCTTGTAACTATGTCATAAGAAAAAATAATTATTAATAAGTTAAATAGGAGTAATTGAATTTTGATAAGAAAGTATGAAAATAATTTTAAAACGGCTGGCACTATATGAGGCGTTTTAGTACATATAATCAACAGTATTTTTCTTGACTGAAAACTTTCAATATGTTGGAAAAATGCTTTGGGACTTCCGAATACCGAATAACAGCAAAGTATTAACATCTTAGATTCATGTTGTTACGTGTTTCATCCTTCGGTAAACACCCCCATCGTAGGTTCAATAATTGCAACACGAATTATCACTAACTACTGATTTTTTGTCACTAAATTATTTACAATAATTAGTCCTTATAACTACACACTAACTACAACTTTTTAACTATTATAAATTCACTACATATTTGTGAAATATATCCTAAATTATTTGCTTTTTAGTTGACTTGTGACTTAATGATCTCACCTTATACAGCCGGTGATTCTAAGGCACTCGTGTCCTTTCCTGTTTCATTTTTATTTTTCCTTATTCCTGACATTTCATTCCGCTGACTATACAGAATAGCACAGTATCAAGTGGTGTCCTATATTTAGGAAAATATATAACTGGAAATATTGAATAAATGCATCTAAATGTATCACAGTATAAGGAATAAGATATATCGCTATTGGACGACAGCGAATAAAAAGCCTACCTCCTTTTTACAAATCTTGACGAACAATAGTATTTTCCTTATAGCGATTTTTCTCGGTAACTTTAGAGTCGGTGAGCTAATAACGAAAAATTTCTAGAAAATTGCAGAAGATACTCTATATTTTAATTTTTTCTTAAATAATAATTACTAGATTCAGAACTAGTACTTATAGTTTATCCAAAGTCGGTTTAAAACTATATAAAAACCAAAAAGCGGCATTCCTTTGTAAACCGACCTCAAACGCGTGCAATCCATAGGTATATAATGTTAATAAGGCAGGACGTTAGAATAAACTTAACACACCTTATAACAGCAATAACATTAATAATATAATTACAACATTTAAGTCTTGTTAAACCGATACAGATAAAATAAAACATTTCTTTTATTGGCACCCTATTTTGTTATTTACAGTATGCCTTAGAATGTTTAAATCCAAGTTTTAAAAACTCGCGTATCGGGGCGAGCGTAGATGTCTCTTTACTATGTACATACTTCGATGTGCGATGTGCGATGTAAAGCAACGTTAGGCGCGGTTAGTACTTGGATGGGCGACCGTTTCAAAGAAGACCTTGTTCTCGCCTCACATATCTTCCAGCGGCTTGTATATCAGTGTATGCGCGGAAACTATACAATCTTAGGCGAGGACTGTGTAGGTGATATACCATTTTTCGGAGGTGATGTAAAGTCGTCGGTCCCTTGTCTATTAAATGTTAGGCTAGTAAAAGGTCCCTACACTTCTTAAGGAAAGAGGTTCGGCAAAATTCTTGGTTGGGGGTAGCTCGTCTACAGCGTCGGTGATAGGCCTTAGTAGCGGAAATAGACCGACGTTAAATAAATGTTAAAAAAAATGCGCGTGTTTTAAAGTTACTATGGCAAATCAACAACCCGAGAAGCGTGAAGTTAAAATGTCAACTTTTTAATTATTGATCTGACAGGAGAGTACCTTGTAACTCAAATAAAATATTACTAACAAATGTTTCAAAAGCTTTATTCAAATATCTAACATTCTTGATTTTTTAAATAAATGTGAAAAGTACACTTGGTATTGTTTGAAATAGTAATACTTCGGTTTTTGAAATCAGAGGAATTTTTGTTCACCACAGCTGCCGATTTCCATCCTACTTGTAGTTGGATTTGATCTATTGTCATGCCACTATTCGCCATAATGGTAGCGGACGTACGTCGAAACGCATGTCCCGTGTATTTCTCAGGATCCTCCAATGGGGAACAATCCAAGCCAGTTCCTAATATATCCAATAGATGACGCCATGTGTACTAGGTCTAATGTCATTCTCAATTTGAATCATATAAGTTGCTTCAAACTTTGTTAGGGATTAATTTAGTTAAAAGGCATGTGGTTGTTAGTCGGTTTGATACCGGATCAAAAACTAAATTTAATTTAATTTTCAATTATTGTTTTGGTTTGTTTGATTGAAATTTCGATTTATTAGGATTAATAAGCAAGTTATCGTGTAGAAGTAATATTCTAGGTAAGTTTGAATTTCTTTGATTTATCATAGGCACGTGCTCACGTTAGAGGTTAATTTTGACAATAATTTTGCAACTTTAATTATAGACGATTTTGGCTAGGCCAGATTTCGATTTGGGCACGGCTAAATTTTGAGTGCAAAATTTCCCAACTGTTCTATTTTTGGATTATTTTGATTTTGGATCATTTGCTATTCTTTGGTACACGAACTTTGGTATACGAATTTGCTCTGCTTTTCCATTTTACGATTGAGAAAAAACCTATTTAATTGTGTTGTGAAGATTTCTACAACCTGCAAGGTCCTCGATCAACAACGGACTTTTTAATAGACACAATTCGCATTATTTGAGTGACTCAAGTCCTCATATGTTTAGAGAGCGAAACTTTTAGGAAAGTTGGCAGTTCAATGTTTACTGTGCCATAAGAAACGATAGAGTGGTGGCATTACAATTTTATCAGGAAAATTTAAACGGTAAATTAAATTTTCTCTTCTGCTAATATGTATAGGTAAATTTTTGTTGTTTTTTTTAGGTGAAAGATATCTGAATATCTTACAAAATTTGAATAATAACTATTTAGAAAATTTACCTCTCGCCGAACATAGAAACATTTTTTATCAGCACAACGGTGCCTCCCCCACATAACGCATATTTAATTAATAATTATCTACAAGAAACTTTTTATGATCAATGGATTGCCAATAATGGACCTTCCTTATGGCCTCCTCGCTCGCCCGATTTATCAGTTCTGGATTATTTCATTTGGGGAACTATTAAAAATAAAGTTTATGAGAGCCCATTAACAACCATTGAAGATTGTATGCAAAGAGTAAGAAATGCATTTCAAAACA
This sequence comes from Leptura quadrifasciata, assembly GCA_963675555.1. Lineage (NCBI taxonomy): Eukaryota > Metazoa > Arthropoda > Insecta > Coleoptera > Cerambycidae > Leptura > Leptura quadrifasciata. Next base: position 3,990,137 of record OY776681.1, on the reverse strand, counting down.
TAGCACAGGATTCAATTAGAAGAGCTATCCATGAGGAACTAATCCGAAGGTACGAATAATGTGTCGAGGTTCGAGGGCGGAATTTTAAGCAATTATTAAATTAAAATGAAATCATATTTTAAATTGATCTTATCTTTTCTATTTTAGTTCATGCCATAACTTCAATTCGATTAATACGCATGTTACAGTGTTAGTGTTATTTTGCGTTTTTATGAATATCGAGTAGCAAATGTGCTGCAAGTTCTTGATATTACTTTATCACATTCTTCATAAATAATAAACAAATTTAAAAAGTCTTCGTGAGTGTAATTTAAACGTGCTGGCATTTTTTGACATAAGATAATGACTAAATGTTTCTAATCATGGCTATTCTGATGAAATGATTACAACAATTCATGTAAAATTGTTTAAATTAATAATTCTTTTCCCACAGCGTTAGCTTAAAAACCCTAGACTTTGCTGTATTCTTGGTATTTATTTTATATAGACATTATAAAATTCGTCGCAAACTCATTATATTATTCTTGCTTAACGCCTTCCACATCACACCATTAAGACTCGAACGGTAACAGAAAATATATTTATCCTCCATTTAAAATTATAATTGAATTTACACCCATATATTTGGATTTGTTTTGAGTATTTAAATCTAAATCTAAATAAGTAAAGCTTCTATTGTATACGCCACTGTGTTTAAACGCTATACACAGAAATGTTTGATAAACATTAGGCAAATGAACACAAAAGCTCTATAAAATGTGTATATAGCTGTTCCTACAATTTTGTTCATATTAAGTGCTACAATAAAGTTACAAAGAAAGTGAAAATTTGCAAGTTATGTCGCTTCGGATGAAATCACGGCCATGTCTGCGTATTTTAATGGAAAACATTTTCATTTATAGTAGATGTTTAGAAAACAGAATTTGGAAGCCGAGGGCGAGGTTGTGCCGGGATATTTTAAAACATTAACATATGATGATAAAATAATAGTAATAACTGCTAATATTTATCAGTTGTTCGGTAATTTTGCTAATTAGTAAAATACTGATGTTTACTTGAATATCTCCTTGACATTACTAAAGCTTTTAACTTTTCCAATTCTAATTAATTAGTTTCAACATTAAGGCCCAGTTGTATAAAAGTGGATCAAGGAATGTTCAGTTGAACTTGGTTCAAAATCTTTGGATACTATTGTTGTAGCAATTGTAACCCTGGGTTTTAAGCCAAGTTCAACTGAACTTCAGCTAATCCACTTTTATATAACTTGGCCTAAGTTATTATAGTACATCTAAAAATAATTTTCCTGGTCTCAAAATTGTCTCAATCGCAGACAACAGTTGTTCATCACAAAAAAAATCAATTTTATCCGGTGTTCCACAAAGATTTACTCTTGTATGAGTAATGAGGTTATAAATTTAGTAAATCTTGATCTAAAAAGTATCTTTAACAGGTGTGGTAAAAATGGTCCTAAATAAATCCAACTAAAACAGTGGCTCTCTGTGTCGGTCCCAACTGCCAGCGAGATGATTTTTGTAATAATCATCTGAAAATTAATAACTCCACAATATCTTCAGCAAATAATCTCGGTCTTTTCTAACAAATTATGTTTTAATGACCCCGTTAACCACATTGTCAAAGTTTCGTTTCTTAAATTGAAGTCAATATATTTTTTTAAATATTATTGACTTTCAAGACTTTAGATATTTTATATGTGAATGATGGTTTTGTGAATTTCAGGAAGACTGTATAACACTTTAGTAGGGCTTTTCTCAGAGAATGAGAATTTCTCGGATATTTGAATGGGGTCAGAGTTATTGATGACGATTTTTGTTTTTTTTTTCTAGATATGTGGTGGGTGGCAATCAGAGGTAGTCAGTAGAACGGTGGAGTTGCCCTTTGCATATGTTTTATATTTCCGTACTCGAGAAGCGTTGAAAACATTGTTGATACATGTATAATAAACAAACCTGCCGATAATTCGGTTAGAAACAGCTAAGAAATACAAGCGTCTCACATTTCTCAACGTATTTTGAAATGTGTTTAGTTATTTAGAGCAATGTTTTGACACGGGACACCCAAAAGTAAAACGAATATTGATCTAACCAGCTCGTAGTCTTTCATTTGTCTGGAAAAATTTTCAGAGCACTAATGTATCTGTGTTTGTAAACTTAGTGAAATTTTATATCAAATAAGACTAATTAGATCTCTAATTTGCGTATTTATATAAACAAGTAGTTAACTGTTATGGGAACTTAGCCATTTAATATGAAGGATTTGATTTACTGGTCCCAAGTTCTAATAGTAGTAGTTAATTTGCAGCCTAATATATCTGAGCATTAAACAAAAATTGAACACTAAAAGGTTATTTGTGCCACTGTTTCTCGGAAAAATATACATAAAATTTATTTATAGAGAATTTGCTTAGATTCAATTTTATATATCAATTTAATCAGGCGGTGAACTGGAAACGAGTTTTTGTACAATAACCAAATTGATATTAAGATATGGGAGAGGCGTTTGCACTTCCAAACGTGAATGCCTGTATAATGGACTGGGTTGAACTAAATTCCTGTATATTTTTGGTCGATTTCAACTATTATTATTAGTTAGTAAGTTCTTTGAACACCCTATAGTATCGATTATATATTCAAATTTACTGTAAAATTAATACACACATACTCACACACCTGCAGAAATATCTTGTATAACGAACAACCTAGTAAATCCTTGCAGCCAGATCTGCCTCGATGTAATGCATATTATTTTACATAATAACACAATATACATCTCTGGGATTGTGCTAAGGTAAATCAGGACTGTGTGCTTAGATTAGATTTAGGGATAATGGAGTTTCTGTTGTACAACACAATGAAACAGTTCGTATCGTCTTGTGTTAGTCTTAAGGAATGATATCTGTGAGGACACAGCGAACAGCTTTATATTGCACCTTGCCATGAGCGGCGCCACATATTATTCTTTTTTAAATTATATCTTAATATTTGCTCTTGTGGCGAAAGTCATATCTATTAAAATGCAAAGGTTATGTATGTGAGACATGCATCTACTAAGTATTATACAGTGTGTTTCATTTCTCGTGAGGATACCCCTGTATCTCCTTTATTTGTGGCCGAATTCATTTCTAATTTTTATCAGATATACAACTCTATAAGGCGATTTTACATGACACATAAATGTCGTCTAGATCTAAAACGCCGGCCTACTGCGATAAAAAGAAAATCGCAATTTTCGAGAAATCATAGTAGGCTTAGAAATAGACAAAAATTTTGTTAATAAAAGTTGTTCAGAATCACGAGATATGCCCCCTATAAAATTTGGTGAAAATCGGAAAACTTAAAAAAAAAAAAATGTTTGTTTCACTTCTCGTGAAGACACCCCTGTGTCTCTTTTATTTGTGGCCGAATTTCAAGACTAATTCATGGAGTTATACAGCTCCATAATTCGACTTTGTCCAACACATAGAGATAACTTTTTCCAACAAATGAAAGTTGTGAGCAAAAATCATGATTCAATAAAACGCTAAAAGAGTCACTTCTTATTATTACATATCAAGTTAACAATGTAATACAGTTTTTTTTTTGTTGTCACTGTTCTTGAGAAGTAACGCTCCATCATATCCTTCCTCCTTATCGGCTCAGAGATTTAGGAGCGGTTTTTTTGTTTTAAATGTTAAGAATGCCGTGAAATTAACTGTCAATATTAGTACTTTTATGACAGAAGTGATTGTTGTTATCTATTGTTGAGTTTGTTAGTTTCCTTATTTGATTTTTTTACTCATAATGGCTAGAATACTTTTAACTCCTAATGAAAAAGTAGAAATAATAAAGATAGTCTGTGAAAATGTACGGTCTTCAAGAAAAGCAGCAGAAGAATTTAATTTAAGACATCCTCTAAGACAACCAATACACCATGGTACCATAACAACAAGAATATGTCACTTGTTCAATATAACTGGTAATGTGCTTAAACCGAGAGTACATCTTAATCGAAGGCATGAAGATGATAATGTTATATTAGCGGCGTTTAACGCCAATCCCACTACCAGCCTTAGAAATATGACTCGTGACCTGAATTTATCGGTGTCAAAAATTTGGAGATGTTTAAAACGCCATAAACTACAACCGTATAAACCAAAATTTTTACACACTTTGGAGGAAGGTGATGAAGAGAGAAGACTGGAATATTGTTTATGGATCCAAAGTAATTATTTAAACAATCGAGACTTCTTGAAGAAAATAATTTTCACGGATGAAGCAACTTTCTCCACCAACGGGGTGGTATCATCACAAAACTGTAGGTACTGGGCAGTAGAAAATCCTAATTGGGTAATAAATTGTAAAAGGCAATATTCCCAGAAGGTAAATGTGTGATGCGGAATTTTAAACGAAACAATAATAGGGCCGTTCTTCTTTTTTCAAAATATAAATGCGTTACATTTGCGACAATTTTTAAATAATGATCTGTGGAATGCAGTAGTCGATTTTCCTTTGGAACAATTGTATTTCCAACTCGATGGAGCATCTATCCATAATTCCGTAGTAGCAAGAGCATGGATGAATGAACATTTTCCCCAAAGATGGATAGGACGAAATAGCCCTCTCATACATTGGCCACCCAGATCTCCTGATTTCACTCCTATGGATTTTTATTTTTGGGGTCATATTAAAAACAAAGTTTATAAGACCAGACCTCAAAATGTGGAGCAGCTTTGTGAGAGGATAAGGCAAGCTTGTTTAGAAGTTACAGCTCAGGAATTGCAAAGAGTTGTAATAAATAACAGAAAGCAGATTGAGAAGTGTATTACACTTGATGGTGGGTTAGTAGAAAGGGGCCGAATATAATAATATAGTCATTCATTGTAAACACTTACTTCATTTTTTATTTAATAAATATTTTTAATAATAATTGTGCACGACTTTCATTTGTTGGAAAAAGTTATCTCTATGTGTTGGACAAAGTCGCTTTATGGAGCTGTATAACTCCATGAATTAGTCTTGAAATTCGGCCACAAATAAAGGAGATACAGGGGCGTCTTCACGAGAAGTGAAACAAAAATTTTTTTTTTGAAAGTTTTCCGATTTTCACCAAATTTTATAGGGGGGCATATCTCTTGATTCTGAACAACTTTTATTAACAAAATTTTTGTCTATTTCTAAGCCTACTATGATTTCTCGAAAATTGCGATTTTCTTTTTATCGCAGTAGGCCGGCGTTTTAGATCTAGACGACATTTATGTGTCATGTAAAGTCGCCTTATAGAGTCGTATATCTGATAAAAATTAGAAATGAATTCGGCCACAAATAAAGGAGATTCAGGGGTGTCTTCACTAGAAGTGAAACACACTGTAGATAGATAGATACCTTCATGGCACACTTAAATGGAAAACTTAAAATATTATAAAAAAAAAATTGATGTTTGCAATGTCACTTATTTGGCATCTTTGGATTCAGACAATTATGCAGAATTCAAAAATGCAATAATAGACAGGGTGTTTCATTTAAAAATCGAAATTTCACTTCCGGCGAAACCGGAAGTGAAAGAAAAATCAATTTTATGTCAAAAAGTGCCGCTTATTATGTATGTAGTATATCCTAAATTTCAATCAATTATCTTAAAAACTAAAGGAGAGAAGAGGGGTATACCAATATCGGTTACATTTTACATTACGGCAGACAACATTTTTCACTTCATGCATAAGTACTAAGGCCTCTTCCCCAGAGGGCGCGATCTGAAAACTGTGTGTCGGCGCACTTTTTGAGGAATAGTGCCGTTATCTGGAGTGATAAGGAAAAAAATGTTCAAATAAAAAATGTAGATTATAAAATTCTGCATCTTTCTAATCTACACATTTTTGTTTACGACCAACTGTTTCCGAGATACAGAGCGCCAAATTTGGGGATTGATTTGCAATTTTCAACAAAATCACATTTTCATCGTGAATTAGTACGAAAATCGACTACAAACAATTCCCCAATATTTTTTTTTATGAAAGAGCAATATTTTTTAAGTCTGATGATGTTTGATTTGTAAGGTTTGGTTGTATACAACGAAAGATATGATTTTTTGAAGCGCGTTGCGACCTACTTTAACGCTTCGCGACGACGAAAGTGACGAAGACGGCGTTGCAGAACATCTCGATAAGCACGATTTTGCCAACCCTACTTCAGAATTGATGCCTGAAGATGATAAGAATGAATACGCATCTAATTTGCATCATCGTAAGCGACGCAAGTTGAATTAAATCCTGATTTCGACTGTGGATTAAATCTATTGGAGATACCACATTAAAAAAACTCACTGATCAACTATACCTCAAAGGTGGTGTGAAAACGAGTTTAAAGATATATATTTTATGTTATGTATGTAAAAATATAATATATTTGTCGATTATACAAAAATAGATAAATATATATATATATGGATAATTAAAAAATCCACATATTTGGGTAGGTCGCGGCGCTCTTCAAAAAATCATATCTTTCGTTGTATGTAACCAAACCTTACAAATCAGGCAACATCAGACTCACAAAATATTGCTCTTTCATGAAAAATCGATCTTCGTATAGTAAATACGGTCAAAATTGAAACTGGCCAGTTTTAAAGCACAGGACCGTGCGCACTGAACTTGATATTTTGTCCTATATATTTGGCAATAATATCGAGATTCGAACGGTAGTTGAAACTATGCAGGCGAGTCCGAGACTGGCAATGTAATCAGCCTGAATGAACCATCTGCGACTGCACTGGTTTAAAGGTAATAAAACGGACAGGCCTACTAGCACAAAAAACTCGTAAACCGTTTCTTATCAGTCAACGTGAAAGTCTAACAACGTGCTGTCTATGTGCCAGTGCAGTGAATAAATACCTATTATAATATCAAGCGTAGGAGTTTAGTTAGTTACTGTTCATATTTATAAATATTTACTATTGTATAAAAGGTAAAATATTTTAATTATTTACTAATTTACCATGGCTTTCTGGAGAGCATTTGAAACAGAGGATAATATAATAACGCCCGAAAATCCCGAAATAGTTGAACCGGTTATTGTCGAAAAAGCCGAAATAAATTTAGAGTTTAAAGACCAAGATTTACACGTACAAAGTCAACGTATTATTTTAAATATACATGAATGTTTGAAAGCGAAAATCCTGAACAATGTGAGAAAGAAATAATACGACGTATTAACGAATTAACTAAAATATCAAAATCAACAATTTATCGGGTATTCAAGAAGGCGATGTTATAGATCACAGCGCAACGAGGAAACGGAAAAATACGAAATTAAAAAATATTGATGATGCCACTAGAGATGTAATACGGCGTATAATTTATAATATGTATGAAGAAAATATAGTTCCCACGTTAAAAATTGAGCGATTATCCTGATTATAATTATAGGTCTTTAGATATACTACGAAATGTCTTATTAGAATGCGGTTTTAAACATAAAAAACTTGACAGTCGTATGGTAATTATGGAATCGCGACGTATAGTTTCACTTCGAATAGATTACTTGGAAAAAATTAGAGAATATCGTAAACTAAACAGCCATATAGTGCATCTAGACGAGACGTGGTTTGACACGCATGATGTTGTTCAGTATGGTTGGGTAGATAGTTCGCACAATTGTGTTTTAAATACTCCGTGTTCTAGAGGAAAACGCGTTATCATACTTCATGCGGGAAGTGAAAATGGGTTTGTACCCAATGCGTTGCTTACCTCCATACTATTGCATATTTAATCCTATCGAGATGGTTTGGGAAACACTAAAAGTACGTTTACGAAACTGTAATAACTCTCCAACGTAAAGCGCGATAGTAGTTGATCATATAAGGTTAATATAAGAGAAGTAATAAATGACATTGACAATAATACTGATTTATGGAAAAATTGCGTTAGGCATGTAATTGGAGAAGAAAATCGATATCCAACGCTACCCCCTAGTACGCCGATTTTAATTCAACTGGATAATGATTCCTCCTCAGAAAGTGAAGATTCGGACGCGTCAATTAGCATTTAACTTTTCTTCATTTTTTCATTCACTTTTTTATTGTTACATTTCGTGGAATATATTTTATTTAGTTGACAAGAAATTTTAATTTAAGTTACTTCATTCTAGAGAAATATTTTAATTTTGTTTTTATTTATATTTTATATATGTATACAAATATTTATTTTTGTTTTCATATAATAATTCTTTGCTTTGTTCAAGAAATTTACGTTTTTATTTTAGAAGGAACTTAAATTTTTATTTTATTTTTGACTAAAATCGTTGCCCCTCGTTAATCTAACATGTCCCATCCCCTCCTGGCAAGATATGTTCATACCTTCTCGTTGGTCCTTGCTGACCAATAACGTATTTCAATATAATATGGGTTAACTTTAAAACTAAAATCAATAAATTTAAATATTTAGACTTTATATCTAAAACTGATATAATACCTCAAAAATATGTTATTGGCGAAATGAATCTAAAAAACAAAAAACAATAAAAATGAATACAATTTTAACATTTTATTATGACAATCACTTCTATTTACCTCCGCCCATGTACAATAAAGAGATACCGACTGTTTTTGCCGGCTTTTAGCTTTTATACGGTTTCAATTCCGGTCGTATATACTTTACTAATCCGCGATGAAAATGTGATTTTGTTGAAAATTGCAAATCAACCTCCAACTTTGACCCGCAGTGTCTCAGAAACTATTGGTCGCAGAAGACAAAAAAATTAATAGATAAAAATATGCAGAATTTTATAATCTATATTTTTTATTTGGACATGTTTTCGATATTACTCCAAATAATGGCGCTATTCCTCAAAAAGTGCGGCAATGCACAATTTTCAGTTTCTAATACCATTTTCGTTCATAAATGTTGTTAATTTTGTAAAGGAGAAATATGTCTAATATAAGACAACTTCCGTTGATATATTTTTTAATTTCGGTACATTGTAACTGTCTTTCAAAGGATCAGCGTAATTAAATTAAACTACGCAGTATTTTCCTTAAGTTGTACAAGAACAAACACAATTCAAAAAGAAAACTTAGGAAGATAAAAGAGGGTACTAATTAAAATAATTTAATTTCCACGACATTGTTGTGATATACAAAACTCCTGTAGAAACTTCAGTAATAACAATATTCTAAAGTCTAAGTTAACTGTCCATCTTTCAAGTGGATCTTCCGTCCGTTACAGCCGTTTCCGCTTTTCTTGGAAACTTTTGACAAGCTCCTTGATTAAGTCTGGGCGTTAATTAAACTGAAAATATTCCTCAAAATTCTCCCTCGACGGCCAAGCATAAAAGAAAATGTATTTATGCTTCGCGGAGATATAATAACAGTGTTTTGTGTTAATGAAAACGAAATTCATCCCGAGAAATATAAAAAACGTCATAATATTAACTTTAATGTGTGACGAGGGCAGCACCAATTCTATTATGCAAGCGAATCAAATCTTTTACGCCAGTATATTATGTGTTACACAGAACACGACAGGCTTGTACATTTTTAGGTTATGGATTTTAAAAATAGCACAGTTCAAAGGCAAACCGATATGGGTTTTTCTACGATAAATTGATCGTGAGATCAAAGAGAATAACCTTTAAAAGATTTAAAAGTTTCAAATGTTCCAAAGTTTGAAGTGGTAGAGTCTTCATGAATACAAGTGTTCTTCAGTGTTTTACTATTATTATCTAGCATACTATACTTTGTATTTTTATTTTTATTTATTTTTTAAATTTAACTGCAAAATTCAACAGGCAAACCCCAGTTACAGAATTAAATACAAAGCAATATTTGATTGAAGAGGCTAATACAGTCCAGAAAATTATTTACAATTAAAAAAAAAATTATGGAGTTAGCAGTTCTTCGATTGCTGAGACTTCTTAAGTCAACCATTTCCAGCAATTCAGTTTGTGGAAATCCTCTGGGCGGATATTCACCGTTAAGTGTGTCCATAGCAGATTTTAAGAACCTACGCTGAATTTTCTCTAGTTAGTTAGTCTATTGTAAATTGGACTCAACACAATAGAAGCGTATTCAAGGCGAGATCTAACGAAAGTCACATAAAGTACTCGATTAGTGGAAATATTTTTAAAACCTATACAGTTACGTATCACGAAACCAAGGCTTTTAAAAGCGAAAGCAACTATCATTACTACATGTTTATTGAAAGATAAGTTTGGATCGAAATAGACTTCAAAGATCTTTAATGAAAACAGATCATTGTAAACTTTCATTGTCAACGTTATAATTAAACAAGTACATGTTGGTCTTTGCCAAATGATATTATATTACATTTGCTGGCGCTAAGAGGTAAATACTTGTCATTGCATCAAGTATTAACAGTATTTAAAAGCAGCCTTGAAAATTAATATAAACATCAATTGAGTTAATCAATCGATATATTTTTAGATCATCTGCGTACAGGAGGAAATAGGTGTTATTATCGAAACCCTTCAAAATATCGTTAATAAACATAACAAAGAAAAGTGGATCAAGAATCGACCCCTGTGGTACACCGGATCTTTGTAAGAGACTGCCAGATTTATAACCTCAGTACTGAACAAATTAATATCAATCCTGCAGATATGATTCAATTAATGATAGTAATGAATAAGAAAGACCGAGGGGTCCAGTTTACTAACCAAAGTACTATGATCTAGCTTGCCAAAAGCTTTGAAGAAATCCATGTAGGTAATATCAACTTGATACCTCTAGTCAGACTTTCCCAAGGAAATTGTGTTTTGCGCACAGGGTTTGTGACAGTTCACCCACTTTTCATAAAACCATGTTGACGAATAGATATTGTGCCAGAGACATGAGACTATATGGAGGAGTGAAGAATTACTTCAAACATTTTTCCAAAGTTACTAATGATAGTAATTGGTCTATAGTTTTTTATCTCGCTCAAATCACCTTTTTTGAATACAGGACACACACGTAAAGAGGAAAACTTGCACTTCTTAATATTAGATAATAGATAATTAATAGTACTTTGACAAAAACAATCGCACAATCTTTTAATAAGAAATGCAGAAATTAGATCGGGACCCATGGTCATAGCGGCTTTAATTTTTTAATAGCCTTAATTATCTCTTCCTCAGTCATAACAGACAGATTTAAGACACTGGAGTTGATCTTAGGTAGCCATTAAAATTTTCGACGCAGGAATTAGGAAGTGTGAAGGATTTCGAGAAAAAATCAGCAAAATTATCAACAATTAATTGCGGGTCTTCGATAATTTGATTTTCATATTTTAAAGATGAAGAGATGGCTGTAAAATTATTTTTGGTTTTAATAAAACTCCAGAAGTTGTTTGGGTTGACCTGTATGTTATTTTCAATATTGGGTAAATATAACTCATGTGCATTATCGATATCTGGACTTAATTTTTGACCTTAGCCTTCTAAATGCGTTTTCATTATCAAGAGTATCATGTAACTTGTAGTTAGTTATCTTTTTGCATAATATTGTGTATTATTTGACCGTTAAACCATGCAGGGTAAAAACCGGAACTTTTTTATGTCTTGGGTATGTGTATTAGAAAAATATTATACTATAATTCGGAGTATAACGCGTCTACTGCCATATTCACGTTTAATGTTCAATAAATGACCAATCAGTGAGTTGCATAATATAATAAAAAACATATATAATTTTTTTTATGCAACGAATTGAAAAGAAAACGCCATATTCGACATGGGTGTCATTTCATTTAATGGATTGATGATTTCGACATATTTATATCTGCAGATTTTAAACATATCATTACGATATTTGCATGATGAAAGAGTGAATGTAACTTATGTAACTTTTACATAAGCAGAGTGGCGCAGTGGAAGCGTGCTGGGCCCATAACCCAGAGGTCCGTGGATCGAAACCACGCTCTGCTAGGTATTTTTGCATTTTAATCACGAATGTTAATTTTTTTTTCATGCAGTACTGAAACGGGGAACCTCACATCGTCTTTCTTACATCCTTGAAGGAAAGGGATTTGCAGTAAAAGAGCAGTGTTCACAGCTGAAAGCGAAGATTGGGAAAAAACGTAGATACTAAAATGGTAAGAACAGAACATGCAAAGAAAAATATAATAATGTAATTACCTGTAACTTTAATAACGGTCGAGAAATATGGAAGCAACTAAAAAAATTACTACCAGATAAAAATTCTGCTAGTGGCAACTGTATTGTGTTTTCTTATATACAGGACACAAAAGAAGCTATATGTAATTGCTAGAAGTTTAATTCATTCTTTCTCATGAGCATCAAAATTCTTAAAAATATCGACCAAAATTGTTATGCATTGCATTTTGTTTATACTATTTTCCGTAAAGAAATATCTTTCGCTAATTAACTAATATGTAGTACAAAATAAATGAGTGTCCAATGTCAACTTCTAATAAAGTATCTTTGCAAGATTTATATAAATTTATTACTAGCCAGGTTAAAAATTTCAATACTGACGGAGTTACTCTACATATTGTAAAAAAACTTGTTTCATGTCTTTGGATATCCTTCTCTAAACTTAATCAACTTAAGTTTAACAATAAATCGAGATATATTAATACTGAGACTTAAAAAATATGGGTTTACTGGAATTGTGATAGAGTGGTTTGAAGGTTATCTTTCTAGCCGCTGTCAATGTACAAAAATAGGGAATACCAAATCGTAATTGGAAATAAATATGTTCGGAGCTCCTCAAGGAAGTGTGCTTGGACCACTGTTATTCATATTATATATAAATGAAGTAGGAAATATCCTAAATAAATGTAAAATTTATCTCTTTGCAGATGACATCCTAATATACTATGTCCGCGATAATTTAAATGAACTAATATCAACTATGAACAAAGAACCTAAAATGTCTACAAATAAATTTAGACATAACAAACTGAAAGTAAATGAACTCAATTCAAATGGATGCTTATAAATAATAATTACTGGTACAATATATTTAATATTGTAGTTAATGAAATACATCCTTACCATACCAGGTCTGCTTTCAACTTTTATGTTTCACCAACTCCAAAAACTTAAACAATGAATAGTTTGTTTCATAAACGTCAATACAATCTTACATAGGGCACTTATATATGTATATGTATACAAGTAACATATGTAACAATGTGTCAATTCTATATATTTTGTTTTTTTTTTCTTTTAGATTATAATTTTACACATTTATTCTGTAAGCTTGCAGCTGTAAATATATACTTTATTGATATCTATTCTCTTAAAAATTACTTTAAAAAATAACAGATAACTAATGCTAATACAGGGTACTGGTAATTCGATACATTTCTTTGGAGATGTGATGGGGCATGATCTAAGAAGTAAATTTAGCCCTAACATATATTATGCAAAACTCAATAGTTTTTGAGATATTTAATTTTTTTTGTTTTTCTCAAAAAGTAGATCTTAATGTCCTAAAAGTTAATTTTCGAAAAATCTATTTGACATTTTTAAATTTTTTTTTACTGGATTACTTGTCCAATATTATAGATATCCGTTTGGAATGAAAAATATCTGGAAACATTTCGATCATGTGAACATCTGAAATAAAAACTTTTTTTTTTAAATCAGCTATGAAATTTACCATAGGTTTTTTCAAAAAAATATTAACGTAACACGCGTATAAATTATTATAAAAACTGCCTTATTTCAATAGCTATCTAACAAGGTACAAATGTTTAAAGTATCCTTAATAGTTCTAAGAAAATACTAGTAAAAATAGCACAAGTAGTACGAATTTTATTTTTAGATAAACAGTAAAAAAACATTTTAAAAGTAGAGTTTAATTCTTCATTAATTTCAAAGTTGTACTTTATTTTTTATATGTCTTGCTCAAAATGGGAGCCCCTATTCCGTATGCAGACACGACAGCGTCTTCTTATTTCCGTCCTTGTTACTCTGGTTGTCAGATTATGCCTTATGTGTTGGGCAGCATCGACTATCCTTTGTCTAAGGTTTTCTATAGTATTGACTGGTGTGGCATAGACCATCTCCTTCATATGACCCCATACGTAATAATCAAGGGGTGTTAAGTCAGGGCTTCGCGCTGGCCAAGGTATTGGGCCCGCTCTTCCAATCCAACGGTTAGGGAAACGTTGATCAAGTAACTGTCGTACTGTCAGCCGATAATGTGCTGGACAACCGTCGTTCTGAAACATCATTCGCTGCCTGACGGCGAGAGGAACATCTTCTAAAATCACCGCCAGATCATTTCTTAAAAAATGTTCATAGATTTCCCCGTTTAAATTTTGAGGAAGAAAGTGTTGCCCTATTAAATAGTGGCCAATGACTCCCATCCACACATTAATAGAAAACTTCATTTGGAAACTAGTTTCACGTGTTAATTTGGGTTTTTCCTCTGCCCAATAATGTAGGTTGTGGAAATTTGTTATACCCTCGCGATTAAATTTCGACTCGTCCGTCCATAAAATACTTGTTAGAAAATTTGCACGTTCTGCATCTGAATTTAACATAAAGCGGCAGAATTCCACTCTCCTTCCAGGATAACCTTCCTCCAAGCCTTGGACAGGGGTATAGTGGTAAGGATGACATCCAACTCTACGTATCATAGACCAAACTTTCCATTGTGACGCTTCGGTTAGTCTTGCGACTTTATTAGTTGAAATAGTTGGGTCTTCCTCAAAATACCTCAATATTTCTTCCTCATCATCTGGTTCATAAACGGGAGGAGCACCAGCGTCACTTCTTCTACATTTCACGGAGCCAGTTTCAGCGATATTTCGATATGCCGTACTAAATACACGTGCATTTGGTAAGCGGCGGTTAGGGTACCAAAGACCATATTCTCGGCGAGCTTCAGCAGCGTTGCCGCCACAGTATCCATAGACAAACAAGATATCAGCGTATTCTGCGTTGGCATACGCGGCCATGGCACAGAAAATACAATAACAACAACTACGAGCAAAATCAAAATCTTCGATAACTAATTTAAAAAGACCAACAAACTTAAGGGACACGGAGATAAGAATGTCAGTTAATGACATATATGCACAAACGTCAAAGTCAAGGACTGACTGACTTAAATGAAAATGAGCGATTAGTCGTTTAATAAATTCCGCCACCAGCATTATCTTTACTAATTTTTTATTAGAATTATCAAGGGTACATTAAACATTTCTACCTAGTTAGATAGCTATTGAAATAAGGAAGTTTTTATAATAATTTGTACGCGTGCTACATTAATATTTTTTTGAAGAAACCTAATAGGTAAATTTCATAACTGATTTTAAAAAAAAATTTTTACAAGTTTTTATTTTAAATGTTCACATGATCGAAATTTTTCCGGATATTTTTCATTCCAAACGGATATCTATAATATTGAACAAGTAATCCAGTAAAAAAAGATTTAAAAATGTCAAGTAGATTTTTCGGAAATTAACTTTTAAGACATTAAGATCTACTTTTTGAGAAAAACAAAAAAAATTAAATATCTCAAAAACTATTGAGTTTTGCATAATATATGTTAGGACTAAATTTACTTCTTAGATCATGCCCCATCACATCTCCAAAGGAATGTATCGAATTACCAGTAACCCTGTATAATATAAAACAAATTATTGACTATACACTTCAATCCAAGGGCAGTTCATAAAATAAAGTACTGGAAATTCCCCGCGAGTAATAACGCAAAAATCTGTACATAAAGCAAATCCACCTTCTTGATTTACTTTATTTATTATTCCGAAACCACATGGGCATAGCAGAGCTTGCGAGGTGCGTACAGATTCTAACGCACCCTCTATATTTCAAAAGCAATTTTACTTCGTAGTTGGCATTCCGATGCTTTTATCATATCCTGCCGGCCTATGTTATCTTTCACATCCACTCTAGCTCTTATTGAGTCTTATTAGACCTTTCCTTCAAATTTCCTTATTGGATTACCTAAATTCAATATCTATATAACAAAAGCTCTTCTTGATTATACTTGGTAGCTTCTCCCTTAGTGATATACAAGTACAAAATATTTCGCATACTTTCCTAGAGATTTCGCAACTTTGCAGGGCTTTAAATGGATGCATTAGCGATTAATGAAATTTTTGTCAAGGGTTGCATTGAGTGGGGAGTAACAGCGGGGTCCGACCTAAGGGCGAACTTCGTGGAAATAATGAATATATTTACCTCAAGCCAGTGTCAATATTTTATCGATATGTTTGCTTTCGTTTCAAGGGTGGTTTGTACATGAGAATATGCAAGAAAATACAGACAAAATATGTTTTATATACTTTTAAATTATACAAGTTGGGGCAATAATTTCTTTGTTTATTTATTACTGTAATAGTTTTACAATTTGTAGGTACCTTTTTGTAATTGTATCGTTAATATATTTGTTATGAATTTTACAATTCCATTTATTAACAGTATGTACTGTGACACCCGAGGGGACGTCGTGTTGTGTCTAGCAGTATTTAACATTTTCACATTGCATTTTCTAGGAATATTATGATTTATAAGTTTCTAGTTAAAATATAATAGAATTTTTATTTTCCCAACATACAGGGTGCACCATTAACAATAGGACATAGTTAAGGGGTAGATTCTGATCTGATCTTATTAGAAGACCAAAAAATAATGTAAAAGTTGATTTAATTACATTATAAACTTTCCTCCCATGCAAAAACCCCATTACTGCAACTTAGAGTAAATGTTCGATATGGTCTCCACCAACTTGTGTACCTTTTCTAATATAGTCATAAAAGATTTTCTTACATTGAAAAATAAAGTTCTTTATCAAAAGTTGAATATCGTTTTTGAGCGTTATTAAGTTTTCGTGAAAAGAAAGCTAAATACTTGCGCCAACACTGCACCCATTGAAACATTTGAACAATCCGTTGTAAGGGACAGTCAGATTATTGCCACTGTTAGGATGTGCATGAACGGTTGAATTGGCAATTGTTTCTTTTGCCGTTATAAAACTATTAAGACATTCGTCTCGCCAGGAGTCGATATCCTTCATATCATTACGCTGCAATTCAGTGCTAAAAATATGTAAAGGGCAGCAATATTAGGAATAAAACGATGACTTTTCGATTTATTGAACAATTAGTGTTCAAGAATAAACTGAAAAAATTAGAGGTTTTTCAAATAATTGAACTGAAATACAGATTATGTATGTCAGTACAGAATTTTTATAAAAAAACTGGCTCTGCTGTGTGCACAAGTGTACAAATTTTTTATACATTCTTGTTTTAAATCAAGTAAAAGCTAAACCAAATCACAAATACCCAACTGCAAATTCAGTTTATTATGATGTCAATGAACTTTGAAATGTAAATGACGTAATATTCGAGGGTAGTTTTGAAACTGCTCGGTCTTATGGCCTTACGAATACGGATCTACCAATATTTATTTAAGAAGTTTGTGTCAATTTGCAATATTAGGTTATTAGCAAACCTAGTGTCGCTGTGTGTACTCTTACCTCCTTAATATCCTCTAGAGCTGAGTCGGAAGTTTAGAAATGGGAGAGTGTTTAATTTGCTTACAAATTAATTGAAGTCATTAAGATGTTATTAGAAAGGGAATATGCCAAAGGCGAGGGTGTCTATATATTAATGTATATTGTAAATTTGTTTCGTATGGATATAAGCTAGATGCGATTAATGTTAAAAAAGTAATAATAGTCATATAAGGGGAAAAACGTCATTATACAGCAACAATTCTTTATGTCCGGACTATCGGACAAGCTACGCCGTATAGGTGACAAATTTGATGTTAAGACGGAATTTCAAACAGGGAATAGTTTGAGATCTATTTTAACAAGAACAAAACCGATAAACCGGGAGCAGAATAAAAAAAACTGTATTTACAATATCCCATGCAAATGTGATAAATGTTGTGTGGGTGAGTCATTCAGACCTTTTAGTGTGAGGTTGGGTGAGCACAAGAATTATATTAGAATGAATGAAATTCAGAAATCAAAGATTTGTGAACGTGCTTGGGAAGACGGACATATAATAAACTGGGCCTCAGCAAAAAAATTAACAAAAGAGGTAGATAAAAAAAAGAAAAATTAAAGAATCAGTACTAATCTTATTAAATGAAGATAAATGCGTATCGAATTGTTCTGTAGATATTTGTACAACCTGGCTACCAACGTTAAAAGAAGAACTTAACAAACACAACATTATCTAAAAGAAAATATCATCAGTTCTGTGTAAGTAGTAAGTACTATGGAAATAACATAAACAGAATCTTAAAGCTGTGTATTTAATATACACAACAAATAAGAGTTCTTCGAAAAGAAGTTTTGAAAACGGAAAGAGACTAATTTCCGAAACGTCAGCAAAATACAATATTTCTGTGTTTATTCCGATTTATATTATTTGCAAAACATAAGCTCTGACTATTCCTTTGACGTAAACGTCACGGGCGCAGAGGGTTTTTTCCAATAATTTAAAGAAAAAATAAATTGCAGTGCAGTGAAATTTGGTCACGGCGCATTCACCATTTATTAAACATAACTGGTGCGTTTCATCTTCGTCCAATATCGATGTTTAAGACTGAATTTATTCAATAATATATACCTACACGCTCTACACTTACCTCGTTCAATTCTTCCGATAACGTGTCACATAAGAAACCAATTCGTTCTCGTATTCCACTGAGGCGAATTAGCGCGCGCCCCGAGGTGGAATTAAATCCTCTATAAGATGCAATATATGAAAAGAGGAAAAACAGAGGAATCCAACAAAGGACTATTGCATCGTCTCCAGGGAGACACAAACTGTCAACCTGCATTCCACAGACAACTAAAGACAAAGGCTCACCACTTGGATCCGCAGCGGTATTTGAAGAGATTAAGATGAGAAAGCGGCGCTGAAATATATGGGGCTTATTTCTGTATTATTTTTATTACTCAACGAACATTTAAAAGTGGAAGTCTTGGTTTAATCCGGGCGGAACAACGAGGTGTGCAATGCTTGAGATTCATTGAAGATTTAAATCTTGAATAGTTTAAAGCCATTATCTCTCAAACTATAATTTTAAACCTTTTTGTTTGTATTTATAAGGTACTGAGTAACATTGTCAGTCCTAGATTACTTAATAAACATTTTAACACAGAAACGAGATGTGAGCGTTGTTACAATACAAGAGAAAAAGATAGATTTGTAATTAAACAAGCTAATAATAACGAATCATCATCGCTCAATTTTCTCTAAAGGAATGGCTGAATGTAATCGATTGAGTGAGGAATTGTGCAGAACGGATCTATGTACTGTCGTGAGCGGGAAAAAAAATAGGACAACTTTTTTTTCTAACGTAAATCTGTCTCTATTTGAATATGTAATGAGTAGCCGAAATAAAACAGATATCACTTTTAATTTATTTTTTATTTTAATGCTGTAGTTATTGCTATAGTAAATGATGGATGGTTAATGAGACAAATTGCACTGCGTTATAACATTAACAAAAATTTGGTGTGTAACATTTTAGGAAAGTGGAGAATAAACGGTACGATTAGTAGAAATCATGGATCAAAGGACAAAGGATATCCTACTTAACAAGAAATTAACTATTAATATTTCGTTATTTATAACTTCTATAAGTCTGTTTGGCATAGAATTAAATAACCTTATAAAATAATCATTAATAATAATATTTTCCCATGAGTTATTTACTATTTCCAGTAATTCTTCGGTATTCCGTGGTCTCACATTTCGTTTTTGATACTTCTTACGAGTAGTCCCCATACTTCTTCCACAGGGTTAAGATCTGGACTATGACTGGGCCAGTTAAGAACATTGATGTTGTTATCTTGAAACCAGTTAGTTACGGTATGAGCAGTATGAACGAAATAATTGTCTTGTTGAAATATGAACTCATTATTAGGAAATAATTGTGACACAGAAGGCAGCATAATATTGTCTAAAATCCTAATATACGTTTCACTATTAAATCGTTCCTCAATATGCCACAAAACACCAGGACCACGTGCCGATATCCAAGCCCACATATTGACAGAAAATCTATTAAAATTGTTAGATATATATTTAAAACACGAATACGACCACTGTGTGTTGACTGGAAAGTTTTTTCGTCTGTAAAGATTACATTGTTCCAAAAATTTACATCATGCGCTAAAAATTCAAGCGCAAATCCTACTCGAGCTTCTTTATGTTCAGCTTTAAGTAAGTATTTCTGTGCTGCTGCATGACAGCTTAGCTCCGATTCTCTTACTCGCCGGCGACCAGTACTACTCGATCCAGGATAATTCGTTTCTTCAGCAGCCTGAATAACTGAGTAAAATGGATTTTCTACTAAAACATTTACCAATTGCAAATCTTGTTGTTGAGTTGATATCCTTCGTCGCCCTTATCCAAGATTTATACTAATCGTATCGTTTATTCTCCACTTTCTTAAAATGTCACACACCGAATTTTTGTCAATATTATAACACAGTGCAATTTGTCTCATTGACCATCCATCTTCTGCTTTAGCAATAACTCCAGATTTAACTAAATCGCTTATATGAGGCATAGTTTTTTGCACACTTGCAATAAATTGTGACAACTAACTGACAACGTCACAAAAATTAAAGTTAGATGTACACAACTAGATTTTAGCAAAATACCGTTATAAGACTTTGTATGACTGGTGGTCGAGAGGTGAGTGCACTTTCCTCTCATCGAAAGGTTCCGGGTTCGATCCCCGGTCGTGGCAGTGGAAAATAGTGTGAGAGGGATTTTTTCACTATACACGGATATAGGGTGTGTGTCCCTTGTCTCTAAATGTGTAGCCCGCTCCCACACAAGCCTCTTCTGGAGCCTTCCGGGATAAAGGGGGTCGTAATTACCTGTGGTGTTATTTATTTAAGACTTGTCCTATTTTTTTGCTCACGACCGTACTTCTAAAAGATAAATGTTGTGATTTATACATTATTATGTATTCCATTTCTGCTTAATTATCTTTCCATTTGATTTAATTTCTTTATGTTTGTGTGTATAAGAAAGTCTCTAATGTAAAACGGACATTTATACTATGTATTTTAATTGCATAGCCAAGTGCTACATAAACGTATTACTATTATTATTACTCTTAAAATGTATTACTTTTAAAACATACTACTCTTAAAATGTTATAATTTGAGCTGACACGCACAATTCCCCGTTCCAATTTCATTTTAGATATACTATTGGCTGATTTTTGTTTTCATTGTTTATGTCCGCTAGCGGTATGTTTAAATGAAGCACGTATGATAAAGGAAATACAAGAAAATGGAATAAGAGTAAGAGGTTATAAACATATTGTTTGTTGCTCTGAAAATGGGCATACCGTTGGAGTAATTATTATATATATCAAAAATAATGTCTATGCTACTCCCGTATACAGGGTGTTGCATCATGAGAGGGACATAGCTTAATAGGAGGTAGAGAACATCAGTGGTAACCGGAACCTCCCATAGAAATGTCTCATTGGGCCTTCATTATGAAGTTACAGGGTGTTAAATAATTTTTGGCCAAACCTGTTTTTTGTCATAACTTTGACAGGGAATGAAATAACGGATTCATATTTGGTACGGCTAATGTACTAACGAGCCCCAAGAGGTACATGTATAAAAAAAATGTATCCAGGTCCGGACTCACTATAATTTATATTTCTTCTTTGCATCAATAAAACATCACCCTGTATATATTTTTTTGAAATTTCGATACGATATTCGAAAAGAGCAAGAAAAAACAAACAAAATGGCCTATTTCATTTTTTTGTTACACCTTCGTGGTTATTTAAATACGTTGTTAAATGTGCAAGAAAATGGATTACAGAACCCTATTAAATGATAGGCACGTGAAATAAATAGTTTTATAACTAAAATTTGCAAAAATTCTATTGAGCCTAGGTGGTCTGGGTGAATCCTAATTCCGGCGCGTTTTAAAGGTCCATTTTGGTAAAAAACTGTGGTCCTAATAAGTAATCGGGAATGAAATAACAAAATTTTTAATCAATCACAGTAGGCTTGTTCAAAGCGACAGATAATAAAAAGAAATCTCCTAAACAGTTGAATAATTGTTTGTTAGTAATTTAATGTGTCAATCATCCGCATTTAGTTAGTGAAAACTTGTGAAAATATTTTAACTATGCCAGTAAAATTTACAAACGTGGAATATGCTGACATAATATTCATCTATGGTTTCTGTAATGGAAATGGTAGGTCGGCGGAAAGAGAATATCGGCTGCGTTTTCCTGGTCGTCGATGCCCTAATCATAAAACCTTTAGTACGGTGTTCCAGTATGCAAGACAACACGGAAAGTTTCCTACTTCTGCAGTTGTGGAGCGTGTTTTACAACAAGGTGTGCAGGAACAAAACAATATTATAAACGTAGTTCAAGAAAACCCAAATATGAGCACTAGACGAATCAGTTTGGCAACTGGTATTCCTCATTGGCGAGTATGGAGAACCCTAAAAAGAGAACGTTACCATCCATATCATATCCAGCAGGTACAGCGTCTTCAACAAGGCGACGATATCCCCCGCCTGGCATTTTGTCATTGGTTGTCTAACCATCGCCCAGTCATTTACAGAACTTTATTTACGGATGAGGCACAATTTACAAGGGATGGAGTAAACAATTGGTGAAATTTACTTTGATTTTCTTCAAAACATTTTACCGAATATGTTAGAAAATATCGGTATAAGAGGCATGTTTTTTCAGCATGATGGGGCCCCACCACATTTTAACCTTCAAGTAAGAGAACACTTAAACAATGTGTATCCTAATAGATGGATTGGACGCGGGGGTCCACATGAATGGCCACCAAGATCTCCTGATTGTAACCCTTGTGATTACTTTTTATGGGGCCACTTAAAAAACGAGGTTTATAGCATTGAAATTGAAAGTAGACAACATTTAATCCAGCGCATCGTTACAACCTGCGACGAAATACGGAATAATCCAGAAATGATACGTCAAGCAATTGGTGACCTTTCTAAACGCGCAAGAAAATGCACAGAATGTGGGGGAGGACATTTTGAAAATTTACTTTAGTGTCAATTACGTTTTATTTTTAAACACATTTAGTTATTGTTTTGTTATTTATTGTTAATTGAATGGAAAATATTTTATTTATTTAGATTTTAGTTTGTTCTCTTTTCCAATTTTTATTAAGTATAAAATGTTGATGATTTTCTTGATCAAAGTAACTGGTTGCTTAGGCCTAAATGGTTTAAATTATCTGTCACTTTTATTCTTTGAACAAGCCTACTGTGATTGATTAAAAATTTTGTTATTTCATACCCGATTACTTATTAGGACCACAGTTTTTTACCAAAATGGACCTTTAAAACATGCCGGAATTAGGATTCACCCAGACCACCTAGGCTCAATAGAATTTTTGCAAATTTTAGTTATAAAACTATTTATTTCACGTGCCTCTCATTTAATAGGGTTCTGTAATCCATTTTCTTGCACATTTAACAACGTATTTAAATAACCACGAAGGTGTAACAAAAAAATGAAATAGGCCATTTTGTTTGTTTTTTCTTGCTCTTTTCTAATATCGTATCGAAATTTCAAAAAAATATATACAGGGTGATGTTTTATTGATGCAAAGAAGAAACATAAATTATAGTGAGTCCGGACCTGGATATTTTTTTTTTATACATGTACCTCTTGGGGCTCGTTAGTACATTAGCCGTACCAAATATGAATCCGTTATTTCATTCCCTGTCAAAGTTATGACAAAAAACAGGTTTGGCCAAAAATTATTTAACACCCTGTAACTTCGTAATGAAGGCCCAATGAGACATTTCTATGGGAGGTTCCGGTTACCACTGATGTTCTCTACCTCCTATTAAGCTATGTCCCTCTCATGATACAACACCCTGTATATGCGTTGCGTATATAAACATATAATTAATGTGTAGATATTTTTTGTTTTTGCTTTCTATATATTTACTTAAATTATGAGTCTTATGTTATAGAATTTTGCTATATTATAAGTTCTTCATATAATTTCCTCTAACAAATCTATGATTTTTGAGGAAAATTTTTGCCCTATAATTGGGTTGTACCTGTTGGGCAAATAAAGTATTTTTTTGTTTATAACATTTGTTTAAAAACTTTTAGTTCAACTTTCTAAAGGTTTGCGAATTCAAAACGTAACTTATTATTATATCGCATAACGTTTTGTTTGTCTTTAAAAATAATTTATAAGCAATTAAGTCTGTTAAGTTACTGCTGCGACTAATGCATACTACTAGTGCCTTTAAAGTGTTATAATGGGAGAGACGATAATATTAAAGCTCATACTCGAGCACTAAGTCACGCCGAAAACAAACTGACTTGCAATGATAAAGGAATTAGGTGAATTCCTATTAAAAGATTACTCTAAACCAAATACTGCATTGGCGTTATCGTGCAATAAATTTTACTTTCAATATAATTACATGTTTGGATGGAAACGCTTGAGTGGCCTTTTAACTAGATTTATATAACGGAGTTTTGATCAGTGAGAGAATTCTTTAGATTTTTATTGTAACGAATCCGGCAGAGTGAAATATCCAGTTTAAACTGAGTTGTTTTTATTAATGAATAAATTTGTCCATTCAATGTTTGTAAAATTCTCCATATTTAAAAACTTTTAGACAGAGTAATTCGCTATTAACACGTAACGACCTGTACGTAAACTATCGGCGGCGACGACTGCTGCTACTACTACCCGATCAGTGGCGTAACTCGATAATAATGGATAATTATTTGCAGTATTCAAAATTTATTTTCTTATTTATTTTTTTTGGTTTTTGGTTAAATAAACATTGTTCTACGAATTTTAAGAATATGGCTATTGAAGAATCTGATTTTATGACTGTGTTTCAAAACCACCCTGTATAGTCAATAAAATCTATTAAATATACAAACTGAAACATTTTTATCGCTTCCGATTCGACTGGAAATGTTATCATCTATATATTTTTTATATTTTGATTTTCAAATGTGCTTTTAGAGGGCGGCATATTAAACATAATATTTTTAGTCGCAAACTCCTCTATAAATCCTTATTTTACTATAAGGAACCTAACCAGACTGCAACCAACAGCTACTCTCCGGGCTATGTGCCCCGCCGAGCGCTGAATTACAAGTTACAAGCCTGGCGCGTTAAGTGTAAAAATTGCATATTACCATCAAAACGCTAATGCTTCGATTGCAACAAACACCAGCCGAAAGACTGATCCTACTTAAAGGAGCTCCCTTGCCAGTCGTCACACACCACTTGCAGACTGCAGTTTCGAGCTGTTGGCTCTCGTCAGTGCAAGGTAGGTATGCGACGACCGACATGAGAATCCTTTGACTATAGTACATCCCGGTATCTTTACAATAGCGACATGTAAAACAGCCAGCAGGCGCCATCTAGCGGTCCAGTGTCTGTTGCAATCGAAAAATAAATAGCCTGACTTGGCTTAGCATAGTTCAAATGTGCTTTTAGAGGGCGGCATATTAAACATAATATTTTTAGTCGCAAACTCCTCTATAAATCCTTATTTTACTATAAGGAACCTAACCAGACTGCAACCAACAGCTATTCTCCGGGCTATGTGCCCCGCCGAGCGCTGAATTACAAGTTACAAGCCTGGCGCGTTAAGTGTAATAATTGCATATTACCATCAAAACGCTATTGCTTCGATTGCAACAAACACCAGCCGAAAGACTGATCCTACTTAAAGGAGCTCCCTTGCCAGTCGTCACACACCACTTGCAGGCTGCAGTTTCGAGCTGTTGGCTCTCGTCAGTGCAAGGTAGGTATGCGACGACCGACATGAGAATCCTTTGACTATAGTACATCCCGGTATCTTTACAATAGCGACATGTAAAACAGCCAGCAGGCGCCATCTAGCGGTCCAGTGTCTGTTGCAATCGAAAAATAAATAGCCTGACTTGGCTTAGCATAGTTCAAATGTGCTTTTAGAGGGCGGCATATTAAACATAATATTTTTAGTCGCAAACTCCTCTATAAATCCTTATTTTACTATAAGGAACCTAACCAGACTGCAACCAACAGCTATTCTCCGGGCTATGTGCCCCGCCGAGCGCTGAATTACAAGTTACAAGCTTGGCGCGTTAAGTGTAAAAATTGCATATTACCATCAAAACGCTAATGCTTCGATTGCAACAAACACCAGCCGAAAGACTGATCCTACTTAAAGGAGCTCCCTTGCCAGTCGTCACACACCACTTGCAGACTGCAGTTTCGAGCTGTTGGCTCTCGTCAGTGCAAGGTAGGTATGCGACGACCGACATGAGAATCCTTTGACTATAGTACATCCCGGTATCTTTACAATAGCGACATGTAAAACAGCCAGCAGGCGCCATCTAGCGGTCCAGTGTCTGTTGCAATCGAAAAATAAATAGCCTGACTTGGCTTAGCATAGTTCAAATGTGCTTTTAGAGGGCGGCATATTAAATATAATATTTTTAGTCGCAAATTCCTTATAGTAAAATAAGGATTTATAGAGGAGTTTGCGACTAAAAATATTATGTTTAATATGCCGCCCTCTAAAAGCACATTTGAACTATGCTAAGCCAAGTCAGGCTATTTATTTTTCGATTGCAACAGACACTGGACCGTTAGATGGCGCCTGCTGGCTGTTTTACATGTCGCTATTGTAAAGATACCGGGATGTACTATAGTCAAAGGATTCTCATGTCGGTCGTCGCATACCTACCTTGCACTGACGAGAGCCAACAGCTCGAAACTGCAGTCTGCAAGTGGTGTGTGACGACTGGCAAGGGAGCTCCTTTAAGTAGGATCAGTCTTTCGGCTGGTGTTTGTTGCAATCGAAGCATTAGCGTTTTGATGGTAATATGCAATTTTTACACTTAACGCGCCAGGCTTGTAACTTGTAATTCAGCGCTCGGCGGGGCACATAGCCCGGAGAGTAGCTGTTGGTTGCAGTCTGGTTAGGTTCCTTATAGTAAAATAAGAATTTATAGAGGAGTTTGCGACTAAAAATATTATGTTTAATATTTTGATTTGTTTTTCAATAATTCTTAATATTAACCATATCATTAACTAATAGATATAGACCTTTTAATTTCAAATAACAAGATACTACTATTAGATGCCATTTTCTACTTTGTAATTCGGCCCATCGAGGATTGCCATGATAAAACAAAACATTTAAATATTATTCGCATTTGACAACTGTCATTGTTAATCAAGTATATAAGACTAATAAAGTGCAAATGAAAAAGTTCGGTATTATTCTATTTAAACGTTACTGTAGGTACTTTATTACTGTCATATAGTTGAGTAACTAGTTAAATTTCAAGATTTTGTTTTGTCATGGCAATCCTCGATAGGCTAAATTAGACAATAGACAGTAGAAAATTGTAGGTACCTAATGGTAGTATTTTGTTATTGGAAAATAAAAGATTTACATCTACGAGTTAACGAAAAAAAGCAGATTATAGGTGATAAAAATTTTTAAAACAGCCTGTATACCAATGTTTATAAAATCTATTGCAACGGAAATTTATAAAAGAAAAACATTCCGATAAATGAGTAGTAATGTCCGTTTAGTAAACTGTACACATTTTTTTAAAATGATCTGAAATGCAATTTTTATATACATTTCTGATAAATATAAAAGTATAATAGAAAATTTGATTCATCGACACAGACATAAATAATGTTTTTAATTTCGCCGAAATTTTGACAACACAATTTTGAAAGGAAAGTTATCGGGACATCTGGCATATCAGTCGAAGCATCACGTACTAACATTATGATATGCCATTTAACATTTCCCGCCAAGCTTTCGCTATAATATTGAATTCCGCGTTATAAATGAGAAAATAGGGATGGCAAAATCACCACCTGCTAGAGGAAATAATGAGGGCTCTCTAAAAGGATTGCTTCCTTTTATTACTTTACTTATAATGGAAAAATTGAGTTGATTTTAGTAAAATATCGACTCTGTGGAATTAGCCACTTTGTTCTGATTCCAAAACTTAATTTATGGGTTAAATTTTGATCCACTATAATTATATCTTACTTTTAAAACCTAAATGAGTTAATTATACAGGGTGTTGCATCATGAGAGGGACATAGCTTAATAAGAGGTAGAGAACATCAGTGGTAACCGGAACCTCCCATAGAAATGTCTCATTGGGCCTTCATTACGAGGTTGCTGGGTGTTAAATAATTTTTGGCCAAACCTGTTTTTTGTCATAGCTTTGACAGGGAATGAAATAACGGATTCATATTTGGTACGGCTAATGTACTAACGAGCCCCAAGAGGTATATGTATAAAAAAAATATATCCAGGTCCGGACTCACTATAATTTATGTTTCTTCTTTGCATCAATAAAACATCACCCTGTATATATTTTTTTGAAATTTCGATACGATATTCGAAAAGAGCAAGAAAAAACAAACAAAATGGCCTATTTCATTTTTTTGTTACACCTTCGTGGTTATTTAAATACGTTGTTAAATGTGCAAGAAAATGGATTACAGAACCCTATTAAATGAGAGGCACGTGAAATAAATAGTTTTATAACTAAAATTTGCAAAAATTCTATTGAGCCTAGGTGGTCTGGGTGAACCCTAATTCCGGCACGTTTTAAAGGTCCATTTTGGTAAAAAACTGTGGTCCTAATAAGTAATCGGGTATGAAATAACAAAATTTTTAATCAATCACAGTAGGCTTGTTCAAAGAATAAAAGTGACAGATAATTTAAACCATTTAGGCCTAAGCAACCAGTTACTTTGATCAAGAAAATCATCAACATTTTATACTTAATAAAAATTGGAAAAGAGAACAAACTAAAATCTAAATAAATAAAATATTTTCCATTCAATTAACAATAAATAACAAAACAATAACTAAATGTGTTTAAAAATAAAACGTAATTGACACTAAAGTAAATTTTCAAAATATCCTCCCCCACATTCTGTGTATTTTCTTGCGCGTTTAGAAAGGTCACCAATTGCTCGACGTATCATTTCTGGATTATTCCGTATTTCGTCGCAGGTTGTAACGATGCGCTGGATTAAATGTTGTCTACTTTCAATTTCAATGCTATAAACCTCGTTTTTTAAGTGGCCCCATAAAAAGTAATCACAAGGGTTACAATCAGGAGATCTTGGTGGCCATTCATGTGGACCCCCGCGTCCAATCCATCTATTAGGATACACATTGTTTAAGTGTTCTCTTACTTGAAGGTTAAAATGTGGTGGGGCCCCATCATGCTGAAACAACATGCCTCTTATACCGATATTTTCTAACATATTCGGTAAAATGTTTTGAAGAAAATCAAAGTAAATTTCACCATTCAATCTTTCTTCAAAAAAATGTGACCCTATCAAATGTCTATTCACAAGTCCGACCCAAACATTTACAGAAAACCTGTGTTGCGAACGGCGTTGGCGTACCGCATGTGGGTTTTCCTGTGCCCATTTATGATTATTTCGTGAATTGTTTACTCCATCCCTTGTAAATTGTGCCTCATCCGTAAATAAGGTTCTGTAAATGACTGGGCGATGGTTAGACAACCAATGACAAAATGCCAGGCGGGGGATATCGTCGCCTTGTTGAAGACGCTGTACCTGCTGGATATGATATGGATGGTAACGTTCTCTTTTTAGGGTTCTCCATACTCGCCAATGAGGAATACCAGTTACCAAACTGATTCGTCTAGTGCTCATATTTGGGTTTTCTTGAACTACGTTTATAATATTGTTTTGTTCCTGCACACCTTGTTGTAAAACACGCTCCACAACTGCAGAAGTAGGAAACTTTCCGTGTTGTCTTGCATACTGGAACACCGTACTAAAGGTTTTATGATTAGGGCATCGACGACCAGGAAAACGCAGCCGATATTCTCTTTCCGCCGACCTACCATTTCCATTGCAGAAACCATAGATGAATATTGTCAGCATATTCCACGTTTGTAAATTTTACTGGCATAGTTAAAATATTTTCACAAGTTTTCACTAACTAAATGCGGATTATTGACACATTAAATTACTAACAAACAATTATTCAACTGTTTAGGAGATTTTTTTTTATTAGCTGTCACTTTGAACAAGCCTACTGTGGTTGATTAAAAATTTTGTTATTTCATATCCGATTACTTATTAGGACCACAGTTTTTTACCAAAATGGACCTTTAAAACGTGCCGGAATTAGGATTCACCCAGACCACCTAGGCTCAATAGAATTTTTGCAAATTTTAGTTATAAAACTATTTATTTCACGTGCCTCTCATTTAATAGGGTTCTGTAATCCATTTTCTTGCACATTTAACAACGTATTTAAATAACCACGAAGGTGTAACAAAAAAATGAAATAGGCCATTTTGTTTGTTTTTTCTTGTTTTTTTCGAATATCGTATCGAAATTTCAAAAAAATATATACAGGGTGATGTTTTATTGATGCAAAGAAGAAACATAAATTATAGTGAGTCCGGATCTGGATATATTTTTTTTTATACATATACCTCTTGGGGCTCGTTAGTACATTAGCCGTACCAAATATGAATCCGTTATTTCATTCCCTGTCAAAGTTCTGACAAAAAACAGGTTTGGCCAAAAATTATTTAACACCCTGTAACTTCGTAATGAAGACCCAATGAGACATTTCTATGGGAGGTTCCGGTTACCACTGATGTTCTCTACCTCCTATTAAGCTATGTCCCTCTCATGATGCAACACCCTGTATAGAGTTATTCACTATACCGGGTGTCAACTGATCATGGTAGACCTCCCTTTTTTCCTTATTTTTTAAAATATCAGAATGAAACTTAGTAGATGTATTATATGACCAAGAAGACACTTTATGATATGACTATCATTTTTGCCCTTCCAGTTTCACCGGAAATGACCCCAACTTTTGATTTTTAAATGGAACACTTGAAAAACTCATAAGTGACATTTTAACACAATGAAAAAATTTGACTCGAAATTTATTGGTGCATCTAGAGTGGCATAACCAGAAAATATTGCTTTTGGGCACATCCACGAATTCCTTAGAACATCGGCTATTTTATGGTGGTAGGTACTCTACCATTATGGTTCCATTTGAAAAAGTTAAGTTTTGTTAAAAAAACTGTTCAGGCCAAATTTGATGGCCCACGAAATACACATTTTCTAGTTTTTATGCTCGATTTGTTTTTTCTAACATCCCACCGGTCCATTATTACAAGCAATTTTTTCTGGTCATGGTACTCTAAATGCACCAACAAATTTCGAGTCAAATTTTTTCATATCGTCGAAATGTCACTTACGAGTTATCGCCGTACTCAGAATTTTTTAAGGATTTCAAAAATATAATAATATACAGGATGTTCCATTTAAAAATAAAAAGTTGGGGCCACTTCCGGTGAAACCGGAAGGAGAGGTTTCATCAAAATGGGTTACACAAAAGCAGGAAAGTGATATATTTTGTTTTAATGTTAAAAATAATAATAATGAAAAAGCCGCAAGATGCCTTATATATCGTTATAGGGGAAACGGATTTATATACACTAGATTTTTTCTCTGAAGCCATGTGAGGAGTTCGTCTTATTCGACAGATAGTCAAATAGGGGAAGAATTATTAGAGATAATACTTTTCCATTGTGAGCGTGAACGTGCCATTTTGGCTCCATCTGTCACCCTTGAAGTTCTGCTACACCGTGTATATGAAAATCCAAATTTTTTCGAAAACTTATTTCCAGTATTTCATAAACACCGGAATTAAAGTTAAAAACAAACTATTCTGCGCATAAATAGTGTATAAAACATGCATAAAAGGCCTGCTCACACAGAAAACCTAGACACTATTCCCCTACCGCCTGCGTTTCAATTTACCTCTTTAGCACGTAAATATTCGTGACCACTTTAACTAAACAAAAAGTAAAAGGGTAGAGTATGCGAGGGTGGACGATAAAAGCTTGAAATGACAATATAAAGCCCTCCTCAAGGCATTCGCTTCTATGACGAAAAGGGAAAACCGCGCCAAACCTTAAGAAGATGTTCGAATTGTGTTTTAGCCTGGGAGGTTATGTGAAATTTTCCAAAGTATAAAAAATTATATGATCAGTTGATGACATTATATTATGCTTATATACACTATTTTAACCATATATCAATAATTACACGAATTTCTGTTTGTTATTTATTAAATATTCAGTTATTTTATCACAGAATAGTCCTATGTTATTATATTGCTTAAAATGGACAGGTAAAATATTATAAAATTTTGGACCATAATACGTTCTAAATCTTTATGTTGTGTATCTAATTTGAGATTGTGATATTTAAATTATATTTTTGTCTTGTGTTGTGTACATGTTGTATTAATTGTACTCAGTCAATTTTTATATTTTGAAACAACTTATATTTTTTTGCATTTAATTTAAAATGTTTTTACTTAAACGGCCCTAGCTAGCTTAACAGCATGGGTGAGTAAAAACTGAATTAATGAGACACAAACAATGTAAAATTTTATTTTATATTACAATAATAAAATGACCCTGAGGCCGTGGAATATAAAAATACATCAATGTCAAAAACAAATCAAGAGTTTTTTAAACTATACAGTATTTGAATATACAATCTAGTCATAGAAAAATAACTAAACTAATACATGGAATTTTTACAGTAGCAAAAGGAAATTTACAAACATGGATAATTGACCGGAGTCAAAACTTATATAGATACTCAGGCATTAACACATAATGTTAATTATTAAAGTCAAAGTGTCGAAAGGAAAGTTTTTTTTTATATACATTTATTTAACGTCGGCCTATTTCCGCTACTGAGGCCTAACACCGACGCCTGTAGACGAGCTACCCCCAACCAGGAATTTTGCCGAACCTCTTCCCTTAAGAAGAGTAGGGATCTTTTACTTGCCTAACATTTAATAGACAAGGGACCGACGGCTTTACATCCCCTCCGAAGGATGGTATATCTCCTATACAACCCTCGCCTAAGGTTGTATAGCTTCCGCGCATGCTCTGATATACAAACCGCTGGAAGATGTGTGAGGCGAGAATGCGGTTTCCGTTGGAATGGTCACCCATCCAAGTACTAACTGCGCCTGTCGGTGCTTTACATCGCATACCGAAGTATGTACATAGTAAAGACGCACCTACGCTCGCCCTAAAAAGGAAAGTTGGGCGCTACGGATTTTATTTCTTGGCAAAAGCCGAAAATCATTCGGTGAACTTAATGCGAACGTACTTACAGTTTGTGTTGCACTATGTCACATAAAGCAACAATTTGCACTGACGAAAATCTTCCAAATACCTACTTGAAGAGCGTATTGTTCGAAACTTTATAATTCCCCTAATTCAGTAAAGGTTGGGCGCACTAGACAAGGGTCAATGCACCAAGAAAATCCTTATTTCACTATGGAAGTGTGTGAAGTCGAGTCCTTTCAAAAAGCTGTCCCTGCGCATGTGTTTGGCACAAATTTGAACCGCTTTGAGAAATTTCAAGTTAAAATTTTTGCATTAACCGACCGTGCTAACCGGTGAATAGAAAATGCTCGAAAGGTAAATACGGCTTGAGAACCATAATCATAAAATAGCAAGGGTGCAGATAATACCAATCTTTCAAAACTTGCTCTAATGCGATTATGGCGGAAAAAGTGTAGGGGCAGAATCAACACAGAATTTATTAAAAATTTACGTGTTTTATTATTGATGGGTGGGCAAAGTGGCGCGCATATAAAGGTACTTATTTTGTATCTTTTTTAGGTTTATATTGGTCTATCTCAATCGTATTTTGTTCATTTATCAATTGCAACCATGAATGAGTATGTTTTCACGTTTCTGAAGAGCAATACTTTGAATGCAACAAATTTTTATTATAAGAGATATATGAGGTGTAATACTTTTAACCTTTGCAAGAATTTGTCTTATTAAATGTCGACGCCTCATTTTTCTTATTCTCCCACCGCCGTCAACGCGATAATAGACCATTTTTCATCTTACGGTATTTCTCAATACATAGTAGGCTGGCATTTAGATAGGAGAGTGAAAGTGATAGAGGCAAAAGTAAATTTGTTTTATGCCAGGAATGTGAGTGGTAGTGACGAGGGGGCATCACTGATTGCAGCTACCTATTTGATTAACGTTTTTTTGACTAGGACGACCACATAATTCACATATACGTGGAGACGTGATATTAATAGTCCAGTTGTCACAGACTAATTTTGATGAAAAGTTAGAATTAATTGTTACCCCGCTATTTTTTTCATGAAAGGCTAGTTTCTTGCTAGTAGAAAGTGGATCAAAAAAGTTTGTCGAAATTTACTCCCGCCAACCCTTATAAACAACCCTCTGAAACGGAAAAAATCAGTTTTTTGCTAATATCTCGAAAAATAATGAAAAAAACGGATAGCACCACGTGAAAGAGCGGGAAATTAAAAAAAAGAATAGTATAAAAGGTTTTTTTAATAAATTTTTCCCTTAGCATGAGAAATTATTACAGTTCGCTCAATATTTCAAGCGCATCGCACAGGGAAATGGGGAAATGAAGCATTTCTCGACCGCCGCTACATAATAAAGACAGGTTGACCCATTAAAAATGAAAAAAAGGTAGCATTTTAAAGAGGAGGAATTCGGCGGCGGGAATGGAATAAAAAGCGGAAACAAGAGAGAGTGGAATGTATAGAGGTGCGAAAGAGAAATTAAGGATCCTACATTTCAGATTTCTTCCTCTGGGGTCCAGGTTCTCGGAGGCCTCCGGCTACAGATATTGCAGGTAGATCCTAAATTCGTGATCGTCGTTGCACAATACACACACAAAACAAATTAAGCGGAAATGATTATTAGCGGGTAAGTCACAATAAGAAGAGGGTAGAAAAATATATATAAACGTAAGCTATAGAGTTGTGAATACTCTCGGTGTACGAAGAATAATGGCTTCAGGCAGTGGCGATGCGGTGCGGTGTGGTGTGATCACAAAAAATCTCTTTCTTTTGAATCGGTGAACCAAGAAAAGGATATATAATTAAGTGTATTTTAATTCTAATTGATATTGCGGTAAATTTAAATTACGTAAAGACAAACAAAATAAACAATAATAGAAAAAAAGGAAATTTAGAATAAATAAGGACGTAACATAATTTTTATTTCTTATAAATTGCACGTGAAAGTTAAACTTTATATTTTTTTCCCATTCTATATTAAAACATAAATATTAAACTAAATACTATTTAAAAAAAATCCTTGTAGATATAGCATGTTTATACCTTAAACTTCAATCTAAGATTAATTTTTATGCTCTAAAGTATCCAGGGTTAAAAAAATTACCTTTTAAATCATCGGTATTTTTTCCATTTTTTAGGGTTGGGAAATTTTCACTTGAAAACTTGTCTAAAACGGTCAAAAAGACTTGTAGATAAAAAAAAACATTTTACCAATACCAAAAATACCAATGATTTAGTAGTTAATTTTTTTTTACCCTGGATACTTTAGAGCATAAAAATTAATCTTAGATTGAAGTTTAAGGTATAAGTAAGCTATATCTACAAGGATTTTTTTCTTCAGCCTTAGCGTCCTGAATTCCTTAGTCCTGGAATTTGGAAGGATGACATTGCCTCCGACATATTTTCCAAGAACACCAAAACTTACACTCGAGTACATTACTCGGCATGCATTTTGCTATGCCAGCATCATCGGGAGATTTTTGAAATCAATATTAATGATCTTCCGATTAGGCTCACATAGTTAGCGAAACACTCATCGCGTAGTTTATTGAGTAGTGTATTCGAACGCAGTGTTAATGTAGTGAATACACTACCCGGCGCGTTACTTCCAATATCCTCAATAGATGGCAGCACCAACGAAGTGTCGTGACACAAAAATTCAAACAAGACTATGTTTTTAAATTTCTCCTATAGTTTCTTTGAAAGTGTTTACATTGTTAATAAGTGTGTATTGTTAGAAAATATTTTGAGTAAATAGAGAAATATATCCCCCTCTTTATTGCACCAAGTGCTAATTAATTCCTTCAAACTTGCGGCTACTGTATTCTATACAACGAGTGTTTATAAGTGACATATAAGTTACGCCATCTGTCTAGTTGCATCGAAATGAACAATTTCATCTTATCAAAGTTAATATGTAATTTTTCTTAAATCTATATTTAGTCAGAATTTCTAGCTTGAACTGTTGTGTATTGTCACAGTAAATCATTCCCTGTAGGAAACCAACCCTTCCCTACCCCCTGTAGGTACCAACATTTTAAAATATTAGAAGGATCATCAGCGTGTAAAATATAGGTGGCTCCATCTATAGAAACATTTTGGAACTTTTTCTCAGAGTATAAAATTTTAAAATGTTTATCATACCAAAAATAATAGTGAATATGATACCAATCTCTTAGATTTCCAGACTGAGTATGATTGAAGGTGGAAAGCTCTGGTACTGCAGTTCAGGGCCCAATTGTCTCGTAGAGCATCCAATCTAGATATATCTTTGGCAATTTATTCTTGCAAGCCGGCGCTTGATTCAAAGGGAGTTTAGGTTGAAGATTGTAGAAGTATGCGATTTGAAGGTAATGCTGATTAACGTAATAAAAGCCAGGATTATCTAAATATAACGTTTATTGATTTTATTGAATACATATGAGCCAGACAAATATTCAACTAAAAATCATATATTAGTACAATTATACATACATTTACAACTTATAATGTAATATAAAATTATCCTATATGTATATATTTAAATATGTAGAAGTCATTTATGAGCATTTATTTATATATAAATACAACGATAATGAAGTAACAGAAACATAAACAATCAGTTTAAGAATTTGTAAGGAAGAATCTTTCTTTATAAAGTTTTTATAGAAATTTTCATTGACATTTTTGTGCTAACATCTACAGTATTTGTACCTATATAGTATATTTACAAAAATCTAAAAAATAGCGCACATTTTTCCGACAGTGAAGGACCGGAGGGGATAGCATAAGAACCGAATTTATTAACCTGTGTGTAACTATCTTACTTTTTCACCGATTTATTCATCTTGGGCTCAAACACTGGAAAAGTCTCTTTTCTCACCATAAATGAACCTTGGTTTGCTATTGTCATTAATATTAAATAGTTAAATTTATCCCCATAATTTTTTTATTCGTGGAGGAAATGCTCATATTTCTGGAACTAATTGAACATTATAACATAGCCCATAATTTTTCCTTCGGCAGAATTTACGAAAAATTGATCTGAAAAGGAACTTAAACCTTACAGGGGTGCCCTAAGGTTCGATTTTGGTCCCCACATTTTGCTAGTCCTATTAAAAGTGTTACATATATTTTGGTAAAAAAGGTATTGATAAGTTTACCAATAAGTGCTATTTTTTTCAAAAAGGATGTTACACAAGAAGACTAGAAGAAAATGTTCCAAATACGTTTGATCATTGTTTGCATATTGGGAATCTTCCTTACATTTTGAGTCCAAAATTGTTTAAATCGTAGTTGAAAAGTAAGAAACTTATAAGCAAGTTAAAAATTCAGTTTCTCAGTCCCACCTGGCGAATTTAAACTATCTTTGTATATGAGGTTTCTTAGCTCACTGTTAGAAAAACGGACTACCTAGTTATATTTATTTTAATTCAGCATTTCGGTGAGTCGATAGTTACAATCTTGATTTTTTTTTCATACAAAATTCGCATTGCCTTTGACTCACCTGTATATATTTATATCTCAATAATTAGTAAAATTGTTTATCACACACAATTATGCAAGAATAAAATGTGTTATTTTATTACTTTATCCTTAATTCAAAGTTATTGTTAATTTATATTAAAAAATTTCCGAAACAGCAATCAGGACGTTTTACAATTTATTTTAGATGGCCATCGCCTGGCGCGATCAGAAGCATTGCAGAGTTTATATTTCCAAAATCATCTTTATACCGTAGGAAAGAGGGAGAAAAACCTATAGCGGCAGATTGTACAACATGTATGATATTTACTTTGACAATAATTGATCGCTCGAGACCCGTTGACATTTCCTGCTCTGGTTTAAAACAAGTAGCAGGGAAAACTATAAAGGATACCCGCAACTCATCGACTCTTTCAGTTAATTGAGAAATGAGTGAAATATTTAAACGATTATAATTTCAAATAACTAGTGTTGAAATATTAGCTCAATGACGAACTTTACGTAGAGACGCTGACGGTATTTTAACCCTTTCACGCCGGCTGTACCTTTCGGCAGAAACTTATAAATTATTAAAATTTAAAATGGGATGGTAATTGTAGTACTATTTTTACGTTCACATCTATAGTTGCATCATTTTTTAAATATCTCCTGTAATTTCGGCTCTGTAAGATTAAGAACTTTTTTTTATGTCAAAATACACCCGCAAATGTAAAAAATTCTAGTTACAAAAGTTTAACTATTTCTGTAGTCGACCTTTTCCCTTAGAAAACTGGGCTGTTAAGGCGCAATGTTTTCATATTAAAAGTAACTTATCTGCTGACGTCGGTGATTGGTATTACACATGTAAATGTTAAATAAATGAATAAAAATTTCAAGTTTCCTAATTGAACCAAATTTGACCCAGATTCAGATATCTCTCTTCAAACTTGCATTGAACTTCAAAGTTCGTCATAGAGCTATTAATTCATCAAGTATATAATACTTAAAAAATGGCGTTTGAAAGAAACTCTCATTACTATATAAAATTAATTATTAATGTGATATCTCTGAGGGTTCATATTCAAAATAAAGCTCCTGATCTAATTGCTTTTTTATATATATTGGTCATAAATGGGTTTTGGAAACTTTACTAACCTATGGGGAGGTTTCTTTTTTTGTAGAGGGTAAGTGCTACGGGATGAGGCAAAAAATAACCATTGGAATTGATAGAGAATCAAATTTTAAGAATGGTGGCATGCAATTTTTCACAAATGTTAGCAGTTACTAAATAAACAGAAAAAACTTTGGGCGAATAGGTAGCAAAATACGAAAAAATGGTAGTGATCAAAAAGGATGCTTATAAAATGGCAATAAATTTGTTTTATTCAACTGTCAAAAGAATATGCCTTATGACAACTTTCCATGGCTATTTTTTTGTTCGTTTGGCCCGCCACCCCTAAAGTATAGATGGAACTAGAACCCCTAGAAAAAAAATTCAAATCCCCGCATAAGATAGTACAGGTTCTAAGACTCATTTACTACCAATACAGCGTGTTCTGAACACCGAGATACTATATTTTATAGAGCCCTACTGATCTTGACATAATTTTCATTTTACTTATCTAAAAATAATACATTTAACGTGGACAAATCATTTTTCTTATCAAGAGATTCTAGTTGACAGGACAAGTACTCTTTGACGCAAGTTACAGACATTTTTTATGAATGTCAATCAGTAGATAGGCTATGTATATACGTGACTACCAAGTAGAAGAATAACACCTCTCTGACTACCCCCACCCCTCAACTTATCAGAGAGCATGGAGCCACACCCCTCATGAACTACCCATGACATCCCATGAACCACCCATATTTATTATTCGTACAGACGTTTGAAAACCATACAGACCCTGTTTGAAAACCGTAAAGACCTGTTTATTATTCGTACAGACATGTTTGAAAATCATACAGACTCTTTTTGAAAGCTGTATAAGGGGATACCTCATGGGTGGTTCGTGAGGGGCGTGGCTTCGTGCTCTCTGATAAGTGGAAGGGTGGGGGTAGTCAGAGAGGTGTTGTTCCTCTACTTGGTGGTTCCATACATACATAGCCCATCTACTTCAATACATATTTCGACACAATATGTAAACTTTACAATAGCTCCGTAAGTCTTAAAAATGTATATCTTTGGGCAGTACTTAAATATTTCAAATAGTTTTTAGATGTTACTAAAAAATCGATTGTCTCTTCTTAAAAAATAATTATTATCTTTTAAAAATACTTATAAAATTGATGTGTATTTTAGTACAGACGTCGTTTCGAATGGTGACAGTCCACAACCGCAGCCCTCCTGTGTCACGTTTCGGTTTTAAACCACGCGAGGAAGAAGTCTGTCAATCCGAACTGTTTCGTTTAGGCTTCACCGCGGCACACCGAACAACAATTTGTGTTCATTTTGCACGGAAATACACTTGTGGGTCCACAATTACCAGTTGAAATATTCTTTGTTGCAGGATCTTGCGGAACCGCACCATTTCGTTTCGACTAGAGGTGGACAGAGGCGGCCTCCCCTTCTGGCGTGCTTTGTGACTTCTCTACGTCGCTGCATCTCGCCGATTCCACATGACTTGCTGCACTCGCTCCATTGGGACCAGTCGGTCACTCGGCAGTCGCGTGGTGGACCTGGAAGGAATAAAGGTAGCGTAAATTGTTATTTTCATCAAAGGTTATAATTTTGGTGTGCAAAATGCCTCTTTATTACTAGCATAGTTGCTAGTGAATAATAATAAGTCTTTATTGCCCAACAGATTACAGGAATCCAATTATAGAACAAATAGTTTATAACTAAATTGTGAACAAAATAAGTATATGAGATTATAACACAGTTGTACATTTGGAAATTGTGCCATTGAAAAATTCTAAAAATTGTGTTTATGTTCAATGTTTATCAACATTATTGTCCAGAAGTTTAAACTGACTAAGGAACGCCTCAATTGTGGTGATAGCATATCAAACGTATCAAGTAGTAACTGATTATCGTAACGTCTTTCGGGATAAGAACCATAAACTTTAAAATGCATACATTTTAAGAATTTTCTTTGTACATTTTCAATTTTCAGATTTTGGTTATTGTACAATGGATACCAAATAAGCAACGCGTATTTTAATTTATATCTTACAAATGAGTAATAAAGAGCATTTAATGCTTGTATATTTTGAAAATTCCGACAGTTTCTAATAATAAAGACTAACATGCATAATGAGGATGATACAGTTTGACTAATGTGATCGTTAAATGTGAGTTTGGTGTCGAAAATTACGCCGAGGTCTTTTATGACTTCACATCGATTTAAATCTATTGAATTTATTTCAATTCGATTGGTTGTTTTTTTAAAGTAAAGCTCATAGGTCTACATTTCAGAATATTTAACTGTAACTTATTCACCTGGTACCAAATTTCAAGATTTTCTATTTGACACTGAATAAACACAATGTCCTTCACAGTATAATACATTTTTAAATCATTAGCAAATAAGATCAAGTTGCAGTGAATGGCATTTGCAATATCGTTGATAAAAAATAAAAATAACAAGGGTCCAAGATTGGATCCCTGAGGGAGACAAGATGTAGAATAAAAATGTTTTGAATTAAAACCATTATATAATAATAATAATAATAATAAATCGTCTTTATTTAGAAAGTGGTACAAGAAAAAAGAAATCATTGTACATACATATATATAAATGATGTTGGGTGGGCATGGCGAAGTTTAGCTCAAAGCTACTCTTATATATGACTGAGATATTTCGTTGAGGTATAATGTAAAAAGTGTTAGTAGACTATCACTAAATCCGCTGGCTTTTAATTTGCTTATAATGATTCCATGGTCTCATCAGTCATGTTTTTCAATTTTGAACTTTTTGGAATTGAATTTTCTCGATTTTTCAAATGGAGCACCCTGTATATTCTTCGGTCATATGATCGATGAGTATAAAATGCAAGAAGAGACTTAAAAAATTAAAGGTTTTCTCAAATAATTGAACAGAAAAAATTATAATAAGTGCTGTGCATGCTGCTCATTTTGATTGACACACTTCTCTATGCGTCTTTGAAATGAAGTTTCTATTGTACTACAGGACTTAACTAATATTGATTTTGCTAGTATTGATCAATGTGGCATGTGTTATATTGTATTCTATCCTGGAGTCTGTTTTCATTGATAGCGTCTCAAAAACTTTAGCTAAAACTAATAAATACCCACCTTGGTTTAATGGTAATACCATTCGCAATATAAAGGCAAAATCAAAACACTGGCGCAACTTAAAAAGAAATGGTAACTCATATGAATGGAATCAATTTAAAATTCTAAGAGCAAACATAAAAATCGATATTGATAACGCGCATAAAGAATATCTTATCAATATTGAGAACCAAATTAAGTCCAATCCAAATCACTTCTGGTCATATGTAAACAGCAGAAAAAATATATCCAGTATTCCTAGCGTTATGATCTATAATGACTCCATATTAAACGAACTCCAAGTAATAGTTGACGCATTTGCTAATTACTTTCAAGAATCATATTCCGCATCTACAAACTTTGCTTATGATATAAATAGCACTCATTGTAATACTAACAATTTATGCATTCCCTATATTACCGAAAATGACGTAATCAAGGCACTTAAGAAAATTAAATCTAAAACCACTACAGGTCCTGATGGAATTCCGGTATTTCCCCTTAAAGATTGTGCTATTTTATTTGCGAAACCGCTAGCTAGTATTTTTAATTTGTTTATTAAAACTGCTACTTTTCCAGAAATCTGGAAAATATCTAGGATCTGTCCGATATTAAAAAAAAAAATGATAGATGTGTTATTGAAAACTATAGGCCAATAGTAATATTATGCAATTTTAGTAAATTATTTGAAAACGTAATATACGATATTCTGTTTAATCACGTCAAATCTCAAATTTGCCTCGATCAACACGGATTCATGCCAAATCGCTCTACCACGAGCAATCTTGTGTGCATCACTCAGTTCATAGCTGAACAGTTGGATGCTGGAGGCCAAGTAGATGCCATTTATACAGATTTTTCTAAAGCCTTCGACAGACTGGACCACGGAATTTTGCTGAATATATTATCCAAATTTGGACTAACTGAGCACTTCCTAAACTTTTTTGAATCCTACTTTGCAAATAGACTACTAAATGTACAATACCGTGGATTTTGGTCTATGGATATCTCAGCGACATCAGGTGTCCCCCAAGGTTCTGTGCTTGGGCCATTGCTCTTTAACATTTTTATCAATAATATCGTCATTGGCTTATACTGCAAAACATTACTTCATGCCGATGACCTAAAATTTTTTACATCT
The DNA here is from genome assembly GCA_963675555.1 of Leptura quadrifasciata. Lineage (NCBI taxonomy): Eukaryota > Metazoa > Arthropoda > Insecta > Coleoptera > Cerambycidae > Leptura > Leptura quadrifasciata. The sequence continues at coordinate 3,947,126 of OY776681.1, read as the reverse complement.
ATCACTAGTGCAGAAGACTGTGTTTATTTGCAAAACAATCTTGTACACCTATGGTCTTGGTGTAGCGTAAACAATTTACAGTTAAATATCTCAAAGTGTAGCTTTATGACATACACTCGTGCACAAAATCCAATAAAATTTATCTATACAATTAATGATGAATAACTGAAGAGCTGTGGCCATTTCAAAAATCTAGGAGTAATATTCGATCCAAAGTTATCTTTTATTAGCCATATCAATCAAATCACCGCTAATTTCTTCAAAAATTTAGGCTACATTATCCGTAATTGTAAAGAATTTAACGAAAATACGCTGAAACTTCTGTTTAATTCATTTGTGAGATCAAGACTTGAATATGGCTCAATAGTCTGGAGTCCTCGTTATGAAAATCATAAATATAGCATTGAAAACCTCAGAGGCGTTTTCTTAAATACCTCTGGTTCAAAAGTTCTGGAAATTATCCAGAGAGAGGTTTTCCACATTGTGACTTATTACATAGATTCAACACGAGTGATCTTCAACTACGTCGGACGTATCACTCTCTTGTATTCCTTTTTAAGATTTGCATTAGATTTCATGTTCCTAATTTGCAGACTCGCTCGCATTCGTCTCTATTTTATTTGCCTGCACCAAGAACAAATTTGCTGTTATTTTCTCCTCTGCACCGTATGTGTTCCAACTATGATTCTTTATATAAAAATATAGACATTTTTAATACTAGTATATCCAAAATGCGAAATATGGTTCTCAATTCTGTACAACAACTGTAGCTTCTAAACTATTAGATTACAGCTCTTAGGGCTATACTAATCATAGACTTATTTTGTTAATTTTTATTAGCATTTAATTGTTTACCTTTAGTTAAGTTATTTAGTTTTAGTTATTATCTAATTTTCTTTTTATGTTTGTAAAATTCCTGTCCTATAATTTGATTTCTGTCTATGCAGTCGTAACCAAAATAAATAAATAAATACAATCCAAAATATGAAATAAAGACTAATAACTGCCTTTTAATCGATCACACTGGCAATTTTAAGAACAGTAGAAGCTTCATTCTGGTGTATATGTTAAGTGTGCTAAAATCACCAGTTGAATTAAAATCACAACAACGACATATTTTGTCCTTTTCACGCCATGCATTATGCTGAAATCCATTAGAGTAATTAGTTTATATATTACAGATGGATGAATTCCAATTACTAATTTCTAATTAATCATTATTCACCCTTTGTCTAATTATGAACATTACACAACGACATTTAACTAAAAGTGGGCTTAACATTATCATCGATCCGTTTAAATTTAGAAGTTAAAATGTCAATTTTGTTATTGTAACATAAGTATAATCAACGTGACATAAAACTACAGAGCTCCCTCTTAAGTGGGTATATACCAAATTTCATAAAAAAATACGAATTAATAAAATTTTTGCAGATAATTTTAGTACGCATTTATTATTGCAGACATAGTGAGTCATGGAATAAATATCAAAAACAGACAACAAAGTTAAATCTAGTAATATTACTGATTAATAAGATTGATAACAGTGACGTACGGAAATCCCCCATTTTATTTAATTTGAGGTTCAGTTCTCGTGAATGATGAACAGTCCTTTTATAACGACGATTTCAGAACATAATTTTTTTCAGCTTTATCCTGAAACCGGTAGATAATGAGTATCAAGTAATCCTTTTTTTAAAGAAAGTTATGCTGATTTGTTGTTCTAGACTTGCAAGCGAAGCTATTATTTTCTTTATAATGCTTAAATTGGCCATGATAAGGCAATTGTAGAAATAATAAAAAAATATTGCTAACTCTCATTTAAGGTGTGAATAAGTTTTGTGTGCTAAATATTTGTAAAAATAAGTGATATTTGTTATGAACAAATACATTTGAGGCACAAAATTGAAATAGTTCGTCTGGTTGGTGATAATGCTCGTTCGATAAGAGAAGCAGCTGATGAATTTAATGTTAGACATCTCAATGGACCAAACGTCAGTAACTGTTCCAGGTGTCAACGGATCATGATAGACTCCCCTTTGTTTCCTTTTTTGCGCGAGAAAATGGTTGTATGTCCGCGTTTTTTCAATGTAACCCCCTTCCGCACAAGCCCTGGCTTCTCGAATTGGGGGTTGTCTAATTTCTGTGGTGTTTATTTATTTATTATTTATTTATTACGTGTCATCAGAAACCCCCATGTCAAGTTTTCGTTGGACTACTGTATCTTTAATTGGACTAACACAAAATACAGGCGAATAAAATATGAGATGTGGCACATGCTGGCAGCATCTTATTTCGCAATAATTCGAAGGCATGCCTCGCCGACGCACGTTGTGATGGATCCAGATTTTATTGCGTTTTTTTATGCACAATTTGAAACCCGGCGTTGCCTTCGGCGTCGCGGCAAGCGCCTCGTAGCTCAGTTATAAAACCACCACGCAAAAAATAAATACACCACTGTCTGCATTAGACCTCAAACACAGTTGTCGTTGTGGACGGCAAAAAATCTGGATGAAAGAGAGTCGATAAAATGATATGTTTCCCGTCCAGAGCACGTTCACTACTTCGCATGGTAATTTCTCTAGAACTCAGCGGCAGCTGTCAGTGTATAATAACGTTAACGATATTGTACACAATCGAAGCTACCAGCAGTTTAGAAGGGGCATTCAATATATCCGTACCGTGAAAGAAAGTCATTAACAAAGCCTGTTTTTTTTGTTGTAACAAGTGTTCTTAAACAATGCTCCGGTCCTACGCAAAAAAAGTTTATGGGAGCGCTGTTCTGTTTTCCAGGCTCGGCAAACTTAAACAAAATTTCACTTTAAATTCAATTTTTGTTAGTATTTGCTTTCTACATGGTGTCCCAATTAATAGTGCGTCAAAGTCCAATACTGGCTTTATTAGAAGACTTTGGGAAATAATTTTTTATGGAAGTGGTACAGTGTTAAAAGGGATGTAAGGTATGTATTATAACGACACAACCACCAAATATTGATTATAATTATACAGGGTGTATTTTATACTAGCGCTAATTCAGGACATTTCAAAGTAAATTTTCTCAATTTTTCCAAACGGAACACTCTGTATATTACTGTATTTTTGAATTGGCACGTTAATTCTCTATGATGTTTGTGAATAATATCCTATACCTAAAGTCGATATTTCCAGAGATATTTTTACTTTTTCATTAAAAACTCTTAAATTATAATACTTTTCATTTTGAACTGATCTAGTAGCCATGATTTTGACACAAAGCGAGAATAATTGAAGCTTTACACTTATTTCAAGTTAAAAATTATCAAAAATGTGATCTAATCAAACTGTGAAAAAATACAACTGAGGCAACCAAGACGCACTCAAAAAAAATTCATGCTACTTTCAATTATTATCACTTTATGTCAAAGTCATGGCTATTAGATCATTTCGAAATGAAAAGTATAATAATAATAATATTTATTTACTCACTTACTTACAAAAAATAATACATATAATATTACAAAAAAAGTAAATAAATATAGATTTGTATCCGTATTAAGTTTAAAAACTTGCGTATGGATAAATGACAATTCATTAATATATTTTTTAAATTAATTAGCTAAAGATAACATAATGTAGCAAAGAGAAAAGGAATTTAGCACATAAAAGAAAAACTGATAGAGATTAAATAATGTATCTATTAGTGATCTTAAATAAAAACCATCATTTTCTCTTATCCGCATATTAACAAATTTCTTAAAAATATACACAGTACTACTATTCCTAATGTTCAAAGGCAGTTGATTATACATGTTTAGCCCTAACTGAACATTTATAATTTATTAGTTTTAAGACTTGTTATTTGTATTTTCACTAGATGGCCCTGCATGCCTCCCCCTTACTATTTTTCTATGAGGCTGCGCGTCAGCCATTACGTTGTAGAGAATGACAGAGTGAACACGTATTTGTTTAATGAAAGTAATAAAGTTGTTAGTTCCTATTCAAAGCATCATTGCATTTTAATTAAAGGCATTTAATCAAAAGCGTCTCAGGTTAAAGGAATCTGTAACTGCAGCGCTATTTTTCACTATTATTGCGTTAATTTTATTGGCACAATGGCGGCACAAAATGTTCATTTTGTTCTGCATCCGACTCGAAAGACCATAATATGTTGGGCATCCAACTGTGCGTTTGGGTTTTCTTCGATAAATGATGCAATGTTGCTTTGAATAGGAACTAATAACTTTATTATTCGTTAAAACAAATACGTGGTCACTGTCATTTTCTGCAAAGTAATGGCAGGCGCGCAACCTCACAGAAAATAGAAAAGGGGGAGGCATGCAGCGCCATCTAATGAGAATACAAATAACAAATCTTAAAACTAATAAATTATAAATGTTCAGTTAGGGCTAAACAATACAACCTTTGTCCTAAATAGACAAAGTGTCTTGTACCTATATCCTTTTTTGCTACATCTGTTTTGATAAGTTCATTTTATTTTTTTCGACTACAGTAGGCATGGTCTACTGAGTGCAAGTAGTTTTTGTTTTTATAAAAATATGTTAATATTATTTTAGCGTATACTTGTCGTGGATACAATATTTCTGATTCACGGAATAATTGCTCTGAGCTGTATCTAATATTCTTATTTAGCATTATTTTTATAATTTTCTTTTGCAGTATTTCTAATGGTAGCAGATAAACCTTTTTTACGCCTCTCCATGCTATTATCCCATATGGAATTATCGATTCTACACGATCATAAAAAATTATTTTTAATTGTTTAAGAGTCAGGAAGTTCTTTAACATTTTAAATTTGTATGTCAAATATCTAAATTTTTTAGTAACATTACTAACTTGGGCATCCCACCTTAAATGACTATCAATCATTATCCCTAAGTATTTAATACGCGTTGCAGAAGAGATTTATGGATCATCTTCTTATATGATGTGAAGGCCAAATATTTAATCTTATCCCAATTTAAAGTTGACAAATTTTGATCAAACCAGTTTGATATTTTCCAGGTCTGTCGATACTAAATCTCTTGAATCCTGCCAATTATTGCCTTCGAAAAATATTGCAGTATCATCTGCATAAGAGATTATATTTCCTTTTGTGGATAAGGTAAGTAAATCATTAATATATATTATAAAAAGGACAGGTCCTAGAACTGTACCCTGTGGTACTCCACAAAATCTTATGACTCACCGTGTCAAAAGCTTTGGCTAGATCCACGAAGATACATATGGCTGGTTTACTTCGGTCAAGTGCATTATATAAATCGAAGTCAGTGTGCCCCAACTAGCAATTTGATGTTTTGTAGAAGCTGAAGGAATGTTTATGGAAATTTTTTTTATAAAACAAGATTGTTGATATAAACATTTCTAAAACGTTTATACAACGCTTATATAGACGCAAAATAGGCACAGTTTATAAAACAATGTAGTTTTTTAATTTATTTTATCATGGCTCTCACAGGTGTTATAAAATAATTGTATAAACATTTACATAGAATTTTAAAAAATGGTAGACGATAATTATAAAATAGTTTTATAGCAAACAGTTATGAAATTTAAACCTGTTTTTGTTATATATCAATTATAAAATTTTATAAGCATTGGGTTATTATCATCATCGCTACTTTTTTGTTATGTGCAGCAACAACAACAGAGGTTATTTATTTTTTAAATGTTTTTGCAGACAATAATAATTCTCAAAATACTTTTAAAATATTACAAAGGTAGCTAGATCCTATGTGACTATATATGGCGGCGTAACTAACAACATATTTAGTGAAACATGAGATAAAAGTTAACTGATTAAGACTTCGTTTCGCCAACAGCCAAATGATTTTGTACTGCGAAGAAAATTTTTCTGTGAAATATGTGGTATATATGTTAGATAGTGGATTGTTTGAATAACTTTTTAAAAAGATTTATTTAATTTAACACTGGAGTCAACGTTGACTCGTTAAGAAAATACAATAATAATTTAGAAGTAGTTTAATCGAAAGTGAGTATAAGACTGATTACAAAAAGGTTGTTGGTAATATTTATAATGTTTTGAGAACAAAGGAAACAGTGTTGCTGATTCAGCACAATCAGGATTATTTAGAATTGAAATACACTGCTCATGCAGCGTGAGCGGTTATTGAGAAGAGCTGTTACGCAGTATGTAATACGATATGTTTGAGAAGGTTAAGCCTGTCTCGATAATATTATATATCATAGTATATTTCTAATATAACAGCTTCCCCCTTATAAAAAAAGTTGGTGTTTTATGCAGCAACTTTTGAAATGAATATAAAATGTATATAAAATGTAATGGTACAATTTGGAAAAATATAAAAGATACAAAAATGTTAAATCGTAAGGTTTAAAACACAGAATATAACCTTAGCGTCTAAAATATGAAATGCAAGCACAATAAGCTTGATTCATAAAATAAAATAACATAAAAATGTTAGAGTTAAAATATAGCTTTGGCAAGAAAGCGTAAAATACAAACATATTAGGTTTGAATTGTAAAATAGGATAAAATATTCCTAAGGTTAAAATATAGCTTTACTGTGAAAGCATAAAATATAAGCATGATGGGTTTGAATGAAAATGACGTAAAAATGTTAATAAAATTGAAATTAGAAATGAAATGATAGAAAATAATGAAATATAATGATTAAACAAATGAAATAAAATTCACTGAAGAGTCCAGCACTGAAAGTCAGTAAAAAGGCACAAAACAGTTTGTCTTTATGTAAGTTCTATGTCTTCGGCTTCGTTGTCTTCTCTTCTTAAGGTAGGTCGTCTTCGTGAAGGAAATAGGTTAGCAAATGTCCTGTAGGGTTTGCTAGGCCTCGGTAGAGATGGGGGTGATGCAGAAACATCGATGGCTAGTCTTCGTCTTTTTGTTCTGCACTTACAAAATAGGTACAGAAATAACAGTCCAATTATTAGCACAATGATAAAATAGGTGAACCAGGATATGTGTTTTGTTATAAAGGGTTCGTTGATCAAATCATCTAAATCTCTGGAGTATTGGTCCAACTTGTGTTTGGCAACTTCGAGGTCTTCCGTATTGAGATTGTTTAATTTTAGTGGTTTAAGATTTGGAGCTCGGATTTTGTCTGGAATATGTTTACAACATTCAAATGGAATTTGGATTGGATGAGTGTCGTCTTTTACATCGGTTACTTCATTGGTACTGGCTTGAATTTTTGTGATGCCTATGAAGGCGTAACAATTTGGTTGTAATTTTACTATTGAATTTTTGTAGATGACTTCAGTTTTTGAATTTCTTTCTGGACAGTTGATGGTTGTTTGTAGAGGTTCTGCGTTAATAACTAACCATGTGTTTTCGTCTATTTTTTGGACGTTGTAGCCTTGGCTCATGATAAATGACGTCTGGCAGTTTTCTGGCAGAGTTTTGAGGTTCTTGAAGAGACGGGCTTCGCATATGGCATTGTTGTCAATAGGATATGCAAATAAATTTGGACATAATTTGGTGTTGAAATAAAGAGGTTTGCATTCTTCAAGGTTCGAGATAGGTATGTACATTAATGAATCATCATCTCTCGCGATATATTTTTGAGAAGTTGATAATACATGATATAAACCAGTTCTATTATCCAAAATAGGAATAGGGTATAATTGAAATACTGAATATGTTTGAGGGTCTATTAAAGGTATGTCTAACACAAATATTAGATCCGAATTTGTTTGAAAAGCTTTTAGTTCTATAATGTCTAAGTACTGTGCAACCTTTGATAGTTTGATTGGAAGCGGTAAATTGTTCCTTTGTAGGTTTTGCGAAATTTCTTGTAGAGAATTTATTAAGTCTTTTGGATTTATAATTGACGTGTGAATTATTTTAAGCCTCGCGAAAGTGATGGAATTTAGGATGTCATTTAGGTTATCCTCGATAAATAAATAACTTGCCATAAGTTGTTCGCAGATTTCGATAAATTTCAGTTTTGCATGGACGTTTTCTATGTCCTTAGTCATGTCTAAAATTGAGGTTTCAATTTCTTTAATATCCTTATTGAAAGTTTCTTCGTCAACTTGCAATTTTTGAATAGTTGCGTTGAAATTTTTGATTACTGAAGTTGTAACGGATATTTGGTTTTTAATTAGGTTTTCGAGTTGGTGTTCGTCATTATTCAATTTGTTGATACAATCAGAATAATACTGACCGTCTTCTGCGTCTAAATTTCCGGTTATTGATTTGAAAATCGTTCCGATGCCATTTAGTATTCCTCGTTTGTATCGTTTCGTGTCAAGGTAAATTTCGTCAAATTTTGATTGTATTGATTGGGAAATTTGCGTCAATAAGCTAAGGTGAGTTTTTACATCTCCTGAAAAGACGTTCATGTAATGATATGCTGGGTCGAGTGTGTTGTATAGTGTCTGTAAGATCTTGTCGTTTTTGTCGAAAGCTGTCTTAAAGGTAGATATGTTTTTGTGTACCAGTAAAGTCCATTTCTTGTGAGAAATCACAATGTCCGTGTCTTGGTGATAATATACTCCGATCGTATTGTTAATAGGTGTTATTTTAAATTGAGCAAGTGCTGATCCGATCAGCAGGAGAAACCTGAAAATAAATTTAATCTTCAGTATATGGTTTCATTCGATCAAAATTTACTTTGGTTGTTTGGTTTGTTTCGAGATTTAGTAATGTAGCGGAATTTTGAAAGATTTCTGTAATTTTAAAGGGACCGTTGAATTTATTTTGTAGTTTATTTTTTATTTGTGATTCTTTGACGTACACTTTGTCGCCAATATTATATGTGTGTCTATTTTCGGGAATGTTCTTGTCGAATCGAACTTTGGCTTTTTGTTTTTGTGCTTCTGCTCGACTTCGCGCAATTTTGTAATAATGGGATATTCGATTATTTAGGTCTCTAACGTATTTGGTGATCAGGTCTTTTTGGTTGTAAAGAGTTTCAGGTGGTCGGTTAGCTGTATGTCCGAAAATAAGCTCGTATGGCGTAAAGCCATGAGTTTTGTTTACCGAGTTATTGTAACATATTACCGCATAGGGTAATATAGTAAAGGGATGTTCGTTGGGATTTTCGGTTTTGTGTATTCTTATCATTTCTGCTAGGGTGGCATGGAATCGTTCGATAGATCCGTTGGATTGAGGATGTCCTACGCTTGAGTATGTTAGTTTTATGTCGTAAAGGGTGCAAAGGTCTTTTAATAAATTATTATCAAATTCACCGCCATAATCGCAATGAATTCTTAGTGGGGTACCATAATGCTGAAAATAAAGCAACAGGGTATTTACGACTGATTTTGCGCTCTTGTCTGGGACTGCGTAAGCTTGAGTAAATTTGGTTAACTCGTCGCGGATAGTTAATGCATAGTTTCGCGTGGGAAATTCGAATAGATCAATATTAACTCTCTCAAATGGAGTTTTAGGGGTTTCAGTAATCACTAAGGGATTGTTGAGGTTTTTACGACAGACTTTTGTTCTTTGACATGTTTCACAATTTTTTATAAAATTTTCGACGTCTTTTGTTAAGCCTTGCCAATTATATTTATTTTTGATTCTACGTATCGTTTCATTTATTCCACGATGTAAATTATTTTTTCCGGTGTGATGCTGGTCGAGAATGATCGGACGTTGGTCCTCGTCGGGAGTTCGTACTAAATTTTGACATATGATTAGTTTTAAGTCTTTTTCAGCAAAAATAAATGATAGGATTTCGAGAATTGGAAAGTCTAGATTGTTTTCAACATGGTAAGTTTTGGAAAGGTCTAATTTGTTTCGGTGTTTATATAATGTTAAAAATAAGTGTTCTACCACAGACTCTGGGTCGAAGGGTAGAGCGATGATGTAATAATTTCTTTGTCGGGTCGATTTACTGGAAACGATATTGATTGTATTGTTATAGAATTCGGGGTTTTCCTCGAAAATATCCTCGATAATTTGATGGTGAAGGTCTGTCAAGTTGTTTTGTTGGAAAAACGTTATGATGTTTTTATTTTCTCGATCTAATAGTTGTTTATTTGTGATTTGAATTTTGGAATAGTCTATTAGAGATTTGGTTTTGTAAAGGCGGGAGAATGTGTCAAATTCTCGGGCAATTTGTTCGTCAGTGATCTCGTCGTCATTGTCTGAGGTTTCATCTTCGTCTGAGTCTTCGTTTGAGTCTTCGTTTGCGGCTAGAATTTTTGAATAAAATTTGGAACATTCTGAAAAGTGATTGATTTTAATTCTGGACAACGCGTCCGCGTTTTTATTGATTTTTCCGGGTTTGTATATTATTTCGTAATCGTATTCTTCGAGTTTTAAGCGCCAACGGGCTAGTCTACTACCTGGGTCTTTTATGGAAAATAACCAAGTGAGTGGTCGGTGGTCGGTGAGGAGTTTGAACTTCCTTCCGAATAGATATGGCCTAAAATGCTTTACACTCCAGACCAAAGATAAAAGTTCACGCTCAATGGTTGAATACTTAGTTTCCGCGCCGCATAAAGTTCGAGATGCGTATGCAATTGGCAAATCTTTTCCTATACTTCCTTGTGAAAGTACAGAACCTATTGCAAATGCACTAGCGTCTGTAGTTAGGACAAAAGGTTCATCAAAGTTGGGGTAGATCAATATCGGGGTAGTTGTCAAAGTTTGTTTTAGGGTTTCGAATGAATTTGTACAGTCATTGTCGAAATTGAAAGGTATATCTTTTTGTAGCAACTTAGTTAAGGGTTTTGAAATTTTGGAGAAATTAGGAATGAAGCGTCTATAGTAGCCTGCTAGACCTAGAAAAGATTTAATTTCTTTCTGATTTTTGGGTTGAGGAAAATTTAGAATTGCTTCGACTTTGGCAGGGTTTGGTTTTACACCATCCTTTGTAATAAGATGTCCTAAATAGGCGACTTCCTTGCGAAGGAATTCGCATTTGTCTGGCTGAATTTTGAGGTTGGCTCTTTGTAGACGTTTGAAGACTTCTGTTAATCGGGAAATATGTTCGTGGATAGTAGGGGAATAAATAATAATATCGTCCATGTAGACGAGACAGCGTTCATTTTGGATGCCTAATAGAATATTGTCCATGACCCTCTGGAAAGTGGATGGAGCATTTTTTAGACCGAATGGCATACGTACAAATTCGTAGTGGCCATTCTCTACCGTGAAAGCTGTTTTTTGGATGTCCTTAGGATCGATTTCAATTTGGTGGAAGCCAGAGGCCAAGTCTAGAGTCGTGAAATATTGACATCTGCCTAATTGGTCTAGAAGATCAGAAATGTTGGGCAAAGGATACTTATCACCTATCGTTACTTCGTTTAATTTTCGGTAGTCAACTACGACGCGCCATTTCTGTTTACCAGAAGCGTCTAGTTTTTTGGGGACTACCCAAACTGGGGAGGACCAGGGAGAAATTGAAGGCTGGATAATGCCTTGGTCGAGCATTTTCGAGACTTGTGATTTTACCTCTTGTTTATGAATTTGGGGGTAACGATAAGATTTAGTGAAAATTGGTTTAGAATCGTTAGTGTCTATTGAATGTTTGATTTCATTGGTAAATGTCAAGTTGTCACCTTCTAAATAGAATATGTCTGAAAAGTCTAAACAGAGTTGAGTAATTAGTTCACTCTCCTCATCGTTCAAGTGATCTAAGCGTAATTGGTTTCTTATTTCGTAATTTCTGTCTATATATTGGGAATCCGGATTTTGGAGATTTACATTAAATATTGACCTAAATTTTTGGACGGGTTCAAGTTTAAGATTTGAAAATTTTATTGTTTTCGGAATTGCATTTGAGTTTATTACTGTCGTCAAAAATTCACCATTGTTGTCTATTTTGACAATGGCGTTCGGTAAACGTACCTTTTCGTTTTCCTGGGCTATTAGTATAGCTTCGGTATTTTGTAAATTACATTTAAGCTTAAAAATCTTTTCTGTGCGTGGTTCGATAGAAATTACATTTTGGTTTTTTGTTTCGTTTAAATTTTGATTTTTAATCGGGCTCCAGAGTGTAGTTAATATATTATCGGTAACTTGATACAATGGTACGGTTTTGAAATTAGTGATTAATTGTCTGTTTTTAATGTCTATTAAGCAATCGTAATGGTTCAAAAAGTCGGCACCTAAAAGTCCGTCAAATTCTATATCTAGATTATGAATGTAAACTTTGTATGGATCATTCGGATTGAAAGGTATGAGAGCAGATTCAGTGATATTAATTTTTTCGTCTGTTATACCTTGTATAATTACATTTTCGTGGGATCGACGTTTATAGTTTTCTGCTGTTTCGGGTTTGAATATAGAGATACCTGCGCCTGTGTCTATCAAGATTTTGAAACGTTTAGTGATGTCTTCTATGTAAAATAAATTTTTGGAGTTTACGATATTTAGTTTGTAGCGGGGTGTTTTTACATGAATTGATTTTCCGGGAAGTTCAGGTTTGGGTCGAAACTGTCCTGGAGGTTTATCGCTTGGACTTGATGAGAAATTTGGTCCAGCTCGTCCGTTTGTTGTGTCGGAGTACTCGTGGAATACTCCGGGCCTATGCAAAAATCCGGAGGATTAGCAGTATAATCCTCGTGCTGTTGAGATTGAGAATTAGCAGTATAATTCTCGTACTGTTGGGGTTGAGAATTAGCAGTATAATTCTCACATTGTTGGGTTCCAAAATCGTAATCATAATCATTTTCGTTAGAATAATTGGGAGAATAATTGGTAGAATAATTTACTGGATAACTTTCATATTGGTTTGGGCTATCAGTGTAGTTATCATAAGGTTCTTGATTTAGGTGATGTGTCTTTTGTTGATTAAACCTGTTGAAATTTGGGTTTGGTTGGATGGCAGAAGGTCTTTGTTGGTTGAAGTTTGGATTTGGCCTGATAGCTGAGGGCCTGTTCTGTTGAGAATAATTTTGCTGTTGGTTAGAGAAATTTTGGAAATTTTGCGGTCTATGATTAGATGTGAAATGTTGCCTTGGAAGCTGTGCTTGATTAGAATAAGCATTTGGTGTGAAATTGGGAGATGGGGATTGATAGTTTTGCCTTGTGCGGCATTCATTAACATGGTGTCCGCTTCTTTTGCAGAAGGTGCAAAATTGTGGGGAGTTTGGACGTCTTTGTGGGTTTTGAATGAGATTTTTATTTGGAACTCTATTAGAAAATTTTTGTGATTCAAAATAGGATAATTGCAATTCACGTTTAATGCGGTTTATTGCGTCTAACATGTCGCCAGGGTTACCAGCCCTAATGATTTGACCTAATTTGGGTTCTAATCCGGTTAATAAAGTAGTCAATGTCATATTTTCAATGAGGTTACATTGAGCAGTTTTTTCCTCTAGAGTTAGAGTCTGCTTTTGCACTGCTGCGTGCATTTTCGCGTTGTGCGTTTGTAGTCTTGATACAAATATTAGTGCGGTTTCGTTGGGTAACTGACGAATCCTCTGCAGATCCTGAATCAAAGCTGTCAGGTCGCGAGAGTCGCCAAAATGAGCTTCAAGTAAGCTTTTGATTTCTGCCCATGTAGCAGGGTTTCGGGAATTTATTAATTCTGCGGCTTTTCCGCGTAATTTATTTTTTATGTGAAGCGTTAATAAGACGCGCTGATCATCAACAGCGATCCCCTGAGCGGTTATGCAAGCTGAAATAAATGTTTGCAAGAATATGGGGTTGCCGTCAAATTCGGGCACTATGGAAAATATTTCGCTTAACCTATAAGGTTCAATATTTATTGTTTCGTTCGCCGTGATTGAATTGTTTGCATTGGAATTGCTTACGTTTGTAGCCATTTTATTTATATTATTTAGATAATCGAATAACTTAAAACGCCTTTTTCCAATTTAAGTTAGTACGCTACTGGTGTTTTAAAAAAAAATTTTTTTATATGAAACGTGCAAGAGTGTGTTATTTATTCTGTAATATTTAAAATTTATATTATGAAATAGCTAGGTTAATTCGAAAAACGCGTTTGGTTTAAAAAGCGTTTTGAGTTTGGAAATAGTATATCTCTGATAATTTTATATTTTGCACACACGGTATTATAGAACACAAGCTTATCTTACGGCCTTAACCTTAACCTTTTATGTGGTATGCAATATTATATTACGATAAAAATGCTAAGATAACAGTGGTACGTGATTACAGTTAATTAGATAAATTCGCACTTAAAGAGTATATGATATTACCATAAAAATAATGTTACGATAGGAACAGTGTATGATTACGGTTATTTATATAGGTCACACAATTATAATCAAGATATTTTGTTTCGAGTTTAAATAAAATTACTACCTTAGATATTAGAACTGTATGTAGCAATGCAATGTATTTTGATAAAATAAGATGTAAAATTATGTCGTTGTTTGCAAATAAATGTTTGCGAGATGATTCAAAAATGACTTACCCTAAATTTTTCATTCCTCGTGGTCCAGTTGAATGCGACTTCGTGAGCTTAGCTTCACCAAAGGTCTCTCTCTGCCAGGGGTGTCACTGGGTGTTCCTTCCACAGGGTTGCCTTTGATGCCGAAGACACCAACGATGGGACGGGATGAAATTCTTACTTGCTAATTGTTGAATCGTGTTGATTTGAAATGTTGCTTTGTTGCTTGTATTTCTTGATAATTATTATTGTTTCGCTTCTGTGCGTTTGAGAATAATGTAGGTTCTTCTGAACAAAGGATTGGGATCCACCACTACAGCTAAGAAGTTCTCCTTGTTCCAGAAGCTCTTTTCGTCCGGTTAGGCACCTTTTTCAGATGGACTCCTTGTTCCCTCGGATATGTTTGCTACTGGTTAGGCTCCCGAACTGTGTGTGTTTTTCAGATCCTACCGACTGCGCCAATGTTAGATAGTGGATTGTTTGAATAACTTTTTAAAAAGATTTATTTAATTTAACACTGGAGTCAACGTTGACTCGTTAAGAAAATACAATAATAATTTAGAAGTAGTTTAATCGAAAGTGAGTATAAGACTGATTACAAAAAGGTTGTTGGTAATATTTATAATGTTTTGAGAACAAAGGAAACAGTGTTGCTGATTCAGCACAATCAGGATTACTTAGAATTGAAATACACTGCTCATGCAGCGTGAGCGGTTATTGAGAAGAGCTGTTACGCAGTATGTAATACGATATGTTTGAGAAGGTTAAGCCTGTCTCGATAATATTATATATCATAGTATATTTCTAATATAACATATATACAATGAAATTTTTGAGCGCCTTAAAAATAACGAATATTTATCAAAATTAAAAAAAATAAACTGAAAATAAATTTTTCGTATTTTGTCTTTTTGCGGTGTTGCACCAATTGTGTTTCGCAGATGTATTTTACAATAATAGATTATTGCTAAAATGTTTATATCACAATAATTTAATTTTTAAACTATTTTTATTTTCCAAAATGGCCACTATAAAAATAATTCAAACATAATAACATTATGGCGCCCATCTTATAAAGCATATTTATAATTATAAAAACACTTATAGAACAAAGATATTTTTCGATGAACTGTTATATATCAATAAACTGACAATCTCCTAGGCAGTGCTTATGGAAGTTTAAAAAAATATAGTTGCTCCGAGAGAGCATCTTATAAAACATATATACAGCAACATATTTTAATGTTTTACAAAAACTCTATTTGCAATGCTTATAGAGCAATGCATTCTGAAGCGCTTCTTAGTCGAGCTAAATAAACGGCAAATTTGTATCTCAGGGATCTTTTATTCACTTGTTTATTGACAGTGGAAATAAATATAATAATTATGTGTTTGTCTTTAATTGTGTTAGTATGTAATATTGTGTACCTACATATATAGTTTTAACTTTAGATGTGAGACATCCGTTGATGGGCGTATAAATACCTACCCATGTTTTATAAAAATGGTAACGAACATTTCATAGTCTTTAAAGACAATGTTTGGTTTATCAATTATTTTATAAGTGTTTTATGACAGCAATGCGTGCTTCCTTTATATAACAATTGTTTAGCAGTTACAAAAGAATACAATATGTTCGCTGAAATAATATGTGTTATGAAGAATCCTAATAAAATTATTTTATTATTGCTTAGCTACATTTTTACAGAATAGTTTTATAAGCATTCGTCAATTGGCCAATAAGTGCTAGGGGTCATTATTATAAATCAATTTGGTTCCGTGAGCTAAAACATCTTATAATAATTGCTGTATAAACGTTTATAAAACAGCGAAAAACAAATTCTACAAAATGTTTTATAATTTAGCTGTAAGAACATTCTCAGCACTTATTTATATAATAATTTAGTTGTGAAGACTAAATAATCACCTTGGCAGTTTTAATAAAACAAAATAGCTTTTGCAGAACAGTAATGCAATAGTAATAAAATAAAATTATCGTATTATTTGAAACCTATAGAACAACTTTATTAGTTGGGTGGTTATTGCATCTTCTGTAGATTTATTTATACGAAAACCGAATTGCATATCGTGAATTAATTTATTTGCATCCATATAACTACATAACCTCGTCTTTATTACTTTCTCACATATTTTAGCCAGCGCTAATTTAACGGTTTTGAATGAAAAACTAAAAATATCTCTTGAAATATCGATTTTAGGTATAGGATGTTATTCACAAAAATCGTAGAGAATTAAAGTGCCAATTCAAAAATACAATAATCTACATTTGAAAAAAGTTGAGAAAATTCACTTAGAAATATCCCGAAATGGCGCTAGTATAAAATACATCATATATAATTATAAAAAATATTTGGTGGCCGTGTCGTTTTAGTACATCTCTTATCTACATAATTGCGAGATAAATCTTCTTAATTAATGGTAATACACACACAGCGAATTAATTTGTTTGTTCCGACCAAAATTTTCATATTTTTTTCGAATAACTCGGCAACGCTACGTCAAATACTGAAAATCTGGAGGTCGTTGGAATGTTAATTTTACGCTGAATCTGAAACTATTTTTAAAATGTGCGCTTTTTGATACTATACCACTTATATACAAAATAACTTTTCAAAGACTTCTAATGAAGTCGATATTGGACTTTGGCACATTATTGGGACGCCCTGTATATATCCATTCTATAATATATAGCGAAAATGTACAACTGTAAAAAAATTAGTAAGAAATAAATCAAAATTGTATCAGAACTCAACAATATCCATCTGAAAAAAGTTGTACTTTTACCGTAAACCAATAATTGGCTCCTGCTTACCGATCGAGGGAAACAATAAAAATAAAATACATTTTTCCGATCGACTTACGTATTTTCCTGGGGATATTTTTCTTGGTTTTACGGTATTTCTTATGTTTATTGTGGTCCTTGTGAGCCAGATAGGAATCGGCGATGCTGTTTAAGATGGCATCTTTATCTCCTCGGGGAACTACCGCTGGAATCGAGGCCGATGTGACCGCCAAGGCGTCATCTCTATGATTGCTGCAATGAAAATATTTTATTGCCTTAACGATAACTTTTCGTGAAATTTCTACTGTCAGTCATAAAAGCGTGATTATTCAGGTCTTAACAACAGACCAAGGAGAGAGATGAGTCCTAGCTTTGCATAATAATTTGTGGGCTTGGGAATTATCGCAAAGTTAAGTTTAGGAGTTTATTAGCCAGCGGTTTTAATTTTAGAAATTGTTTAATAACTAATGCTTTACGCCATGCAGTGTACTTTAATTTGAGTAGAACACTCCCAATTTCTGTTGTATCTGAATGAATATTACTATTGATTTAATGGTAGTAGCCAACAAAATCCATTGGACTGAGTCGCAACTGTATTTACAAAAAAAAAATGGTGAGAAAAGCTGTTAGCACTACTAGTTACTTTTTTGCAAAAAATTAATGGTAAATGTGGATCCCACAAAAAAATTAATTACAGTACCTAGTAGGAAACACCTAAAATCTTGCACAGTGTGCTCTGGAGTAGTTCTTCTCAAAAATCAAAGGAGATTAGTTACAACTATTTTTATATTATTATTAAGCATTTGATAAAGTCGGTATTAGAATGTAAGGTTATTTAATTTTTTTGTTGGGACATAGTACTCGATGAGCTCTATTTGACCATTTTAAAAAAAATTCATATTCAAATTTGCAATGCCTACTAAGGTCTACTAAATTGGTCGAAG
The DNA here is from genome assembly GCA_963675555.1 of Leptura quadrifasciata. Lineage (NCBI taxonomy): Eukaryota > Metazoa > Arthropoda > Insecta > Coleoptera > Cerambycidae > Leptura > Leptura quadrifasciata. Next base: position 3,929,067 of record OY776681.1, on the reverse strand, counting down.
TTTCAAGATCGTGAACCAATCCATCATACAACAGTCTTCAGGATAAAGGCAATATTCAATAAAACAGGTAAAGTTTCTTTAAAAAAAGAATCACGGCAGAGAAACGTAGAGACAGACATAGAAATTCTACAATATTTCCAAGAAAATCCAACAACTACCTTGAGGCACGGGATTTATATTTGTATATAAAAAATACGCATATGTTTGAAAAAAAGTACTTCCTTTGAAACGAAAAATTATGCACACAGAACAAGGTGATGATGAACGGAGAATGGAATTCTGTTTATTCTGCCAAGGACAATATTTAAATAACGAAATTTTTTAAAGAAATATTCTCCTCACAGATGAGGCGACATTTACTACTAATGGTGTGGTTTCTGCTCAGAACTCTAGGCAACAGAGTACCCACACTGGATGATAAATTCAAAGAGTCACTAGTAGATAAGCTATGATAGTTCTGTGCCAAAATCCCATGTTATTTATTATGTAGGTTCATTCTGGTTTTCCAAGGCCATTTTTGTGACTGAATATGGCAAGGTTATTCAGTGTCAAGGGTCGTGCCACATAGCAACCTATCCGTAAACAAGTTCCTATAGATGTCACCACGTCGCGTCATATGTTCACTAGGCGAGAAAATCCAAATCCTCAGCAAATTCAAATTATTAACATAATACCTTGAGTAACCTTTGAAGATTTACATTATTTTATAGGATTAGGAGATGGCATTTATAATTATAAATACCATTTCTCCATCTAGTGATCAATTCGAAAACTCTTAATACCTCCAAGTTTCTATAGATGTAGTAGAGTACAAATGAGAGGTCAAGGATGTCAAGTATTCCCCCCATCACTCTCAGAATCCCCCCCACTCCTCATCCCGGTCGATTGGTGGGGGGAATCTCCGCCCGCATAATGTGATTGGTTTATAGGTGGGGGGAATATTATCTCCCACCCTTCGATCAATCATAACACATGGGAGATAATATTCCCTCCACCAATCGACCAAGCAGGCGAGAGCTTGGAGATGAGAAGTGGGGTGCATATGGGGGGAAGGGAGGGGGCTTCGACTTCTCAAATGCACGCTACTACATCTATAGAAACTTGGGGATATTAAGAGTTTCCGAATTGATCACTAGATGGCGCCATGTTATTTATAATTATAAATACCATCTCCTAATGCTATAAAAAGGTTACTCAAGGTAACTAAATTATTAATTTGAATTTTCTGAGGATTTGAATTTCCCGCCTAAGTGAACAGGTGACGCGACGTGATGACATCTATAGGAACTTGATTACGGATGGTTTGCTATGTGGCACGTCTCTTGACCTTGAATAACTATGCCAATTTCATCCGGCTCTTTTCAAAAATGACCTTGGAAAACCAAAAGGAACCTCCATAAGAAGTAACATGAGATTTTGACGCAGAACTGTCATAGTTTATCTACTGTCAATATTTTCAAAAAGTTAATGTCTGAATTGGGATCTAATCGTACAGTTTGTCCAGATTTGTCCAAGATACATTAAACAGTGAAAGGTTTTTTAATTTCTTGAACACAGTTTTTTGGAATTTTATGGAAGTATCTCGGGTAGTTTACTCATCGAGTACTGCCCCCCCCCCCAAAAAAAAAATTAAATCGGGAAGCGCGTTGTAAAATAACATAGTGTTGCGGTATTGAATCGCGCATACTGTGGAAATTAATTTAAAAATAAAATTAGAAACTTGACTCGCCCGGAAATTTAAATTTACTGAAAATTCAATTCCCTTAACCCAATTTGCTTCAGTCGTTACAATGAAACATTTTATTAAGACAGTTTTTATAAATGGTTACGGCGCGTAAAAGTGCCCTCATTAAATTTATCAGCAGAGAATGGAAATAATGAATTTTATTGTTTTGCATAATTCACCCATTAAGATTTATCACAAAATTAAGTGAATTATTTTTATTATCTTTGCCACCCATAAACTTTAGCTTTGAAGACGTTTTAAAACCTTTGCCTTTCATAAATTCGCTTGATCTTAATTGGCCGTAAAGCAATTTTCAACTTTAAAACAGTATATGCGGTCAAAGGTCGGAGTTAATTAATATCGCCTCATTTATTTTTAGTGCACGCGCTTTAAGCAGAAATGGTTACTAATGTGGCAAGTGAAAAAAATGCTAGTTTTTGGCAGGCGAGATGAGGCCGTAGAGAGATAATCGTATACTACGTTTAACATTCTCTACAAATATTTCGGCCGCTTAGGCCTTTATCAAGAGTACTAAAGCAACGAACCATTGTTAATATTTTATCTAGTATAGGAGTATTTAAGAAATTTTGCTAGTCACTCGTGGTAAAAGGATTGCTTTTAAGGGATTTTTTAATATTTAATTGTTCAAGAAGATTTAGACGTTTACCTTTTTCTTCTGTATGGAACAACTTTATGTTAACTGTGTTTATGAAATGGTTATTTTCAATGCAGTGTGTTGATATTCCCGTATTTTTATTGTTATTTGAAATTGCTTTTTATGTTCTTTTACCCTGTTCTCAATGTTTCTACCACTCTGACCTATATAGACGGCATTACAATCTTTACATTTGACTTCATATACGCCTAATTTATTAAGTTTAGTTAATTTTTCTTTATTATTCATAAATATTTTTCATAATTCATTTTATTCACACTTATTCTAGTGGTACTTAAATTATTTAATTTCCTAGAAATTTTGTCATTATATTTTGGGATATAATTAATAAATAGTATATTATGTAACAAGTTTTATAAACGTCATTTTAGTCACGAGTTTTATTAATCGCGAGCGACGCGTAGCGGAGCGAGTGTTTAATAAAATGAGTGACTAACAAGTTTATAAAACGTGTTGCATACTATACTTTTTCTACGACAGCAAATATCTAAATAAAATACAAAATTACTTGTCTCTTGTCACAACGCGTCGATTTATTTTGACAGATTGATGACAAGAATTACGGAAAACTAACTTGATTTTTGCCATTAAAATAACTAGAATTAACCTCAGCCGTGACTAATATCTCGTTGCTAAGTTCAGCCCGTGACTAAAATGCACGAAGTCACGGTTTGTCGAAAGCGTGTTTAAAGGATTATTTAGCGTCATGGAAACGTATACGATAAACGCCATTTTAAAGATGGAAGTAGAAAAACTATATTTTGTTGATTTGTTAGGTGCGTTGAAAAATTCCTTTTTTTGTAAGTCTATGTATTAGACTATGAAAAGGTGAGAGCTTAATTTGCCACGATTGTTGTGAATTATAATAGATGACTATCTGTGGTAGTAAGTTTACGGTAAATACTAAATTTTAACTGATTATTATGCTTTTCTAATATTAATATCTAAAAATTTTAATTGACTATTCTGTTCAAACTCCATTGTGAACTGAATTTTACCAATAAGGGAATTCAAAAAATTAAGAAAATTAAGATAATTACTTATGTTTCTTTCTGTGCCGGTCCATATGCAAGAAATATCGTCTACATGACGAGTCAAATAGAAAACATGTGTATTTAAATTATCACTGTTGAAAATTAAATTTTCTAAATTCGCCATAAATATCTCAGCTAACAAAGGAGGAATAAGTGAACCCATTGGTAAGCCGTCTCTTTGTCTATAAATCTCGCCATTAAACTGAAAATAATTTTGTTCAATACAAACCTTTGACAGATTTTTTAATTCTATTTTTTCGTTTGCGCTAATTTTTGAGTTATCTATTAAATTATTTAAAATTAATTTTAGTTATGTGAGCAGGACTGAGGTATACAGGCTTTTAACGTAAAAGGAAACTAATTCTGCGTTATTTGATACTATTAAATTTTCTATAAATTCGAAAGAGTTTTGTTGTAGAATACTCATATTTAGAACTGGTTAATATTGGTAAGATAATCATAAATTATTTAAACTACATACTGTGCTGAACTTCAACAAAAATTGAACCTCGGTAGAGAGTGAGAGGTTCTTACTGTTCTGAAACTAACCAAAGAGGAAAAATAATACCTACATCGTGTTCGAAAGTCTATCGTCCGTTGTATAGTAATTTTTGATAGGAGTGGTCGAATACGGGGTGGACAAGGTAAACTGCTTCAAAGGTCTTGCTCGTAGCCTGGGTCTGGTCTGGTGCACCTCCTGCTCTTCACGTTCCTCTTCTATAGCGGTTTCTATATCGCTGTTGCCGTTGAAGATGTTGATGCTATTCTGAGTTAGGTGCTCCATTTTGAGAACTTCGTAACGGTGATCATCTTCCGCGTGGTGGAAGACCTCGCTCAGTTCGTATTCTTTCACCTAAAACAACGTCGAAAACGAATTATCAATCCTTATATTATTTATTTTGATTAGCACGTCGTTTAGAAGCAGCTGCTGATTCTCAGGTTTTTTTTAACTTGTGCTCAAATGTGATTGCAGAAGTTTTTTTATATATTTGTTTTAAATTAAAGATCCAAATATTGCTTATTAATAAGTATAGTAAAACTTAGCCTAGAAAAATGCTCAAAAATTTCAGTAAAAAAAAAAAATAAACCTTGGATAACAGAGGGCCTAGTATTCGTAATAAGGAAAAGGCATAAAATAAAGGAAGACGCAAATAAAAATAATCCTACCCTAATAAATAAATATAAAGAATATAACAGAAATAATAATAATAAATTTAACTTAATTACTAATTTAATGAGAAAAAGTAAAAAGATATTATTATCTGAGTGCAATCTTAGAAAATAGAAATAATTGTCTCGTTAGATTAGAAAATATTCACATTTTTCGAGGTTATATCCGACTCACAGAATGCACTAACCGGCAGCCGTCTGAATCTCATCTAAAAATAGACTCCGCAGCGCATTATTTCTTCGTCTCATTACATCTCATCTAGCCAATAAGACAGCAGTTTAATACATGTATAGATTGGCTCAAACAATGTCTCGGTCAATTTGCGAATTATGTTCGAATACTTATTGTACTTTGTACTCGATTACATTTAAAGTAATCGGATACCAGAAAAATGGAATCGAATATAAAATTAGATATTATATATAGGATATTAGTAACGAATACGAATAACGGACACAAAATTTAGAACAGTCGCCGAATGCATATAAAATATTCGAATACAGTATTTGAATACAGAAGTACTCGAATACAACCCAGCTCTGCAACAGAGACTAGTATATGAGCTATTTAAACCTTCATGTTTTCAAAACATTTTGAAAATGTTCATTCAGCAAAGATCATAATAGTCTAAAGAGTATGTCTGTTTTACTTCTACGAATGCAGACATAAATGAAAGAGAAAACGTAAATGTACCCCATCTACCAATAACAAGAAGAGGAAATTCTTGTTTCTCGTCTCTATAAAATACATATCATTATTTACCAAATTTCCTTATTACTTTCTCTCTTTCGGTCTCGGGGCTCGCATAAAACCATTCGGACTTAAAAGGGAAACCGAAGAACAAGAGAATCCAATATGCGTCAGTTATTCACGACTATTTCAGCTACTTACCTTAATAAACTGGAACGTGCCGATAGGAGGAAGACGTTTCATGTAGGGGTAGAAGAATGAACCCGCGGGATGAGCAGGGTAATGTGCTGTAATGCGATAGGCCTCCCCTTGCGGTTCCGTCGGCCAGTTGGGGGCTGTGAATGTGAAGCCGTTATCGGTGCCAGCGTCGATCGGGTCCACCTGGTACAGATTAACGGACATTGTATATATTTTATCGCACATATTTCGACTGAATCAAGTTTTAGTAGTAACAAAATAAAGAAATTAGAAATTTTGAACTGAAAAGTTTTTTAACGAAGTTATAAAACCCTTTAGATAAGTATCCTTTCATCCTTTTAGTTTTGTTCAGATTTCTCTGGCATATGTTTCGGCCATGCGACCATTATCAAAGAGTCTTGATAATGGTCGTAAGGCCGAAACATATGTCAGAGAAATGTGAGAAAAAAACTAATGAAGCAATAAACCAAGTGCGTATTGTAACTATTCTTTTGAATATTTATAATTATTCTATTGAATATGTTTCATCAAGAACCTACCGCAGACTCCATCCAATTAATTTTAAACTTTTTCTAACAACAGACACATCAAATATTGCAAAATATGAATGACTTGATTTGAATTTAATAGCAACTCAATTACAACAATTATTTTGTAATTATACTTAACTAAGGTCTGATATACCGGATTCAAATCCTGCTTTTTGTAAAAGAATTATATCCCACCCCGATTTAATTTTCTAATTTGAATATTTGATTATCTCTCAGGCCAAATGTAATATTAATAACAAAAATATACGAAGTGGTCTAACACTTTTCTAAAATAACTTTATGTGCAATAACTTTGGCATAGGACTCATCATTAAATGGGCTTTCGAAACTCCATGCTCCCGCTCACTGCACGGCAGGCAAACATTATTTATTTAAAAACTTTTCAAACTCTCTAAATACACTCAGCGGCTGTCGCTTGCAGAATTTATAGAAACTATGGATGGCAATTGGTGAATAATATCGATTACACAACTCTTTTTGTTTGGGCAGTTCTTGTATGTTACATTTCTTTCGTACTTCCAATAATTTATACTGTGTGTCTATTTTACGAGGGCCACATCAAATATCTCGTTTAATATCTATTGCAGAAGAATAAAGCTTTAGAAACAGTTATTCCATTGGTGTGGCCTTCGTAAAATAGATAGACGGTATGTATTAAAAAAAATTATAATAATAATAAAAAAAAGGGATAAAAGCATATTTTCTATTATTTGGCGGAGTCGCCAGTGCTAGGTTGCTCGATCATTTGCAAATTCTGAGGCTTATGTCTTTGTACTTTCTAACAAAATATATAGCTTCTAATATTAGTTTTAATATCATTAATTAATAATATAATTAATAAACAATATTAATCATTAATAATATCTGTATGAGTAGTGTATAAAAATCATATCAATATACAGGCACTTTTTTACCCCACACCGGTATTTTAATCGTTACACCAGTGAATATCACACAATATATTGATAACTTCACGCCATATTTAAGCTTAAACAAGTACGTAGGATCCGTTATATAGGTAGATTCCCACGTTAAGTAATACCATACATTTTAGTTGATTAAAGTTTAGTTGATGGTGATTTGAAGCAATATTAATACCTACCTCTATTGTAATGCTGTCAAGCCAATTCCCGTTGACACATAGGTCAAAGCTATCGATGCCGATGAACCAGTCCGGCGAGGGCACAATTCGGGACATCAGTGACACCTGCAATGATTATCTATTAATTTTCATTAAACTAATTGGGTTCACTAGACTTTAATGATACATAATCTTCCTAGTAATAAAGTAATTGCACTCACATATATATTGTAAAGTTGTAAAGAGAGATTTTGAAATAATTTTTAAACGAATTATTTATTTAATAACAATAATAATAATAGGTCTTTATTTTCTCAGAAAAAAAGAAACAAGATTAGATAATATAATTTAATAGAATGCGAGAAAAACGCCGAAGATCAGGTGGCCGCACAAGACGAACCTCTGTATTTAATCTTAAGCGTAGGTAATAGCAATATGGCAAAAAAACAATCAGTATTGCTAATAACAGATAGTATGTATGTAGTAACATGATATTTGTAGGTACTAGAGTAAGAAAAAAAATAAAATTATATTTTTACACTAATTAAAAGAATAATTCACCTATGGAGCATTAGTTTGATTCATTCAAAAGATATCTTCTTAGTGTGAATTTAAAAGCTGGTAAAGATTTACTTTTGATATATGGAGGAATGGATTATACACTTTAGTTATTTGATACGTAAATGATCGTTTGGATAATTCTGTACGATGGAGGGGAGGAGTAAGTGTACCTTTGAAACGAATATTCAAATTGTGGACGTCTGTTCTGTATGAGATTTTTTTGCTCAAGTATTTGGGAGTTTTATTATTAATAATTTTATGGTATAAACAAGCAGAATGCAGAAGTCGTCGCCTAGACATATTGAGTCAATTTAACTGGATTAGTTTGTGTGAGATACTTTGATGGCGCCTAACTCCAAATATTAGTCTCAAACCAGAGTTTTGTAGAACTTGTATTCTACGCGTCTCCGCATCCAAGCAAGGACCATATACAGAATCTGCAAAATTAAATCTTGATACATCTAACGACTCGCATAAAATTGTTTTAATTTTTTGATTCAAATAATACCTTATATTATATATTACTTTTAAATTTGTATATGCTGCACGTATACAGTTATTAATATGCGAATTAAATCTTAAATTCGTGTCAAATGTTACCCCCAAATGTTTTGCATTTTCTTTAAAAGGTACCTATATAATGTCCGTCAACATATATTTGCATGTTTTCCTTTACTGTTGATGTGATATTATGATGACCGAAAACTAAAACTGATGTTTTACTGGCGTTAACATTTAATGCATGGCATCTGAATTTTTCAATTAGAGAATACAAGTCGCTATTAATAGCAGCCATTGCCTCAGCCCATTTCCCTGAATCAAACGAAAGGTAGAGTTGAGTGTCGTCAGCGTAGAAGTGAATTTTACAATACTCAGCCGCCTTTTCGAAACATGACGTATATAACGTATATAATAGCGGTCCTTGAATCGACCCCTGTGGGACCCCGGATGACACCTCGAGCGGCATACACACTATTGTCAATTCTAACACGTTGTGTTCTATTTTGTAGATAGCTACGAAAAAGTTAACTACACTAACATGAAAGCCCATAGATTCCAGTATAGCTAAAAGTATTTCGTGGTTAATCGTATCAAATGCTTTTGTAAAATCGACGAGTACCAGCACTGTAACTTTTTTTTTATCCAATCCTCTCAGAATGTCATCCGTGATATTCGAGAGGGCAGTTTCACAACTATGCAAAGGGCGGAAGCCAGATTGTATTTCAGGTAGCAATTGAAATTTTGTTAAGTGATCCCGCATCTGACACTCTACCTCTTTCTCTGAGACTTTTGATAGGGTTGGCAAGATACCGATTGGGCGGAGGTCCTTAAGTTCTTCAGGGTTGTTTTTTTTTTGGCACTGGTTGCACTAAGGCTTGTTTCCAGGAGCCTGGAAAAATGCAATTCTCTAAGCTAAAATTTTTTATGTCATTACACTACGAATGTTATATCCATGAGTATCTGGTACGAAAGTCAATTTTCATATAAATCCCTTGGAGCCATACCATGTTTTATTTTATATAAATCTAATACAGTATTTTGCCCAACTTGTTGACGGTTTAGTATATGTTTTTTGCTGAGAACCACGTATTTGCATTTATCTGTGTTTACTTTTAAGCTACCAACAAACAACCAAACCAAAACATAAATCTTGATTGATGCCATTAATAACATCATTTACGTTCTTTCTATAAAAATAAATTAACGGGTCGCCTGCTAATAAATGTACCATACAATTTTTTATTAATTTCACTGTGTCATTTGTAAATAGCGCAAATAATAAAGGTCCCAGCACTGATCCTTGTGGCACTTCGAAGTCATTGCCTATTATTTTAGATCTACTATTTACATATGTTGTTCTTTGTTTTCTTGCAGTTAGGTAAGATTCAATCCATTTAAGTACAGACCTCCCAATGCCCGTGTTTTCCAACTTTGATACCAATAATTGTCGATACACCGTTTCAAATGTACTTTTAAAGTCTAAGAAAACTGCAACTATAACTTGATTTTACTCACTGTCTTAACCCAGTCCGATATAATGAATTGAAGTGCCGTTTCATAAGAATGACTTTCTCTGAATTCAGACTGATTAGTTATTAAAATATTGTTATTTTCTTGATTTATCCATTTCTTCTCTGCATATTGCTTTGGCACTTTCATAACTTGTATATTGCAAATTTTATCTAGTGACTTAGATATAGTATTCACAAATTTATCAGCTAATATACCTGTATCTGATATTGTATTATCCCCGTCCACTTTGCATAATAAATTCTGGAAAGTTTCTTCGTTAAAGTTCTTATAACACATTTTTGTTTCTAGTTCTTGCCACTGTTTTTGTTTAATTGCCATATTTACTAAAATATTTGCATGATCTGATATTCTCGTGTTATTAACTTGGTAAGTTATATGCTCATAGTTAAGTTATAACTAAGTCTATTATTGTTACCCATTTATTTGTTATTCGAGTAGGTTCTTCATTCAATTGACTAAACCTATTTTGTAATAAAATCTGTTGCACTTTAATAGTATAAAATGTGTTCGGCGACATATCTATATTAAAATCATCCTTTGAAAGTAACTAAATGCTTATCATCAATTTCATCGATGAGTTCCTTGATTACGTTTAAAAAATCTGCATGGCTCGAATTAGGTGAGTGATATAAACTAATTAGTTTATAATTAACAGCACTTATTTGGAATATAATTGCAAGAGCCCATAAATTTCTTTCTGTTATAATTATCTTTATTAATTCAAAAGATAATTCTTTTTTTAGATATAAAATAACTCCTCCAGTATGGACACTATCTGTGTCATCAATCTTTATTTCATTTCCATGAATACCTGCAATAATCATAGCCAACAAACAGCTTACCTTGATTCACGATATTTGTAATCCTATCAGTTAAAATAACCACTTGATATATAATATGTTTCTTCTGCCATAATGATATGTTAGATAATAGTTTTACAAACATTTTTTTACAATATTGAAAACATGTTTATTTTGTGACTATATGGTTTAAAAGCACATTATCCTCAGGTCCTTCCGATACTCCCACTACTCTAATTTTTGGATTAAGAGATGAGACTTCTTTGATGTTTTACTTAACAGAAAATTTTTCAGTAGCAATCTTTAAGTTTGGTACACTCAATATTTATTTGTAAGTGCTCATTGTCGCCTTCCCAGTAATCGATTGTGTATCGTGTTTCTAAATAAAAATACGGCTTGTTATTTTTAATTTGACCATATCGACCAGTCCATGTCCTTTCAGGAAGCGGTCCATCCGCTTTAAAGCTCTAAAGATCCTTAATCTGGCAACATTCGCAATAATTCCATACATTTCACTAATGCGGTCCTTACTGGTCGAGCACATCACTATAAAACACGATTAAATAGTGAGTGTCACTCAGGACGCGTGTCGGGCTTGCAGATGGCCGGTCGTGAGCCATCACAGATGTCGTTACCGGTGCATTGCCCCAGTCGGAGACAGTGGCATGGCGAAACCGCGGATCCCTGTAGACTCAGTTGCGATGCGATTTTTTGCAGGATCGTTATTTTCGCGTGGGCTAAATACTAAATTAACTTCTAATTCTAAAAAACGCGAAAATAGCATTCAAAGAAAATTTAGGTTTTATGCTGTTAACGTCCAAGATTTTTTCTGCAATAAGTTTTTATAGAGTTTTTAGATTTAGCAGCCTCATTTTATGCTCCAAATTCAATAACTCCCAAAGTTTAATAAATGGACTAGTTATACACATATATTTATTGTTTTCGTGGACAGAATAGAAACAATGTTCAATTATAAACTGTTTGACTAGACATTTAAAATGGTTGAAGTTGTCACCATTTTTTATATTCTCAGGTAAGTGATTGTACATTTTAATCTATGAGATAAAAGGTCCTTTTTCTACTTGTGTGATTCTATGCGCTGTTACATATAGATTTGAGGCGGACCTAGTGGTGTATTTATTTATATCTCCACATTTTTTATAATCCTTAATGTTCTTCATCACATAACACACACTTTCAAGAATATACATGCAGGGGATGGTGAGAATACCCTCCTGCTTAAAATAAAGTCGGCACGGAGTATTATAAGGTAATTTTAGCATACTTCTCAGTATTCTCTTTTGATGAATAAAGATTTGGTTTATTCCAACATATTATTCCATACAATAAAATAGAATTTATAGAGCCATAGTAAAATATTTTAAGAGTGTTTATATTAACACTATCTCTTAATCGCCCAATCATAAAGTTCTTTGTTGCAAACCTAGATGAGAGATCATTGATGTGTATTTCCCATGATAGATGCTTGTCCATTTGTAAATCCAGAAACTTGACATGATTTTTTGAATGAGTGTATTGCTACCTGATCTTATTAATAAACTACTGTCAGGATTTATTCGAATTAGAGTATATAAAAACAAAACAACAACGGAAGAGATCATAACCGCCATTGGGCAGCTAAAAAATAACAAATCTCCCGACGCCGACTCACTCCCAGCTGAGATCTTTAAAGCTGTGTCGTCAGAGCTCATACCCTACCTCAAAAAACTGTTTGATGTCGTGTGGGAAAGTGGTCAAGCTCCGCAGGAGTTTCGTGATACACTTTTAATCAACCTCTTCAAAAACAAAGGGAGCGTTGCGGACTGTGGAAATTACAGGGGTATAGCTCTCCTGGCTGTTGGAGGGAAGATACTCACTAAAGCGATGGCAAATAGGCCTGTTATGGAAAACCTGTTATGGAACACCTGTTATGGAAAAGTTACTTCCTGAAACACAGAGTGGCTTTAGACCAAACCGAGGCACATCGGATTTAATCTTCACACTTAAACAGCTTCAAGAAAAAGCACTCGAACATCAAGGAGGAATTCACATGGCCTTCATTGATTTAACCAAGGCGTTTGACTCGGTGGACAGGGAAGTGCTCTGGAAAATTATGTTCCGCTTAGGTATCCCTAGAAAATTTGTGGAAGTATGTCGCAGTCTACATACAAACAACAACGCCCAGGTTATGTATAATAATGAGGCAACCGAACCTTTCCAAACCCTCACTGGAGTTAGGCAGGGATGTGTCCTGGCACCCCTACTCTTTAATTTGTTTACCACTGCTCTAACAATTATTGTTGACAACAAACTGACAGTCAGAGGAATAGGTCTCAGATACCGTTTTGATGGCGGTCTCTTTAACATAGGGCGCTTTAGAGCTTTCACGAAGACACGCACACGATTCATTTGTGATCTCCAGTACGCGGATGACTGTGCACTTTTAGCCTCTACGCCGGAAGAGCTTCAAGAACTTTTAAATGTGTATGCCCAGAGCTATGATTCCTTGGGACTTAAAATCAACATTGGAAAGACTAAGATTATGTCAACTCCTCATCAAGTGAACCAAATAGACATTACACTTAACGGAAATTCTCTTGAAGTGGTGGATCAGTTCCAATTACTTAGGCAACGTTGTTAATGACAAAGCAAACATGGACAGCGAGATTCGCAATAGAATTAACGCTGCATCTAGAGCACTCTGGGGACTTAGAGAGAGAGTATTTGACAACCACGACCTTGCTTTGTCAACGAAAATGGCTGTCTACAGAGCAGTTGTCATTCCAACACTGCTATATGGATGTGAAAGCTGGGTCACTAACCGTCGTCATGTGAAAGAATTAGAACGTTTTCAGCAAAGACACCTCAGAAATATGATGAAAATCCATCCATCACATATCAAACGTGGAAGTACTCAGGAGAGCAAACAGCCTTCCAATTGAGGTGCTTATTTCAAGAGCACGCCTAAGATGGGCAGGTCACGTTCATCGTATGCATGATAACCGCCTTGCTAAATGTACACTTTATGGTGAATTGCTAAGCGGTAGAAGAAGGCGTGGCGGTCAACGAAAGAGGTTCAAAGATGCTCTCCATGAAAATCTAAAATCCTGCGGTATCGCAGACGAGCAATGGGAACAACTTGCAGCGGACAGGACCGAATGACGAGGGGTTGTGGCCAGCTATCAAGGAAATGTTGCTGCAAGAAGGCCGAATCCAAGACCTAACCAGGTCTATGTTTGTCCTGACTGCGGTCGACATGTGCTCTCCCGAATTGGCCTCTATAGCCATAGTCGTGTGCACCGTAGATGAATGGGAATTACAATAGACTACACCTTTTACTTGTTTTTTATTGTACACAATTTATCGACTGTAACATTTTTATACTCGGACTCGAGTAACGGCTAATAAAAAAATAAAAACAAGTCAGTTTTTTTAGAGTTTAGTACTAGGTCATTTGCTACACCATATTTTAGTTTGGCCAGCTAGCTTATTTAGCCGTTTGTTTACTTCATTTACGTTTTCTCCGGTAATTGAACCAGAATGATCATCAGCAAATAATGTTAAAAAGCTATCAGCAGTATACGTCGTTATATCATTAATAAATATAATGAACAGCAATGGACCCAGCACGCTACCCTGTGGGACGCCAGTATTCACAACAACACTTTCGGAGACGTAACTCTTGCCAGTTTCAGAGATTCGCACAGTCTGGCTCCTCCCAGAGAGATATGACATTATCCAGTCCCAAGCTGGACCACGAATACCGTAAAAATGTAGTTTATTTAATAATAATTGATGGCTTATTGTATCAAATCAATCCCAAGCCCCCCTCCCCCCCCCTGCAAGTGCACTAATTTTATTTCATATGTTGCCGAAATTTAATACAATGCAAGAGGTTTCAACTTGTTCCCTTTTTTGCATTAATTTCCTCTATTATTTCTTATTAACGTTAATAATATGTAGAAAGGCTTAAGTAAAAAACAACTATATTTAAATTTTCCTTCTCATACACCACTGGATGCTGTCGTCGGCCTCATTCATGCTTTATTAGTGCACTTGTTCCTATTGAGGACTGGATTCTCCTTGCTTGTCTGGTTGAATATCGAAATATTGCTTAGATTGCAATTGCATCCTTCTGTAGAAACTCCCACTTATATTGAGATCTAGTTAAGCGTAAAAACATCTGATTATACGTAATAGAAAGCAGTACCAGCATATTTAAACGTTGAGTATGTTTCTTTAACAGGAACCGTCTTTTATACAAATTTACGAGGTAAACGCGTTAAAAATTTGTTCTTCATAATTGATTATTGATGATTTTTTAATGTGCGTACGTAGTACGAAATAAAATCTATCGATTTAGTAAACATTATAATTGATGGAAGTGCAGTAAAATAATTAAATCTGATTTTGTTACCGATTAGTACATAATAAACTTCCTGAGTTTATGCGGTGTTGCCCAGGCGATTTAAGTTAACTTAAGCACCATTAGCTAACAAATAGTAATTTGGGATTATTGCAAATTTTTCAAAATCGATGGGTAAACTATTGTCAACACCCTGTATATTAAAATTCATTAACATAAAATAGTCCCACCTTAATGCCCCAGAATAAAGTGAATTCAGGTAACAAAATCAAAATAATAATCAAGAAAGCAGCATGGAGAAATTATGGAAAGAGTATTCGCAGTTATGCCAATGTATAGAGGTCCTCCATAAAAGCGTCACTCCTTGCTGCATAAGAAATCGCGGTGGACATTTTGAACACGATATGATATCTTAAAAATTATTTTGAGGATTAGATAAATATTAATGTTGTGTTTGCTATATTCTTTTTATTATTAATTTGTTTTTGTTACCTGAATTTACTTTATTCTTCTTAATTGTGTTAATGTTTTATTATAGCAAAGATTTGAACAACTTATTGAATTATTTTATCGTTTTATTTAATTATACTTCTCCAAGGCAAGTATAGTGCTTGTTAAAAAAATTTTTATTGGTTTTAAAAAAATGTTTTTACAATTACTAACGTAGTACCAATAAATAAATATGGCATGTGATATATCATTGAAAGGGGAGGAAAATACTCTATTTAATGGCGCCATTTCCCACCCGTTTCAAAATAATTTTTTTAACAGCCTGAAGAGTAAATTTCAAAATACAGCTGTTTCGAACAAAAAATAGATTAAACCTTGTTGAAGCACTCTGTATTGCAAAAAGTTTTTGCCTTAGAATTTTTCTCGTATCTTTTCAAATAACGGAGATATTTGGCTTAGACTTTTTCCACCATAACTCTTAAAGTAGGCCATGGATTTCAAATATCTTTAAACCAATATAAATCGGCATAATTTTAGTAAAAATATTTTATTTTGTACGACCGATATTAAGTGAGATATTCTAGAGGGCGCTGATAAAATGGACAGCCTGTATATAAAAATTCGTTTGAACGAGTTCAAAGACGCTTTTCGAAATTTTTAGCTTTTGCAAATCTGCTTTCCCGATTTAATGTTTTAACTTTAGAACATAGATAAAGTACTGCCAGTCTCATATTTTTATATAAGCTCTTGCATAACTTAATTGATTCTCCAACTCTACTGTCCCAAATGCACTTTCATGTTCCCAAACTAAACTCCACTTCTAGCACAAATATTGTCATTAAATCTACATTAAATGTCATGTGTTACAACTTGAACCTAATATCTGACTTATGTGATATATATCTGCTTAAATTCTATTGAACTTCTATTACTGTATATTTTATATTTTTATATGTATGTATGTACAATATGTGTATAAACATGTGTATGTGTATATATATTTGCCTGTTGCTATTTTTTAATTGTGTGTCAATTTACTTATATAATTGTATTTTAATTTTATTATTTTAACCACTCCACAATAAAATTGTGAGAGGTTACTAAAATTGGATCAAAAACGAAAATTGAGATAACATCAAATCTTTACGTTTTGAGGTCCTAGGAACCCAAAAAAGTGGTTTTTGAAAAATATCTGTGTGTGTGTGTATGTGTGTTAGCACGATAGCGCCGAAACTACTGAACGGATTTAAATGAAACTTTGCGTGTGCGTTTCTTTAGTGCCCCAGAAGATCTGAAAAGGTTTTGGTTGAGATCGAATTACGTTTAGTGCCATTTTGACGCAACAAGTTGTTTATTTTATAATTACTTTCAATTTGCAATGGAACCATTGAAAAG
Source organism: Leptura quadrifasciata (assembly GCA_963675555.1). Classification (NCBI taxonomy): domain Eukaryota; kingdom Metazoa; phylum Arthropoda; class Insecta; order Coleoptera; family Cerambycidae; genus Leptura; species Leptura quadrifasciata. The sequence continues at coordinate 3,912,334 of OY776681.1, read as the reverse complement.
CAGTTAAAATTCTGATTTCAACGATATATCACACTTCCACCCTTTCGATTTGGTTTCCGTGAAAAAAATTAAAAACCAAGCAAATATGGCATAGATCGCATTTCGCATGACATGATCGATGCGCGTAGCCGTTACGTCGTGAAACTCATCACATCACGTATCAATTCACGTGTGAGGGTTTCTTCACTGCTCTAGAAGTAGAGCGGATTACGTTTAGTGCCGTTTTTTAAATATATATGCAGACAAATCGAAGAATTAAACTACAAATATTCCTCTAAAATCTAGTAAAATTACTGAAATGCTAATGTTTCTTTTAACAAAGACAGCCGCGAGCGATCGGATTGCGATGAGCAAATTTTGACGATTGTCATTGTCATCGTTTTTCATCCGATAACGTTGGTGTCATGTCATTTTAATAAGATTTCGGCATATTTGTAACTTTTAGTGGATTGTCACAAACTTTAAAGGTAGATGAAACAATATCAATATCATATGCTTTCTGTACCTTCGTTGGTGAATCTATTATAGATTATCACTTTACCAATTTTCAGTTTGTTGCTTTACAAATCTGTAGTATTTAGGATAACTAGACTTTCTTAGTCGTTCAAGTGATGTTAAAGTTGTTAATATCCTAATAGTATATTATTCAACGAGCGATAATGTAGGTAATATTCATTAAATTGAGGGTTTTTTTATTGCCCCAGAAGATCTGAAAAGGTTTTGGATGAGATCGGATTACGTTTAGTGCCGTTTTGTCATAAAATTTAATGCTCTTTTCGGATTCAAAGATCCACCGAGTGGGGAGGTTCCAGCCGCTTCAGTAGCTGTCGATTTTTTTTTATTATATAATTTTGTCCTGTAATTGGATTAATTTCTGTTGGGCAATAAATTGATATTGATTTATTTATTTATAAAAAAATGGACATATTTTTGCACACCTCCGGTGTATTTGATATGTATGTATTTTCATTATCCATTTACGTAAATCCTTTATAACAAACACCTTGGCTCTTTTTTCTATTTATTAATAATCTATTTGGCACAACAGACATAACATAGAAATTTCACAAACCTTCGCGTGCATATTACACTCTTTATCCGCCCACCATGTTCTATAACGAGAATACAATACCGACCGATAAATTAGAAATGGTATTATGTATGTATAGGCACATAAATAAATAATAACCCCCGACAAAGGTCAACGTGTAAAGCAATTTCTAAAAGAAAAACTTAGCTGTTCGGAGTGAATGGAATTTTCATTAATCTCACTACAATCCTACGGAAGTTTCTCCGGATTATGTTTTCCTTTATGTAGGGGTATTTATATTTTATGAAACTTGATTATGTGTCTGGCGATACTAACGTTACGTTAAATCTTTAATGACTATTATTAGCCTAGAAATAAATTCAAGAATATAAGTCTATTAATTAGTGATAATAGTTATTAATTATATAAGGGATTAACAATCTACGAGAAAAATGTGCATTCGAGGCGCAGTCGAGAATCACATTTTTTCGAGTGGATTTCGAGTTGATTAAGAATCTTTTGATTTTGAGCAAAAAAATAGAAGACCTTCGAATCCTTTCTGTGACAAGAGTGGTATTATCAATTCTAATCCACTAGTGTATTGAAGGGCCTTTAATCCACGGAAGACAGACGTATTAAACCTTCCTAATATGGTGGTCGTGGATAAATAGCGCCCCAAGCAATGACTCAATAATTGCAACACGAGTGACACTAACTACTGATTTATCTAACACTTAATTAACTTACAATAATAGGGTTTTCCCACTAATTTTATTTTAACAATTTGTGTCGTGAAAATGATATAATAAAACATTTTATTAATTTACAACAATTTACTTTTCTAATAAGAATTATTTCTAAGAAAATATCGTTAAAACAACTTGCTGATAATTTCACTGCTTTTTAAAACGGGCATTTTACGCGCCAGAATTACGTATCTACCCGGAAAACCAATGAGATTATGGATATAATTAGTTTGTAATAGATTCTAACTGCGTGTTAAAGAAAGCTTTCCTCTAAAACTTCTCAGAATTTCAATTTGTAATGCTTGTACTGTGATTGGTCTAAAGCAGTGGACGTGTAAATATTGGCCAATCAGAATCCAGATAAATGCCGCACAAGTTATTCGTGAAAGCGTCGGACGTTAATATTTTGTACTGTAGTTTAGGTTTAACCTTCACCGACATTACACATCAGATGATTAACCTAAAACGTTAAATTTATATTTTTATGTTTGTATTGTTTGGAGTGAAAATATTATTTTATCAGTTTCTGGTTTATGTTTTATTAATTCTACAATCAAAATGGAATCAAGTGGAAGAGGGATATGTTAAAGATGCCGCTGATAATTTACCTAAAGTAGAAAAGTGCTGAGTGCTGTCAATAAATAGAGGTTATGTTATGTTAACAGAGACCAAGATTAATAAACAATCTTGAACAGAGACAGCCTCTGTGATTGGATTTCAGGGTGTTGACGTCACAACGCGCCAACTTATGGCTGTTTGAAATGAACCCAATATTTTTCAAACTTCAAGTTTTTTTTTGTTACTATTAGTAAAATTAATAAGATAATAAATATGCCATAAATCATTTTTTACGTGAGTTAAGTATTTCAGCAATATTTTTTTTTCTGGGAAAACCCTATTGGTCCTTATAATTACAACACTAACTACTACTTATTACCACTATAGTTCACTACTTAATATTGTACTTTGTACTAGTCTGATCACTTGTTGCCGGGTTTTCCTCGTTTTGATCATGAAGCTGACTCAAAAAGTCTTATTTTTTATTTACTATAAACTGTATATCTCTCTTTCAGTATTAGTTTCAAGGCATCCGTAAGCCAGGATGAATGTGATTTGCGTACGCAAGAGTGTGTATATACAGGGTGTCCCAATCAAAAGTAGGTACCCTGAATAACTTTGGAGATAAAATTTTTTTGAAAAATTGGTGAAACACGACGACCTTGTTTTCAAGGGGGCCATATTTTATTGTAATACTTGTATGCCTATCATCATTCCTCCACCCTACACAGCCACCCCCTCAAAAATTCAAATAGCAAGGGGGTGGAGTGATACATCTTTTGAAAGGTCATTCAATTCCCTACATAACTGTGTATTTTTTTTAACTTTTATCGATTTGTTCTTAAGGAAAATACATTTTATTTTTGATGATTTACACACAATCGAAATCTTTAAAAAAATCTAAAATACACGCCACTGGGTCTTGGAACTTATAAAAAAAACTACATTTTTAGTGCTCTCAATTCAACACGAGATTTTTCGGCAAAAACACTTTCCTTGTCCGTTTAGTTTTAAAATAATAAAAGACTCCTAATAGTCCTTGAACATTAATTTGTTCACACCCAATTTTAAATCGAAATACATTTTACCAGAGTGAGTTCTCTAAATGGTTTATACCCTCTTCAGCAGATAATAGAAACTGTCAGTATTTATTTTAAAAACGATAATTGTGCTAGAGCCACGGAGCGCATATTCAATAGAAATTACCCAGATAGAAAGGTTGGTTCTCAGTATGTTTTACAATTATTGAAGAAATTTGAACCTCAGCGACCTAGGAATGAAGTAGTCGAAATGGCAGTTCTGGTTCATATGCAGATGGATAGTACTCAATTAATCAGGAAAGTAGCTGAGGCTTCCGGTGTATCTCGAAGCAGTGTTCATCGAATTCTGAAGGCCCACAAATTTCATCCATATAAATTTAAATTTATACACGAATTAAACAAACATGATCCCGATCGTCGCCGTCGGCTTGAATTCTGTGAGATTTTTAGAGAACAATTAAACGGTAATGCCAATCTACTGTACAATACGTGTTTTTCTGATGAATCGACATTTTATTTAAATCGGGAGGTAAACAGGCACAATTGTAGGTATTAGAGTGAAACCGATCCACATTTGGTCATGGAAACTCATACCCAAAGGCCTCAGAAGTTAAATGTTTGTTCTGGCATCTTATACAGGGGATCACATTGTCGACAATTTAAATGGCGAAAGGTACCTTGAGCTGTTAGAAAATAATATCGACCCAATGATTACCCAAATCCTCGAAGAAGACGATAATCTTTTAGAGGGCGAACTGTTTTTTCAACAGGGTGGGGCACCTCCACATTTTGCTATAGCAGTCCGTCAATTTTTGGATAATCAGTTTCCTGAGCGATGGATTGGAAGAAGAGGTCCTGTGGAGTGGCCCGCTAGGTCACCCGATTTAACACCCTTGGATTTCTTTCTGTGGGGATATTTGAAATCGAAGGTATTTGCATGCCTGGAAGAGTTACGTGAAAGAATTGTTCGAGAATGCCGTTTATTGACTTCAGATTTGTTCAGATATGTTCGTACAGGATTTCAAAACAGATTATACTACTGTATGGAAGTCGGTGGGGATCATTTTGAACAATACAATAATTTAAACTACTTCTTTTATTTTTATTTTCCGAACCTAAAATAATGAAACAATTTATTTCTCAGAAACCAATCGATAAAAGTTTAAAAAGTAAACAGTTATGTAGAGAATTGAACCTTTCAAAGATGTATCACTCGACCTCCTTTGCTATTTGAATTTTTTGAGGGGGTGGCCGTGTAGAGTAGAGGGATGATGATAGGTATACAAGTATAACATTAAAATATGCCCCTCTTGGAAACAAGGTCGAAGTGTTTACCAATTTTTCAAAATTTTTTTAACTCCAAAGTTATTCGGGGTGCCTACTTTTGATTTGGACACCCTGTGTAAGTTTGTACACCCTGTATAATGGCACTCTGATCGAATTTTAAATGTCCAACAAAAGTATAGCAGTATTTATATGCTTGAAATATTCCGGTACACATATTATGTCCATAGAGAAGGGAAGATAACTGTACAAAACGATTATCCTTAATTTACTGCCAGTTACACTCTTCCAGATGAAAATTTTATGGAAATCGTTTGGTTCTTTGGTTAATCTCCCGATTTCGCGATAATTTACATGCAAATTCAAAAAATTTATATAAAAAAGGCTTTAAATGTGCATTTCTTACATTACCCACGGGAAATTTAAAATGAAGGACAAAAGCAATGTTCCCTACTAATTATCTACCGATTGTAGGCCATTATTTTCCCATTAATGTATGAGAACTATGCTAAGTTTAAAAAGCAAACGTATTCAAAATAGAAATAACTTAAAGGAAAAACTGAATCGATATGAATATGAAAAACGAGATATTTGTAACTATTATTAATACTGTCATTCAACGTTAAAAAGGAGCCAAATCTCCGAAATCTGAAGTACTCCTCCGATCTTCTTGAAAATTTAGAATTAAGTTCATCTTACCCTCCTCTTCAAACCTGACTTGGTCGCAAAGTGTGCTTTTTGTTTTTAAGGGGTGAAAACTACCCCTTACTCCAATAAATTGAAAACTAATAAATTAACGCAGTGATGGGCTATAATTACGTTCAAATATGTTAAATATCAATTGTTTTTAATCATGGATCTAATATTTCAATATTTTACTTTTTAACTACCCTTAAAAACAACCCCTCACATGAAAATTAATAAAAAAATATATTTAAAAAGCATGAAACCTTTTTATTTTGGATCGTAATAGGAGAATTTTTCCCTTTAAGTATAAGAAATCTGATATTTAAATTTTTTAATGACCCCCAAAAGCCACCCTTAACAATAAAACTTAGGAAAAATAGAAAACTAATAGATGGAAGCAGTGATAGGTTATCATTATGTTCAAATATGTTAAATATTTGTTGTTTTTTTATAATGTAACTAATATTTCGATATTTTAATATATAACTACCCTTAAAAACTCCCCCTCACACAATTATTTAAAAAACGGTTTAAAAAGCATAAAATCTTTTTATTTTGGATCTTGAATAGAAAAAATATATTCTTTAAGTGTAAACGACCTGATACATCATTTTTCAATATCATTCAATCCCTAAAAACCACCCCTTAACACAACAGTTAGCAGGTGTTCATAATCCAAGAGCCCCTTCCTCTGTTGAAGGTCGCCTTCAGAGGAATTTCGCGTAGAGAAGCGCACCTTTCCTTTTCTATCTTTTACTCATATTATCTATATAACATCTTTTTATGCATGTGTTTATACATGTGGGAATCTAGATATGTATGTATCAAGAAGACACAGCATGTACAAAAGATTAAATGCTCCAAAACGTTGAAAATTTAGGCGCTCCGTAGTTTTCCTACGTTATCTCTAGAAAAATGTATTTAGTTTTTTAACGATAACTCAGCTTCCTTTTAAACTTTTTGCACTCACCCAAACATCATTTTATAGGGAATTTCATAAGCTATAAAGTCATGATGATTGCAATATTTCTACAACCTTTCGTTCAGAGAATTTTAAGGTTGAAGGGCTAAAAAGAGGTTTCCTTCGCATAGAAATCAAAGCTTTAAATGCCCATATCTCGCTTAATATTTAAGCTATATGAATTTAAAAAAAGCAAAATCAGTAAAAAGAGAGCTAAATTTTTGTTAAGAACACTTTTTTTCGTAAAACCATTATTTTTTGAGTTATTTTGAAAAAACAACGTATTTCTTGAAAAATTGAAAAAAAAATTACTTAAAACAACTTTTTTCAAAATGTACATTCTCTAAACCATTCAAACTTTTGGGACGTGTTATTGGGACATAAATAAAGTTAATTTTTCATGGGCTACGATTAATTTTAATTTTGCCGCTCATGGCGCCAATTTTATTGTCAATTTTTTTTCAAAAATTCCAGAGACTTAATTTATTTTCGTCATAACTTCCTTAATTTTCATGCTAGAGGCTTTTGTAAAAGCTTATTTTAAAGGTCTAATAAAGCACTTTAAGAAAGGTTATGAACATTTTCTCTGAAAATTACTCATTTTTCCGTCATTTGAGTTTAAATCTTTAGATAAATTTACGACAAACAAAAATTCGTCTTCAATGACTCATAAGTCGCTTAATATAACCTAAAACATTAAAGAAAAATCGCTTTGTACCGCTTGTATACCGATTAAAGCTTAATTTATTTCTTTGTTCGGAGTCTCCCATATTGGTGATTCCAGCCGAAAAATTAAATTATCAATTTTAACTTTATAGAATAATATCAACAGTTTGTATCAAAACTGTGCACTGTGTCATTAACTAACTCATTGTTAAATTTTAATTATAAGCTTGTCTCTTTTGGTACAAGCTACGGAAGCGCTGAGGGGCCAAGATAAACTTCTTTTTTTTAAGTCGCTTGTTAGACGCGTTTAAGTCGACTAACAGAAACGTTACTGTTAGGCGAGTTTAATAACGACTAACAGATGCGCGATTCTAAGGCACGTTTATCTCGACTGTTAGACGTGTTTAATTCGACTAACAGATGCATTACTGTTAGACGAGTTTAATATCGACTAACAGACGCGCGACTCTTAGGCATGTTTATCGCGACTATTAGGCGTGTTCATTGTTCTGTGGTTTTATACATTTATTTAACGACGGCCTATTTCCACTACTAAGGCCTATCACCGACGCCTGTAGCCGAGTTACCCCCAACCAGAAATTGTACCAAACTCTTCTCTTTCGAAGAGTATAGGGTTCTTTTACTTACATAACATTTAGTAGATAAAGGACCAACAGCTTATTTACATCCCTTCCGAAAAATGGTATATTCGCTACGCAATCCTCGCTTAAGATTTTATAGCTTCTGCGCATACATTTATATATAAGCCACTAAAGGGTGGAGCGATTACACTGTATATCCTTGAAATGAGGAAACCATCCAAGTACCCATCAAAGTAACACATCCGTGTTTACTGCGCAGGCGCTAGACATATTATGGTGAAGATAGATTCAAGTATGGAGTGATGCTTAATAGTAAATTTTAAACTCGCCTAACAGTAACGCACCTGTTAGTCCAATTAAACACGTCTAACAGTCGAGATAAACGTGCCTAAGAGTCGCGCGTCTGTTAGTCGATATTAAACTCGTCTAACAGTAATGCATCTGTTAGTCGAATTAAACACGTCTAACAGTCGAGATAAACGTGTCTAAGAATCGCGCATCTGTTAGTCGTTATTAAACTCGCCTAACAGTAACGTTTCTGTTAGTCGACTTAAACGCGTCTAACAAGCGACTTAAAAAAAAGAAGTTTATCTTGGCCCCTCAGCGCTTCCGTAACAAGCTAATTAAAATTATGATAACCTTGCTTAGATATAGCCGTAATGGAAAAATAACATTATAAATTATAACACACTCAGAACGTATTATTGCTCAGTACTGGTTATGTAATTTGGTTGGGAAAGGGAAATTTAGTTAATTCCTCCTTACAAATATTCATAAAATTACTTTCAGTATGAAGTTTAGCAATAAGTATGTGTAAATTCTTAAAAGTATTGACTAAAAACACTGTAAGCGTCTTGCACTATTTTGGCCAACAGTTTTCTGGAATGTTAAATTATGTGTATTTCATAAATCTTTATAATAATAAAATAATAAAACTGAACGCGAGAAATCTTGTAGATTATCTAACCTAAAATATATTTTTACTAAATTTAACACAAACTTTGTTAAGGAAATGAGTAAGTAAATAAATGCGACTTTAACATCATCTAACATTCCTTTCCCCTTGCTAAACCTTCCATAAAACAATATATGTTGTATTAGATAAAATATATATTCAGAAAATCTTATATCGTAGCTGTAGCCCCGGGGCCAGGTAGCAAGTGTGCAAACGATATGAGATAATATTTTTTATTTACCCTCGAATGGTTGCCGTCTACGAAGAATTCCGCTTCGGTCCTTCCTACGCCTGTGGTAATAGGGGGTGCGTTAAATTCATCATAAATCCCCCCTTCGCCCTGGCTCAGCTCCTCCAAAATATCCGAACGACCCGTTTCGGCAAAGGCCTTCACACCCGCTGACGATTTCTTGCCCAACCGGAATAATGTGAATGATTTGTCGTGGCTTCGACCTGAAAAAAAGGAAAACTGTATTTATTTGATGGATTTATGTTTTTTAGGTTAACTATCACGAGGAGAAACCCATGGTTTAGTTGTAATATATTTTATTTTGAAAATCGTAAAATATAGTGATAAAAATAATGGTCAATAAAATTGTGTTACATCTTTTATAGAAAATATGAGAAGTATTATATATAATCGTTTAAATTTGTTCAATAGACAGGGTGCTTCAGGTATGCAAAGACTCATTGAAAAAACCGGGCATGTTCCTGATAATTTCGCACCCCATTGCTCTTCAAGATTTGTCACAGAAGTTGAGCAGACAAGGTTTTCAAAATAACTTCAGACAAAATAGTCAAGAGGATTTAGGTCAGGGGGGAGGGGGATGCGGTCAAGCTACTGATCCGTTTCTGCCAATCCATCTATTGGGATAAGCTGCATTTAAATAATTTCAAACAACTATTCTAAAATGGGGCTGCGCACCATCGTGCATGAACCACATTGTCCTTCTGGTCTCCTCCAAGAGATCTCTTAAATTATTTCTTAAAAAATCTGGATAATTTAACCCATCCAATCTATTAGGCAAAACCTGCCCAAACGTTGATGGAAAATTTCTCTTGGTGCTTGGACTTGAAGAAAGCATGAGGATTTTCTTCTACCCATATGTGATTGTTGTGAAAGTTGACAACACCATCCCACGCAAACCCCGATTCGTCCGTAAACAAAATTTTTTGAATAGATTCAGCATCCCCTTCACATTTTCATACAAACCATCGGCAGAAGGTATTTTTTATGTTTTTATTGAATATATGAATATTTTACACTTAACAATTTTGTTTCATTATATAGTTCCAAGGTTGGACATAATTTTTCTTTTTTGTGTATTATTTTCACAATAGCGTTTTGACAGGTTACCAGACAATTTATAGCATTGTTATAAGTAATTTCCCACACTCTTATTGCATAATTTAATATGGATTCGACTAAAGCCCTGTATATCACAATTATAAGTTTATTGTTAAGGAATTCTCTTATTTTATAAAACAAATAAGTCAATTTTCGTATATTTGATGTTAAATAATCTGTGTGCTCTTTCCATTTCAGATAGTCGTCCATAATAACTTCCAAATATTTAATCTTATTATCATTTTCTGTGGTTCTAGTGCATGGCCAATTCACTAAGTTATTATGTGGTCATGTATAGTTAAGGTCTGTTTGATTCTCAACTGCTTGAATAGACTTTCGGCTTTTTTTCACTTAATGTTAGTAGACTATTATCAAACCAGCAGTTGATAGTACTCAGTTCTATAGATGTTTCTCTATATAAACTTTCCCAATTTTTGGATTTAAAGAATAAAACGGTGCCATCTGCGTTTAGATTTTCTATACTTTGTAGTGGATTAATATAAATTAGAAACAAAAGTGGATCAAGAACTGTCCCCTGTGGTATACCAGTCTGAATTATGTTTGGTTCAACTAATTGACTTATTTATTCTAACAAATTGTACTCTATCTTTTAAATAGTTTTTTGCCTAAATCTTTAGAATTGGTTTCCTGTCGGTGAACATTCACAAAGTTACTCTGAGGAAGTGTACCAATTAATTCGATATTAATAACAAATTAGGTGCATATGACAGATAACGGTTGACAAAAACTTTGACGTCTTTGTAACGGTATTATGTATTTCACTATCATTAGCCTTTGAATAAAATCGAGTCACAGAAGATATCAAGACAGACAAACTTTAAATACAGGGGCATTTATTCCCCAGCCATATCTCTGGCAGCAGAAACTACAAAACTTCTTTTCGTAAAATAATTAGATAGAGTCAACCTTTTAAACAATAATTCTCGAGTTTCTAATTACACCAACCGGAGAGATTCTCGATGTACTGAATGTTTTATATAAGTATTTTCGGATCCAACAAGTTTACCGGCTTTATTTATTTTAATTAATTAGGATTGCAAACTTTCATCTTAACTGAAATAAATTCGAGTTTAATTAAATCCATTCATATCAACTGCAAGAACGTTCCTCTCACAGTTTCTAATTTACAGCGATTTTTCTGCACGTATGTGATTTGAAAGTCTGGAGGCGTACATCATTTTAGAAAACACATTCGTCTTTTCAGACACATTGACTTGAAATAGACTTATTTCAAATAATACTTCTGCTCCGTCTCAGGTAAATTGTACTGTTGAAATAACGTAGACGGGATAACTCACAAAATATATAACATATACGAGTCGACATTAAATTGGCAATGTCAAACAAAACAGAAGCTAATGATAGGTGTCTATTAAGTGGTAAAACGGAATATAATAAAATAATTGCTGAAAGTGTCCACTAAATTGCTTCATTCTGGCTACTCTTTTTTAACGGACGTACACTATCATTTGTGTTGAATTAAAACCAGTTACCATTCACTTTCATAAAGTTGTAAAAATATATAAAGTAAACGATCAATCCACCCTATATTCGCTCAACAGGCAAATCTTTCTCTGAACAATTCATGGCGACTTAAACATGTAAACATTATAAAGTAGTTTTTATTTTGCTCAAATTGACAGCATGTAATTTTCTAATTTTTAACATGTTTTTATTAGCTTCACCTGTATGTTTGTTTGTTTGTAACGGAATCTTTGAATGTGATTCTTACCCACTTCAAAACGTCAGATTAAACTGAAACTTTGCACTTTTATCAACGACCGATGACAATACAATAATTTGACAACTTTGTCCTAATGTCCTCACCAGGATCATCAGGATAAAATTTTTAAAAATGACTAATCTATTGTCGAGATTTTGCCGGAGGCGCCGCTTTATTAATACATATTTTATTAGCTCCACCTGTATGTTTGCTTGTTTGTTCCGCGCTAATATCGTAGAACGCAAAAACGGTATGAGTTGTGGACGTTTCTCGTATTAGTACATATACGTAATTTCGGAATTGTCTGTAACGTATTTGCCGTTACATAAGCCCTTGTTAAACGCTAGTTTCAACTTTAATACATACATTATGATGTAATATTAATTATGTACTACTAGCTGATAAAAAAGCAGGCGGGTATCGGCTGGTTTCTATATGTATCGGTGTTCATGGTGCTAATTCTAAAATTCACCCAATTCAATATATTGGTGAGAAATGTGCCAAGGGATGAATGGCAAGAGGATGATTAAAATGTAATGTCGCTAGCGTCAACCTCAGGGAACCTAGCACACCCTGTTGTATAAGAGCCTTACCTTTCTATCGGACCTCTGGGAGGGTTGAACGTTTAATTGTCCATTAGGAAACATTAATGAAAAAAAAATAGTTTAAAAAAACTAAAGAAACACGTTTTAATAGCAAACCGTACTAAAAAGCAAAAAATAATGTTTAAATATTAAGATTTTGTTCAACAGCAATAGAAAGTCCACTAACTTAATATAATAATGAGATTAAAGACGATTGTAAAATAAAGTGAGTAAAAAAATAGAAATAGAAAAGAGATTTATATGAAAAAGTATTGTGATACTTGAGAACAGACCTCAAAATGGAGTCCCCCTTTTAGGGCTTCGCCGCGATGTGGGGTATCGAATATATTTAACAATGCTTTATTGTTGATAATAAAAATGGCAATGGTCTTTGCCACGCCATTATCTCACCCTGAATGAACATCCAAACCCACTACAAATACCAATCATTAAACTACTCGATAAAAAATGTGAAATATCTTCGTTCAAAGCTTGTAGACGGTATGACCTGTCCCCTATTTTTCTGCTACGATAGCAAAGCCTATTTATAAACTTTGCTATACCGTCAGGCTTTAATTATGTTATTTCTATTTTAATGGGGCACCGACCCAACCTTGTTATTCAAATTTCTAATATTAATCCTGCATTTTCATTTTGTGATGAAAAGACATGTTAGAGCACTCAAGTAACCCTATTCAGTTGAGTATTAATTTCCCTACTAAAATATGATAAACTCCGTCTAGACGAGGAGAAATTCCATTTTATTCAATTTAATTCCTTTTGGAGGGTATTTAAATTATATTCTCGTCAAAAGTATACATCAGTTTATTAATTGCATGTAAATAAAGCTGAAAAGGGGATGTATAGGGCTTCTAAGAGAAACAAACGTAAACAATTGGACTGTCTCAATGGACATTTGCATGAAGAGCAGAAGTAAGGATCTTCCGCTTGGGTATAGAAACAGATATACGAAAAGTATTGACTTATATACGAATAATTTTATTTTTGTATAAGATCCACCTCCACAAATAAGAGCGACGTAAATTGTACGATAATTTAAAATATCTTAAATGAAAAATTATTTCTATACCGGGTGTTAACGCATCATGGTAGACCCCTCTTTTTTTTCCTTATTTTTAAGAATATCGAAATGTAACAATAAAAAAGTGAATGAAAAAATGAAGAAAAGTTAAATGTTAATTGACGCGTCCGAATCTTCACTTTCTGAGGAGGAATCATTATCCAGTTGAATTAAAATCGGCGCACTAGGGGGTAGCGTTGGATATCGATTTTCTTCTCCAATTACATGCCTAACGCAATTATTCCATAAATCAGTATTATTGTCAATGTCCTTTATTACTTCTCTTGTATGATCAACTACTATCGCGCTTAACGTTGGAGAGTTATTACATTTTCGTAAACGTACTTTTAGTGTTCCCCAAACCATCTCGATAGAATTAAATATGCAATAGTATGGAGGTAACCCCAAAAGTGTATGACCGTGTATATTGGATAAGTTATCAATAACATATTCCTTTTTGAAATCCTGTTCTTTTATTCTTTTCAGTAATTCGCGTTTTATTGGAACTTTTACAGGAATTTCCATTTTTTTTTCTCATGAATTTTAAAATGTCTTCCTTTTTTGTGTTGTTATTTGGTATTTTATTTAATATACGCGAGTGATAAGAAGCATTATCTAATACAATTACCGAATTTGGCGGAATATTTGTTGAGAAAACCATTTTTCGAATAGATCGGCTGTCATGTCTTCGTGATAGTCTGCAGAAGACTGCGATATTTTTTTGGCAGACAAGAGCAACGCATTGGGTACAAACCCATTTTCACTTCCCGCATGAAGTATGATAACGAGTTTTCCTCTAGAACACGGAGTATTTAAAACACAATTGTGCGAACTGAATACTGAACAACATCATGCGTGTCAAACCACGTCTCGTCTAGATACACTATATGCCTGTTTAGTTTACGATATTCTCTAATTTTTTCCAAATAATCTACTCGAAGTGAAACTATATGTCGCGATTCCATAATTACCATACGACTGTCAAGTTTCTTATGTTTAAAACCGCATTCTAATAAGACATTTCATAGTGTACCTAAAGACCTATAATTATAATCAGGATAATCGCTCAATTTTTCATGAATCATTTTTAACCTAGGAACTATATTTTCTTCATACATATTATAAATTATACGCCGTATTACATCTCTAGCGGCATCATCAATATTTTTTAATTTCGTATTTTTCCGTTTCCTCTTTGCGCTGTGATCTATAACATCGCCTTCTTGAATTACGCGATAAATTGTTGATTTTGATATTTTAGTAAATTCGTTAATACGTCGTATTATTTCTTTCTCACATTGTTCAAGATTTTCGCTTTTCAAACATTCATGTATATTTAAAAGAATACGTTGACTTTGTACGTGTAAATCTTGGTTTTTAAACTCTAAATTTATTTCAGCTTTTTCGACATTAACCGGTTCAACTATTTCGGGATTTTCGGGCGTTATTATATTATCCTCTGTTTCAAATGGTCTCCAGAAGCCATGGTAAATTAGTAAATAATTAAAATATTTTACCTTCTATAGTAAATATTTATAAATATGAACAGTAACTAACTAAACTCCTACGTTTGATATTATAATAGGTATTTATGCACTGCACTGGCACATAGACAGCACGTTGCTAGACTTCCACGTTAACTGATAAGAAACGATTTACGAGTTTTTTTTGTGCTAGTAGGCCTGTCCGTTTTATTACCTTTAAACCAGTGCAGTCGTAGATGGTTCATTCAGGCTGATTACATTGCCAGTCTCGGACTCGCCTGCACAGTTTCAACTACCGTTCGAATCTCGATACTATTGCCAAATATATGGGACAAAATATCAAGTTCAGTGCACACAGTCCTGTTCTTTAAAACTGACCAGTTTCAATTTTGGCCGTATTTACTATACCAAGTTGATATTTTCAAAATAAGAAAAAAGGGGGGGCCTACCATGGTCCGTTGACACCCGGTAGAGTAATAAAACCTTATATGAATTGAGTATCGCCTCAAGAAGTTAAATATTAGTCGTTTCATTTTAAGACTGTGTTTTATAGATAGGAAAATATGTATCAAAAATACAATAAGTCACAAGATTGCAGATCTGAGGTAGAAGAATTCACTTGGCTAAGTTATTAAACATTCCTGTGGGTCGTTTGAGCACATTTGGGTTTTATAAAAACTTCTTGTTCTATAAAATTAAATATGAATTTTGGAATATAAGAGATTACATTCTGGTAAGAATGAAAGAATAATAAATGGTAGTAATAATAGATAAAGAAGTATCAAAATCGAACGAATTTGGCTGTCTTGCTCTAAGCCGATAAATCTGAATGTTAGATATGCCAATAAATCTCTTAATAAACGTCTAATCTAGCAATGTACCAAGCTACATTTTTTTTTATTAAAAAAATATGTTTAAACGCAATTGAAATATAATAAAGAGAGGTGGATCAAACTTTTGGATTGTTTGTACAGACATGTTGCAAAGCTGAGGTTAAAAAAATATATAATCCTTAAATTATTTATTTATTACTTCATGTGACTTAATGTCATAACATTCTGAGGCACAATATACGGAGTATTTTTTCATCTTAATATGAAAGGTATGATTCTAAAAATACCAACAAATCTACGTCCATGGTCATATTAAAAGCCTTTCAAAGCTAAGCGTAGATTTTACATTTTTAAAACATCAACTGGTGTTCGATAAATATTTGCGAAATAAATGGGAGAGAATTATTTATATTCGAAATCAAAGTCAACGGAAATAACGAAAATAAACAGTAATTAAAATTTAATTGAAAATGTGTCACATTCCCTACAAAGAAGCGTTTTATTTTTTTAAATCGTTTATTTAAAGGTTTGAAATAATTTAGGGTGCTGATACGGAGAGTAATAATAAAATATAGCTTCTTTTTCTTTTTCGACTAACAGAAACTACATGTGAATAATGTCATAATATTATTGGTAATTTTAATATATAATACACAGCTTTACGAGGCTTGCTACATAAACTGTGATATATCAAATATTTTTGTGCTGATTCTTGGACTTTTTCCTCTGGAGGTACCGCATTCTTCGGCATCAAAAACGTTAATATTTATTCTATTCTATTCTATTCTATTCTATTCTATTCTATTCCATTCCATTCCATTCCATTCCATTCCATTCCATTCTATTCTATTCTATTCTATTCTATTCTATTCTATTCTATGCTATGCTATGCTATTCTATGCCATTCTATTCTATTCGGCGATCCTAACCGTACTTTTATGACAGTTTGCGGCGACCAAAAACTATTGTTGTTAAATCTGTGAATCAGAATGAATATTGCGGATTTACTCATCGCAAATGAGGTAATAATAATACAATTCTTACCAAATGTTACAATTATTCTGTTAGTTTATTATAGTCATATATTTTTTAAATATATATTACCAATAAAGAGGGTATATCCTTACGGAATTTTTGGTCAATAAATAAATTCTAGGTATGACGAGATCTTCGTGATGCCAAAAAAGATTTGGAAGGGGAACGGCAAGTTCTTCAGAAGATTAACCCTTTTGCATCATTAAGCATTTAAAAGATTCAGGGTCAGCAACGAACTTGCCCGTGAAAATAGTCCACTTAGTAACTGGGGATGTTTTTTATCCACTTGGTTAGAATTTTCTTTTGCCCGGTAATCATGATAAAACAACAATTGTGAACACTGAACAGCTGATGCATTTGCACCAACCTAATTAGTTGTAAATTTGGCTACTCTCGCTGAATTACTTCACGTGCACCACCTATTCACTCCACTTACGGAATGCAATCTAGGACGGTCGGGTGAGATGCGTGTGATGGGATCTCTCGCTTCGCACGACGAATGCTCACTCTTCCCATAATTTCAGTATAGATGTCCAGGACACATACACATAGACAATTGTATAATTATATAGGTGTCCGAGAATGACTACGAATACCCATTCGATCAGGGGACCATATAACAAACCCAATATTTAGAGTGGCCTCAATGTCGCACCTTGGTGCACACCTATATTTTATGAAAACAGATCACATAGAAAATAAAGGTATATTTTCATTATAGTAAAAGTCGCTGAACTCTACCAGGCCTATTTAAACTAGAAGATAAATTAAAGTGCACTTGTAACTTGCATGAAAAATTGCCTATAAAATTTCTACAGCTATTTTTGCTGTTTGAAAGAAGTTTGTATAATTATGAATTATTACCCCAGAAAATTGTGTCTCACCTAAATTATAGCGGTAATAAAAATGATTGGAATGAAAATTAAGCAATTAATAACACGGTAATGTGTTCGACCCCAACACACATTAACCAGATTTATGAAATCGCTTTATTTCTTTTGCATAACTGCGTATATTTTACAAATAATTTCCCAAGCAGGCATTTAAATTATAGAATATAGAAAAGATTCCCAATCAATACATACTTATTGTACTTTTACAACTAATTTTTATTTACAAGTTGTTGTATAGAAACCTTAAATTATCTAAAGTAGGCATAGTCGAACGGACAGGCCTACTAGCATAAAAACCTCGTAAATCGTTTCTCAGAAGTCGATGAGGTGTGCTGTCAATGTGCCAGTGCAGTGCATAAATACTGTTATATTTATAAATATTTACTACCATATAAAAGGTGAAATATTCCAATTATTTACTAATTTACCATAGCTTTCTGGAGACCATTTGAAACAGAGGATAATATAATAACGTCCGAAAATCTTATCATTTTCTTATGACAAGCATTTCTATTTACCTCCGCCTGTGTACAATAAAGAGATGCCGACTGTTTCTGCCGGTTTTTAGTTTTTATACGGTTTCAATTACGCTTGTATACACTTTATATACAAGTTACTTTTAAACAATCGCGGTGCCTGTCCTGTTTTGCTGTCTTCATTAAAATTAGTATCGAAAATTATTACATAGTAATGAACATTGCTACTACTTATTGCAGTATTTAGTAGGCAGGCAGTGGAAACACATGTTTCAATTCACGATTCAACAAAATCTGTATCGTAATCTAAAATATTTTCTACTTTCAACGGTGAGTAAATTACAAGTGCATTTATAAAATCCCTTGTACCTTAAGAATATAATGGAAAATAATCTCGTACCAGATACATAAATAAAACACCTCGAACAAAAACCCAAATGAATAACACTTTGTCCTTCAGACAGCGCTGGGCGGCGGCAAAAACAAAACAATGGACGATTTAGAAAAGAATGAGTGTTGAGAATGAAAGTGGTCTGTATAGTAGCGGGTTTAGAAGAATGGCTAACGGTACCTGTATTGTTTATAAATCAATGCTATCTCATTCTTTTACGGTATCTGAGAGGCGGATCGCTCAGGTCGGTCTGGCAGGTGTTCTCTCTTACCGGCTCGACTGCATAACCAGCTCACTGAGCTTATTACAAGGACAAGTCCGGATAGCTTGCTTCAGAAAAACTGTGGCTAACAGGAAACTTGCTTGCAGGATGTTTTAAGATACGAGAACATCGATTATCAGACAACTAGTAGATAAATGAATATAATAATAATCACTGTATTTAGGCAATGAGCTACTAAAAATATACATACATTGGTAGACCGTACTTATATTATAAAGGTAGGTATTTCGTTACGAAGGAGAAGAAATATGTTTTCTATGCATGACGGTACAACACCGCATTATACCAGAACATGCAGAACAGATTAAACAACCACAATCCTAATAGATGGATTAATTGGGGTGCAGACGCACCGTTCAAGTGGCCTTCTCGGTCTCCTGATCTAACTCCTCTTGATTTTACTATGTGGAGTTATCTAAAATCACGGATTTATAATACTCAAATTGACACGATCGAACAGTTGAGGAACAGTTTTTATTGAAATTTTAACGACACCACTGGATTCAGTAACCTCTCAAATCGGTAAATCCCAAGTTTTATGAAAAAATATTGAAAAATGACAGATTTATGACAAAATTAATGTAGGCTCATAGTAAATTTTACTTTATTTTTTCCAAAAATCGAAGTAGCCCGTGAAAAATAAACAAAAGAAAGATAAATTAATTGAATAGTTTTAACAAATATTGTCATTTAAACAAACTTAATCATATTGGACTTAAAAGCATAAGTATGAACAATTGAAAGTAATAATAATTAGATATCTATTAAATAAAAAAAAATAACACATTGTACATTACACCGCCGCCGTTTATTTCGATGCACTTGTCGAATTATTTTTTAATATTTT
The DNA here is from genome assembly GCA_963675555.1 of Leptura quadrifasciata. Lineage (NCBI taxonomy): Eukaryota > Metazoa > Arthropoda > Insecta > Coleoptera > Cerambycidae > Leptura > Leptura quadrifasciata. The sequence goes on along the minus strand of OY776681.1, from coordinate 3,892,806 downwards.
TTACGACATTCTGAAATTGTTGCCGGGTAATTTCTGCACAAGCTTGTCTTATTCTTGCACACAAATCTTCTCTATTACTCGGGCGTGACCTATAAAGTTTAGATTTTATTAAACCCCATAAAAAGAAGTCCATCGGTGTTAAGTCCGGGGATCGAGGTGGCCATTCAATTAACGGGCTACCACGACCTATCCATCTATTAGGAAAGTTAGCATTCAGCCATCTGGTAACCACTCTGGCATTATGGACAGGGCTTCCATCTAATTGAAAATGTAGATTTACTCTTTCTTGTATTGGAAGTTCATGTAGAATATTCCAAAATTCATTTCTTAGGAACCATAAAAACTGCATGCTATTCATATTACCTTCAAAAAAGAAAGGGCCAATGATAGTTTCATTGAGCAACCCACACCAAACATTAACTTTTTGGGAATATCTTTTACAATTAATGACAAACTGTGGGTTTTCTATAGCCCAAAACCTAGAATTTTGTGACGATACTACCCCGTTTGTTGTAAAAGTTGCTTCATCGCTGAATAAAATAGTTTTATTAAAATTTCTGTTATTAAGATACTCTCCTTGAGCCCACAAGGAAAACTCCATCCGTCTGTTATCATCACCAGGTTCCAATGGGTGTAAAAATTTGGGTTTGAATGGTTTTACCAAATTCTTCTTAAGGCATCGGCGAATATTTTCTCTAGATAAATTCAAATCTAAATCTAAATTTAAAACTGTCTGTTCGTACCTAGTTCTACTTTGTATATTATCTGTTCTTATAATACGCCGTGTCACAGCATCACGCTCATTAAAAATTTTGTTTATTTTATAAACAGTACTTTTAGTAATGTTGGGCCTAAATTTGTCCATTTTCGACATTGAAAATAAATCATAGAGAGCCTTGAAAATTGAAATTTATCTCTAAATTTTTGTCATAAAGTGGAGTTTTTGATGGTGTATCTTTTAAAAAAAGTCCCGTCAAAATCAGATAATAGACACATTTTTTACAGGGGTGTTTCCATTCAAAATGGGTCGCACAACTGCCTACATTAATTTTGTCATAGCTCTGTAATTTTTCAATATTTTTTCATGAAACTTGGGATTTACCCATTTGAGAAGTTACTGAATGTGTAGTTAAAAATTCAATAAAAAAAAATCGCTAATCAAATTTGTTCATTTTCGACATTAAAAATAAATCATAGAAGGCTTTGAAAATTGAAATTTATCTCTAAATTTTTGTCATAAAGTGGAGTTTTCGATGGTTTATCATTTAAAAAAAAAGTGTTAACATAGAATTATAAATACATTTTTTACAGAGAGGTTTCCATTTGAAATGGGTGACACTGCATTTCAAAACATTCTTTAAGCGTAAGAGTGTGTCAATATTTTGGAAAAAAACTATTTTTTGATCACTCATCGTATTTTTGACATCTTCTAGCGGTCCTTGCCGGTTCAATATTTTATTGCAAAAACCGCGTGATAATACTTTTTATATTATTTATTTCAATAACAAAATCAAGATATCCTATATCCTGCGGTTTAATCACCCCATAAAATTTGTTCGGTCTTTCTTAATTCGAGCCACTGAGTTAATAAGATATTGTTTCGTTTATCAAACGAAATGAATTAATAATTAACTTTGACAGATGCTCTTATTTATAATTAGTTTAAAACCGCACTTCTTTGTTCTGTTACTTAAAACAGCGATGTGGCGTGCAGATAGTGGGACAAGGATGTCAAGATAATTGCCTTAATCATTATAAAATTGCAGTGTGCAACCCAACCCTCCCTGACAGAAATGCCAGTCAATTAAAGTCTCCTCGTTGCTGTCATGCAAAAATAACGTTTGCTGATCTCATTAATTTCGAACGTAATTAGGGCCTGTTCTAATTAAAAGGATATGAATATTTTAATCGCTAAATCTTCGTTAATTAAACCGTGTTACTATCGCGCTTCCAAAAAAAAATTACGGCCTCAGCGATTGTTGTGGTGAGAGGGTAATTTATGGTCTCGACGTTTAATTAGATAAAAATAACGGAGAATTTATGAAAAAGGCTTAAATGATTAATTGCTAGCATTGTCTGCGTCAGGACATTCCATCATCCAGTTGTTAATATTTATTTTGTACCCGCTACACGATGATTCAATGGCTGTTAAACAGCGCGAATAAAAAAAACAATTATTACAACACGAGAATCTCTACCAATTTGTCTTGTTGTTTATATGTTGAGAAGATGCAGATTCTAGCTTATATTTGGCACGTGCATTAAATAACAGTGCAAGGAGATCAATGTCAGTGAAGTCAAGCGATACTTGCCACTTTTTCTAAAAACTTGCCCACTTATTATTAAATTTTAAAATGATATAAACATTCTGGGTTGCCCTGTTAGAAGAAAAGATGTTTGAATGGTGGATGCGTTAAATTTATCGCTTGAATTTTTTAACAAGTAAGCATCGTTTTTAATTGTATTATTGGTTAAAGCATTCGTCGATATGCTTACATGGACACATCTCATTTTGTACGTTTAGCGTTAGTAGCTACCTGTCATTATTCTGAAATTCAGGCATTGTTATGAGGAAAGAGGATGAAGGAAGATGGAAATAAAATGAAAAGTTATTTCAATTGCATTTATTAAACATTATTAAAAAGAAATATTCAAACAACTTTTAATAAATTTTCGAATTGCTTTCCTCCAGCTCTGATGCAGGTTCTGCACCTTTTAATAAAGGAACGTTTTAAATTGAGTGAATATCTGGATCGGCTGATTCCTTCAGCGGCTACTCCGATGCGCTCATGCAATTCATTTAAGGATTGAACAGGTCGGAAGTACATCTTTTCCTTTATGCATCCCCAGTAAAAAAAATTAAAGGATTTAGGTCTGGTGACCTGGGTGGCCACATAATTGGAGTTAAGCGACCGATCCATCTTCCCATTTATTTCAAATTTAAGTATGCTCTAACCTTTCTTCCATAATGAGCAGGGCATCTGTCGTTCTGTAGCCACATTGTCCGCCTGAGGGATAAAGGAAAGTCTTCTAGTAAGACCGGTATTTCGTATTGAAGGAATTCCAAATAATTGTCGGACGTTGATGTTGATGGCAATTCGGAAGGGCCTACCACTTGAAAAGCTCATAAAAGGATGTGACAGGCACGGTCGTACAATTAGACATCGCGATCTGTATACAGTTCCTAGACATTGTTCGACCCAATTTCAGATATCGTTTACCTACAGTGCTATTAAAAGTTTTAACAAACTGCCCTCCTCCATCAAGTATTCTCCCAGTGTAAAGGGTATCCCATAATTAATTGTACACAGAGCAATGGCCCATTAGGGCGTCCTGTATAACTTTAACTGAATGTATAAAATATTTTATTATCAAAAATACCTGCATCAACTTTTACTTTAAAAAGACAGTCCTGCATCTCAACTAAAAGTTGGAGTTATTGTTGTGAACGTCGTAGGTCACCATTACGGGATAGTAAAAGCGTTATTACATTTGAAATTTCATAACATCCAAAGCCCGAGCTCCGAACAAAGTATTAAAAATCCGTTCAAGGGATATTATTCGCGAGGAATTCAAATTAAATTTTTCTATTGTTGATATAATGCACATAAGTTGATAAGTAGAAACTCGTCTTATATAATATTTGATATACGACTTGCTGGAAAAATTAAACGTCAGAGGATTAGCTTGATATAATTTATGTATATGGATAATTAAGTTTTCTACAGTTGCCTTCTGCTTTCCACTTTACAAAATAAAATATTCCGGATACGAGGAAAATATTCTTTCGTAACCTGGTAATTTATTATATCTATCCAATTTAATCAAATGTAAAATGTTACTATATAAGGTTTTTATTAAGCATACCAAAATACGATGATGTACAAGATATCGAAACAGTGTTCGAACAATCAATCAATCAAGATATGCTTTACTGTTTTAAGAATGAGATACTTTTATTGACAAAGCTATATGTATAAAATATAACATAACATATACCGAGTTAAATTTAAATTAAAATAAAGTAAGGCAGGTAATATGTGGGTAGTTACAGTAGATTTAGATTAGATTAACGGAGCCGGGATTTACGGGACAAGGTCAAAAGCCAATATCCCGATAAGTCTAGGGAAATACGCAACGGTGTCTCAGGCTGAAGTGATCGCCATACACTGTTGCGCAAGGGAGATAATATGACAAGGCACTGTTAGCCAGTCGATTGTCGTTTTCTCTGATAGCCAAGCGGCAATAAAAGCAATCAATTCCGTGCAAATCAACTCAAGATTGGTGTGGGACTGCTTGACGGCCTTTACAGAGCTGGGAAGTCAGAACAGATTGACCCTAGCATGGGTACCAGGAAACGAAAAGACTGACCAACTGGCCAAGGAAGGCGCACTTGAAGCCCCAATAGGACCCGAGCCCTTTTGTGGCGTGGCAAAGCCATGCATACGAGCAGCCATTAAGGAATGGGTGCAAAATAAATCTCTGGAATGGTGAAGGAATCTTCCAAGACAGACACAGGCCAAGGAGTTCATTAAAGAACGTTCGGCCAAATTTCAATTCGAGCAACTAGAAGCAGCAGTAGGCAACTTTCAGTGAGAACCTGAAGATGGCAGATGAGATTCTGCCGAAACGTCGTTTAGACAACCGTGACTCCTGGAGGAGTCGATCATCGACGCGGGAGAGCACCCGGAAGTACAACAACACTTCATTTAACACCCGCGAAAACCTAGAAAAACAACATATACACGTATATATACACATATCTACATATAGTAACAAAACAAATATAAGTAAAATTGACGTACATATAAGTTCACATGCATATATATATACGCCAGAAATTCTAGCTACAATTTAAAAACTCATTGATTGAGTAACAAGTTTTCTCTACTAGCAGTTTTCTTACCATTTTTTTATAACGTCTGCATGGTAAGTCACGCACATTTTTTGGTAAGCTGTTATAGCAAATTATACAATTATAGTACGGGGAATCTTTAAATGTTGTCGTTTTATGCGAAGGTATTGCATATAAATTACCATGTCTCGTACTATAACTATTGTTGTCGAAGCCAAATAAGGCGAGCAAAAATAATTTTAAATTAATTAAAAAAGTCACAATTTATATATTTTAACATGTTCATACATAAACATCACAGCGCGGAATAAATACGACGCAATAAACGCTCCAAGACTATATCAACGCTTGGGATCCCGTCCGCCTCGGCATGACTGGGCGGGGACGACACGACGCAGCAGGCGGCCCCAGCCGCTCATTCGGCGCGCGACGTTCAGAACGCCAACCGACCTAAGGCTCAGAGCTCCGTCCGCCCCGATGTCTACAGGATCGCGGCGAGGTTCCAGCAGCAGTCAGTTCACTCCGAACATTCATCGAGTCAACATCAACAAGCAGTCTGCAAGAACTTCAGCCATTCTACCAGAACTTCAACCATTCTTCAAGAACCTCATCCGACGAACCGATACCTAGTACGGCGTCTCAGATACCAGTCCCTGCACTGTATTTGAACCCTGCTAGCGTTAGGAGAAGGACCATCTCCGTCACCGCGACGCGACTTTCAACCGTTCAACGATATTGTTCATTTGTGTTAGCTAGTAAAGTTAGGGATAAATTCAAAATTAAACTAAATTGTGCAACGACGTCGACAGAGTTCTGCTTAACGTTACTATTAATTGGAACACAGACTTTTTATTTCTTCGCATCGTTATTTACCAGGCAAAAGCGCCTGTTCATATGCACAGAGTGGGGTACCTTGCACCAAAAGCGGTGCATGTGTATGACAGCTTACAAAATTGCAACAAGGGGGTAGCAGCAATACCCACCGAAATCCAAAAATCGTCAAACCACTACAGAACTTCAGAAATCGGCCCTGAGAACTCGCCCACACTCACAGATCTACGATAACACTACTGTCGAGGCTGCTGGCGCCCATAAAACTTCAAAATTCGCAGTCTCCGATAAAAAACATTTTTTATTTTTTCACAACTCAACCCTACTTTTCGTAGACATGGCGCCCAACGTGGGGCCTACAGTTTACAACAACTCAAAATCGTAGACAGCCACCTTACTTTTCGTAGACACTATGAGCTACACCCAGAATGTCAAATAATGCCATATTATCCCTCGCAAAAAGCAAACATTAATAAATATAAACGCTAGGTACTGTAAGGATTTCATTGACCTTAAAGACTATTCTGCATGTATCATTTTATTTCATATTAAATATGAGTCTTAATCGACATGACATATCCAACCGAGATTACTATCAAGGTATGTTCCTAAATATTTGAAATCAGTTGAAAAAGGTATCAAATCCTGAGTTAAAGGACTTCTAAGATTAAAATTGATATATTTAGTTTTTTTCATTTAAAATGAGTCTATTACGCCGACATCATGCACTCTCATAGACTTACAGACATATACAATCTTGGCCTATTATTAACGGTTCATCCTGTATTTAATAGAACTCATTAACAGACCTTTACTTCGTTTTACATTTTGATTTTCAGTGTTTATAACTTACGTAATGAATTTTAAAAAAAGAAAATAAATTGATAGATCCACAGATTATTGTTCTGTTTAACTTTGTACCGAATATTTTTTCTTAATTTTAATAAACAGCCGAACAAAAGAGGATACGTTAAGATTTCGACGACGTCTGGGCTCTTTTAAGCATTCACGTGAATACCTTAGAGAGATCAAAGTTAATAGAATTTAATTTAATTCGGAATAATTCTATATAAAGGTTAAAATATCGGGAGGGTTAAAATTTCAGCGCTTTCAGCGAGTTCCTAGGCTTCCTATGGATCATAAAGTATTAACTAAAACCACTAGGGGCCAGTCGTATAATTCAAATATATACCTTATCAAATCTCCCGGGTAATATTGGAACATTCTGTAAATTATTAGAGAGAATAAGAATTTTAACTAGAAAGGATGACATGTTGGGGGAATAGGGGAGATCAGGAAAGGCATTCATTACTTAATTGGGTTTTGATATAGTCCAGACACAATATTTGACCATATAACTTGCAATTTAAAAAAAACATGTATTTTAAGCTTTATTCAAACGATGTCTTACTACATAAAAATTCTATAACTAGAAATTATTTTCAAATATACAGGGTGAACCATTTTTAAAAATGGAATGTTATAAATATCAGTACATTTTTAGAAGTCTCTTTCTAGACTCCTTTCACACATTATTATTACGAGAAAGAAAAATTATAGTTTAAAAAAATTTAAAAAATACGCTTTAATAGTAAACCGAATTAAAAAGCAAAAAATAATGTTTAAAAAAATCATTTTATTGTAAATAGCGTGGGGTGCTTTTTTCATATAAAATAATAAAATATTTATTAACAACAGCGGCGCTTCCGGCAAAATTTCGACAATAGATTAGTAATTTGTATCGTATTGTATTTTGCTTTATTTTATCGTATTTTAATTGCTGATTGTAACTAAATTACCAAAAGAGACAGAAAAGAAATATTTTATTACCATGTGGTTGCGTGTATTATTTTAGTTACTTATTGAATTGAAGAAATTGAATTTAATTGATTTAAAAAAGGAAAATGCATTAATGACATAATTGAAAATTATTGAAATTGAAATGATTAATAAACAAAATTTACCTGATGGTGTTAACACACAAAGACTTGTGGATATGAATGTAATAGCCATTCCTCGAGGATCCCACAGTCGAAAGTTTGTGGTGTCAATCAAATCAGATTTGGAAGATAAATAGCCACTTCAGAATTTTAACTAATAAGGTAAACTTTTCTATATAACAATTTAAATTGCGGTACCAATATACAAACTTTAAAAATTAAACAATTAAATTACTGACAGCATAGAATCGATAAAAGGAATCTTTAATTGATAATAGTTTGACATTAAATTGCATACCACAGATCAGATAGTTATGATATTTTGCATACATAACCAAAAATACGAACTATCCTAATAAAGTAAATTATTTACAAACTGTGTTGTGAAGATCCGGTAAATACATTACATTATATAAGATACACTATACAGGGTGTCCCACGACGAACTGCGGCGATCGATATCTCGAAAAGTAGACATCAAATTTTGAAAGTTTGGTAGTAAACTAATGTCGATGGGGGCAACACGGCTAATATATTTTCAAAATGGTGGCACTTCCGGTTATACCGGAAGTCAATACCAACTTGCTTATTTTAAATGGGACACCCTATATATTATTACATTTTTGGATTGTACGCAAAATTCTAGGCCGATTTTGTGTATCATGTTCTATACCTAGGTCTCTCCGTGTTCGAGATATTTCAATTTTTATGTCAAAAATGACGTTTGCGGGTCCTAAAAGAATTATTTTTTCCTATAAGGAAGCCTTTATTATCTAATTTGGTTTCGATTCTTTGTTGACAAAGACTTACTTTAATAGAGATTTTATAATATTTTGATAAGTATTAATACAGAGTGTTCAAAAAATAAGAATAAAAATGAAATTGAGAAAACTGTCAAAAATCAATTTTTTCAAATGGAAACCCCCAATTTTTATAATCTTATCTTATTCGCCATTAAAAATAAGGGTAAGTTTGTATATGGATGTCTATTCCGAAAATTTTTAGTTTTCGAGATATTCCCAATTCAATATTTCTATATGGGGATTTTGCTATGGATTTTAAGTTCAATTACTGTTAGTTGGCTATGACGGCGTTGAGTGCTAAACAAATGTATGTAGCTGTCACTTACCAATTGACAGGTATTAATTATCATGCTGGGGCGCTTAAATTATGCACACGAGGATTACTTAAATTTGTTTATAATCTATGGAGAATGTTACAAAGTTTTATCAAAAACATGTGAAATATTTGCTAATAGATATCCAGCGAAACAAAAACCGTCTCCGAGCAGTATTTAATGAATAATGGAGAATTTCAAAAAATTTGGCACTGCAACAGTTCATAAAATAATTAAACAAATGTAACTTAGATACAAAAGGTTCTTACATAAAATATTAACAGTATAACTACTTATACCCAGGAAAATATTTGTTGTTGTGACTGGATTAAAATAAACCATATCTTTTATTGTTCCCCATATAAAATAGTCTAAGACAGACAGATCAGGAGAACGGAGAGGCCACAGAAAAGGTTCATTGTTAGCAATCCACTTATCGTAAAAAGTTTCTTCCAAGGAGTTGTTAACTATGAAGCTGCTGTGTGGTGACGCGCCATCGTGTTGGTAAAATATTTGCCTATGTTCAGCTAGCAGTAAATTGTTCAAATATTCAGTATCTAAATCTTGTAATATATTCAAATATCTTTCACTTAAAAAAAAGTTGATGCGTAATTTGAAAAACAGAAACTATTTAAGTATTAATTCATTACCATTTAAGTTTTCTTAAGTTTTACGACTCCATCATTTCTCACAGCACAGTACACACACAATTGCCAGGTTTCTTGATAATTTCGCAATCTCACGGCGTGGGGATTTGAATCACACCAAAAGTGGGAATTATGTCTGTTGAAAAGTCCATTTTTCGTAAATTTTGCCTCGTCAGTCCAAATTATGTTGTCCAAAAATCGAAAGTCGCCTTGTAACATTGTTAAAATAAATTCGCAAAAGTGAACTCTTCTGGCTAAATCGGAGTCCTTTAGGTGTTGAACCATAGAAATGGAATAGGGATGGAATTTGTGTTTCAAAAAATTCTATGAATAGAGTTCTTGGAGATTCCTGTTTGTAAGGCCACTTGTCTTAAGGATGTCATAAGATATGCCGCAAAATATCCCAAAATAGCAATTTCGATATTTTCATCATCGACAATTGGTTTTATTTTATGAACTGTTGCCTTAACGGTGCCAAAATTTTTGAAATTCTCCATTATTCGTTTAATACTGTTCAGAGACGGTTTTTGTTTATCTGGATATCTATTAGCAAATATTTCACACGTTCTTGATAAAACTTTGTTACATTCTCCATAGATTATAAACAAATTTAAGTAATCCTCGTGCGTATAATTTAAGCGCCCCGGCATGATAATTGACACTTGTGAAATGGTAAGTGACAGCTACATACATTTGTTTATCACTCAACGCCGTCATAGCCAACTAAGAGTAATTTTACTTAATATCCATAGCAAAATCCCCATATAGAAATATTGAATTGGGAATATCTCGAAAACTAAAAATTTTCGAAATAGACATCCATATACAAACTTCTTACCCTTATTTTTAATGGCGAACAAGATAAGATTATAAAAATTGGTGGTTTCCATTTGAAAAAATTCATTTTTGACAGTATTCTCAATTTCATTTTTATTCTTATTTTTTGAACACTCTGTATTAATACTTATCAAAATATTATAAAAACTCTATTAAAGTAAGTCTTTTCAACAAAGAATCGAAGCCAAATTAGATAATAAAGGCTTCCTTGTAGGAAAAATTGATAATTCTTTTAGGACCCGCAAACGTCATTTTTGACATAAAAATTGAAATATCTCAAAAACGGAGAGACCTAGGTATAGGACATGATACACAAAATCGACCTAGAATTTTGCGTACAATCCAAAAATGTTATAATATATAGGGTGTCCCATTTAAAATAAGCAAGTTGGTATCGACTTCCGATATAACCGGAAGTGCCACCATCTTGAAAATATTTTATCCGAGGTGCCCCCATCGCCATCAGTTTACTACCAAATTTTCAAAATTTTTCCGATGTCTACTTTTCGAGATATCGATCGCCGCAGTTCGTCGTGGGACACCCTGTATAACAGGTGGGAATGAAATGAGGTAAGAAAATAACTACACGTACAAAGTAAACAAAGTAAAAAAATGAAATTTTAAATAAATGTAAATGTTGTTAAATGGACATAGCTATCTAACAAAATGTTCATGTACGCAGTTGAATAAAATAGTCAAAGGTTTAATACATACTCCAGAGCAATGCTTGACTAAAAAACTTGGGATTAGGTCATGGCCGGTCGTCATTTTATGTTTCAGACAATTTATTAATGTCCTTATATCGTCCTCGGTGAAAAAGTTAATGGTAATAATTCTTTGAAAAATTGAAAAACAGAAACATTCGGTAATTTGAAAATTAATGGTTTTTATTTCTAAAATTACATTCAATTTTGTCACAAAACCAAAGAAAAATAAACCAATGACAATTTTAGAGAGATACTAATACTACAAAAGAACAATATCCAACCTAAGTAGAGTGGTTTATGTTCTTGTATTCTGTTAGTCCGATTAATTAACACTCAGCTCCCTAGAAGGTTAGAACAGAGCATGATAATTTGGGGTCTAACTAATACTGGATGGTGTCAGGCCACAAGGGCCTGCATAATTTAGTATGTATATTGCAAGGTAGAGTTAAAACTCGAGCCGACCGCGACCTAGCCGGCATAAAGGAATAAGTTCATACGTGCCGAAAATATTCCACAAGAATTAACTGGCAGTAAATGTAAGCTTAAAATTTAACTTTTACGCGGTATAATATAATTAGGTAAAAATTAAAACAGCGCTGTAAAGTATTCAGTACAGATTAAAGAGGTCGATTCTCACTTAACTTACTATAACTTCTTTGTATCAACGATTCTTTTGCCGTTTCGTGTTTTTAAGACCCAAATTGGTTTCATCTCTAGATGATGCCTACTTAATGCTCGGTTCCTGGAATAGATTAATTTCTCTGCATCTCAACAAAAGCTATATCTCAATGAGGAGAGAGGCCGCTGAGACTCACAAGTAAAGTCATTTACATATTCTACTGAATGCCTTTTACAGAATTCACATGTTAATAAATCTCCAATGTCAAGCGTTTAGAAATATGTTTAGGGGAATAAAGTCAGGTACTAGCAATACTGATATAGATGAGTACAAATGTAAAAGCACAAGAGAAATGTAAAAAAAGGACAGCAAAATTATTACATCAAAATTATTAATGCGGTAAATAAATCCAAAGAAACCTAGAACATTATTTATTTATTTATTTAGGATACACCATCCAACAGCTTTCGCCAATTAAAGGATGGGGAATTTACAATATTTAAATAACATAACATGGAAAAAATATATGTATAACATATGTATAAAACAGTCAAATACAGAAATTTAACAAACAACAAGAAAATATTAAAAAAAAAAAATAGATACATGATAGATTATTATGAAAATAAATTCGTAATGTCCCTTATCGAGCAGTTAAATATATCTAGACTATCTGCAGGCCGTGATAATTTTCACACATGATATGCAACGGAGAGTATTTCAATAAGTTTGTGTGAGGAGTCGAGAGTTAAAAGGTTCCTTCAAATCTAGATTTTTGGCACGCGAGAACTCAGATTCGACAAAACTTCAGCACAATCATATCTATTGTGTACCATATTGAACAGAAATATTAAGTAGTGAAACTTTCTGCGATCGGCCAAACTGATAAATGAAAATCTACTGAGAAGTACATTATGTAACGTTCCAATTGGAGGATATATGCCATCGATTTTATAACATAGAAATTTTAAGAATCTCCTTTGAACATTTTCAATGGAGTTATTATATTTCGAGTACCCTGGGTACCAAATTAACCTCGCATATTCCAACTTACATTTTACAAACGCGTTAAACAGCATACATAAAACTTGAGTGTCTGTAAAGCCATATGAATTTCTAATGACAAAGCCAAGGTTCTTTGAAGATGCTGATACAATATTTTCAATATGCTTTGAAAATGACAGCTTATGATCAAATGTCACTCCAAGATCACAAAAGTATTCAGGACGTTCAAGAATTGTTTCACTCAGTTGATAAGCGAACTCAAAAGCAGTATGAGACAACCTTGCATTTGGCAGCTTTAATGGCAGAGTATTACTGTTACACCACTCATGAAGCTTATTTAGGTTATTTTGTATTCTCTGACAGACTTCCAAGGACTCTGTACGCCAGTACAATTTTAGGTCATCGGCATATGACAAGTATGGTATGTCTATCGAGTCTACAATATCATTTATAAAGATAACAAACATTAAAGGGTCCAGGACAGAGCCCTGCGGCACACCAGAAGTCGCCGAAATCTCGAAGGACTTATGACTACAGTATTCAACATATTGCTTCCGCATACAAAGATAGGATTCAAAAAATGTAAGAAGTGAGGACGACAGTCCCACATTGTTTAACTTTTCTAAGAGAATTCCATGGTCTAGTTTGTCAAAAGCCTTCGAGAAATCGGTGTATATTACGTCAACTTGAACATTAGCATCCAAATATTCAGAGATATATTGTGTTATGCAGCAGAGATTGGTCACTGTTGATCTCCCATGTATGAAGCCGTGTTGACTTGGTGTAAGCTGTTCTTTTACGTGAGAATAAAGTAGTTCATGCAGGGCTATCTCAAACACTTTAGCAAAGCTACAGATTACGGTTATGGGGACGAGCGTAGGTGCGTCTTTACTATGTACATACTTCGGTATGCAATGTAAAGCAACGACAGGCGCAGTTAGTACTTGGATGGGTGACCATTCTAACGGAAACCGCGTCCTCGCCTCACACATCTTCCAGCGGCTTGTATATCAGTGTATGCGCGGAAGCTATACAACCTTAGGCGAGGGTTGTATAGGAGATATACCATCCTTCGGAGGGGATGTAAAGCCGTCGGTTCCTTGTCTATTAAATGTTAGGTAAGTAAAAGATCCCTACTCTTCTTAAGGGAAGAGGTTCGGCAAAATTCCTGGTTGGGGGTAGCTCGTCTACAGGTGTCGGTGTTAGGCCTCAGTAGCGGAAATAGGCCGACGTTAAATAAATGTATTAAAAAAAAAATGATTACGATTATCGGACGGTAGTTTTCAATTTTATTTAAGATATAAGAAAAAAAATTAAAGTGGTTACTACAGCGTTAATGAATTCTTGGACGGATCTACAGATACATAGTCTCTAGTTTTTAATTCGTTGTATGTATTAGCTAGTAAGTATATCATTTTAATTATGCATCAACGTCTTATGATGTTATGTAATATAGTTTTTAATTTAGATGCTGACATGCCATATATACATATAGGCTGTCCATTTTATCAGAGCCCTCGAGAATATCTCACTTAATATCAGTCGTATAAAAAAAAATATTTTTACGAAAATTGTGCCGGTTTATATAACCTACAAAATGGTTGAAAGACATTTGAAATTCATGGCCTACTTTAAGAGTTATGGCGGATAATATCGAAAATGAGGAAAACGTCTAGGCCAAATATCTCCGTTATTTGAAGAGATACGAGAAAAATTCTAAGGCGAAATTTTTTTGCAAAAGAGAGTGTTTCAACGAGGTTTTATCTATTTTTTTCCAAAGCTGCTGTATTTTTATATCACATGCCATATTTATTCATTGGTTCTACGTTAGTAATTATAAAAACATTTTTTAAAATCAATACATTTTTTTTTTAACAAGCATTATACTTGCCATGGAGAAGTATGATTAAATAAAACGATAAAATAATTCAATGAGTTCAAATCTTTGCTATAATAAAACATTAACACAATTAAGAAGAATAAAGTAAATTCAGGTAACAAAACAAATTAATAATAAAAAGAATATAGCACACAGAACATTATATTTATCTAATCCTCAAAATAATTTTTAAGATATCATATCAAGTGTTCAAAGTGTCCATCGCGATTTCTTATGCACCATCGAGCGCGGCAAGGCACTGCATTTAAAACATTACTCAGCATTTCGGGGGTAACTATAATACATGCCTGTTGAATTCGAGCTTTTAGGTCCTCTACATTTTGCGGTGTCGTCGAAAGCACCTTATCTTTAATATACCCCCATAGGAAAAATCCATTGGGGTTATATCTGGAGAACGAGGGGGCCATCAAATAAATCCATTGGTACTTATCCAATATTGAGGCAAAATTTCGTCTAAATAATCTAGGCAAATCTGTGAATTATGGGGAGGAGCTCCATCTTGTTGAACATATTGAAAGTTGTGTCGATTCTCTAAAGGTAGGTCATCTAAGAATTCATTAAATTCATTTCTCAAAAACCTTTGACCACTGAGGTGACCATCATAAAAATAAGGACCTATTAAATTGGTGCCTAAAGTACCTATCAACACATTTATTGAAAAACGATTTTGAAACCCAGTCGGTCTATGCCAGTGTGTATTTTCAGAAGTCCATTTGTAATGAATATGGCGATTAAAAAATCCATTATTGGAAAAATTTGCCTCGTCGGACCAAAGTATTTTACTTCATATTAATGGATCGGCACGCTCAACAAAAAGTCGTCCTCCTTGGTTTGTCCCCCGCTTGTTGATTGTGAACTTTTTTGGCTTTATAATACCGGTAACCATTTTTCTTTAAAATTTTTCTAGCACTTGTTTTATTTATATGACAAGCAATTTGAATTCCTCTTAATGATGTTTCCAAATTTTTTGTATTTTTATTTCTTACATAATTAATAACTCGGTTTACCTTATTTATATTATCAGTAACACTGTTCAACCTTATCTTCTTCTTTAAAAATGAACCGTTATTTTTCAGCTTCGTAGCTAATTTTCTGAACAGAGTTTTGTTCGGCTGTAGTGCTTGTGGAAATCTGTTTCTATATTCTACTTGAGCTAATCCAGAGTTAAAATTGCATTGGCAATATGTAACGAACATATTATAACGATCAATGTGAGTGAAAATCATTTTTGAAAATTCTAAATTCTTAAACGAGTGTGATTGAGTGAGAGTTTAAGCATTAACTGAGATGATCTGTCAAAAAATTAAATTGTCAAGTTTGTTCATAGCCAACTAATTTAAAATAATTGAAATAATAGTGAAATCATGAAATAAAACAAATGGATATTATACTTAAATTAATTGGTAAAAACATTTTAACTTTCTGAGCAAGGAGTGACGCTTTTATAGAGGACCTCTATACATTGGCATAACTGCGAATACTCTTTCCATAATTGCCCCATGTTGCTTTCTTGATTATTATTTTGTTTTTGTTACCTGAATTTACTTTATTCTCTTAATTGTGTTAATGTTTTATTATAGCAAAGATTTGAAAAACTTATTGAATTATTTTATCGTTTTATTTAATCATACTTCTCCACGACAATTATAATGCTTGCTAAAAAAAAATTATTGGTTATAAAAAAATGTTTTTATAATTACTAACGTAGTACCAATGAATAAATATGGCATGTGATATATCGTTGAAAAGGGAGGAAAATACTCTGTTTCAAAATAATTTTTTTAACAGCCTGTAGAGTAAATCTCAAAATACAGCGGTTTTACAAGAGTTAGTTCTTGGTTTCCTAAATTATTTGTTTTGCATCGTCAAGCAATATGAATTTTCATCATGTTGCCTGTTGATGTGAAACAAATATTTTTCCACTAATCCGATGAAAATACAAATAATTTTTGTGGGACATAAATTTTTTATTTCAAATATTTCTTCAATATTACTTCTTGAGTTTTAAATAAACTTGTCGCACCCAGTTTGAACTTTCTTTTGGCCTCTGGATTATAACTGATGTGAAGTAACGAAAAATTAAACTAATCTAATTCAAAGCCGTTGGGACCAAATTAAAACTCGCGAATGTTTTCAAGGGAATCGACGAATTCAAAAAAGATCCTTTCAAAGAAAATGCAATTGTCTATAGCTCCGAGACCGACACAGAATATAGAACAAAGCGGTGTATTTTCTTAAGATTACTCTCTGAGGACACTGCAAGTGTTGTGCAAATGGAAATATAATGGTTCTGTGAGAAAAATGTAATCTGCGTTGTTATTGTATTGGCACTGGGTAACGATTGAAACTGGTATTCGTGCCACTGTATATCAGGGAATTGCATTCATGGGTATACAATTTATTTTCTTTGGTTTAACAAAGAAATGTTTTATTTAAGGTGGGCATATCCAAGAAAGAGGGAGAGAGATCCGATAAGGAAATATTTATTATTTTCTGCCATGACTTTTTTTTTAATATATATATTGGTAAAAGAAGTATAAGACTACCTAAGTAAAACTATGGCAGGGGCAGTGATATGAATTTTCAGTCAATAATTTCAGTTGTTTGCAAAATAGTTAGATTTAATTTTGAAAATTATGTCAATCTTCGTATTTTCTAAATTTAAATTATATTTGAAATTATTGAGTGAAAATTTATAATACTACTCTTGTTATAGTTTACTTAGGTAGTCAGCCTTATAGTTTGTTTGCAATATGTGTTTTAAAATAAGAAGTTATGATCAAAAACAATAAACATTTCCCTATCGGACCTCTCTCTCTCTCACGCTCTCTTGGATATGGCGACCTTAAACTAAGTTTTTTTAAAGAAGCGTTCATTGAACGTGGCGCATCCGCCAAAACCAAAATTCCTATATACCAGCCGCCATATTTTAGAAGAATTGAAAAATTATGTACAGACGTTTAAGATAATTGAAGGAAGATTTTCACAGAACTTAAAGATTGATCGAATGCTCTCAAAACTATACGCAAAACTACTTCATTTATTTTTATTTATTTATTTCTGCGATATGTGATACAAATATGAACAGTATATTTATTTAATCTACAACCATTCAACAGATTACAATAATACAATTACAGAATGAGGAAAAAAATACCTTAAGAGAAGGCGTACAAAAATATAAATGGTAATATAACAATATAACAGGAATAACACTAATTAAACGAATATAATACATTAAAATATATATCGTGAATATCGTAAATAACATTATGATTTCTTAATGGAGGCTATACTGGAGTGAAAATGTGTATAGCATCTTGCCTATTGCGGTAAGACGTACACATTCCGTGTAATGGGGAAAACTTTTTTACATTAGTTCTGGGGGTATCTAGATAAAAAGTTGTCTATTCACGTGCCGATAACCTTGGTTCATGAAAATTCAACATTGACAAAATTTGTTTAATAATTTATACATAATTTGATATTTCTCTCTCCTAATCTGCAGGCCATCTAGGGAAAATCTGTCGAGCAGATCTGAGTTAGGCACACCTACCGGTGGGTATATACTATTTTCTTTATAACAGCAAATTTTATAAATCTTCGCTGGATTCTTTCCAGATTTTGAATATGAATATTATAAGGAGGACACCAAATAATTGAGGCATACTCGAGTCGTGATCTTACAGATGCAAATAATAGCAACATTAAGGTACTAATGCTGGTAAAATCAGCTGACTTTCTAATAATAAACCCCAGAGCTTTAAAGCAATCTGATGTTAAATTGCTAATATGATGAGTAAAGGAGAGCTTTCGATCAAATGTCACACCTAAATCCTGAAGAGTTTCGGGCTTATTTAAAAGTATGTTATCCAGGGAATAGTTGAAATTAGTTACACTAGTCTTATTGGAATACAAGGATGTTCTCACCGGGAAATGAATCCATTGATATAGAGGAAAGTACGCATTAGAAAATTTTGAAAATTTAGATAATTACTAATGTCGGTATGGCCAATCTAACTAAAATAATTACAAGCAGCTAGAACTTCCGCTTATACCGGAAGTCGATACCAACATGCTTATTTCAAATGGAATACCCTATATATTTTAGGGTTTTCGAAAAGAGCATAAAATTCTGAGTCGAAAATATGTAGCATATGCTATACCTAAACCTAGCCGTTTCAGAGATATTTGACATTTTATAGAAAATTTGACAAGTGCAACGGTTTGCAAGAACCGTTATAACTTTCTTCGTGTAAAAGGTCCTCATTTGATTCTTGTCACGTAAATGGAACACAAGGAGAACTGCGTTCTACAATGGAAACAAATTCAATAATATCATACCAAGTGTTCCGTTTTTCGCGTTACATTTTGTCAACTTCAAACCGCGAAAACTTGTTTAGGTCAAATGGGACACCCTGTATTTTTTTACGTCAAGTTGTGTAAAATTGAATTCCCTTTTTTCTGATATAAGCATTGTGGAGGTTAAAGTTACAACTTTTTGAAATATTTGTGATTTTATTAGAAATTCATGAATTGTTGTAATCATTTCATCAAAATAATCATGATTAGAAACAATCAGTCATTATCTTATGTCAAAAAATGCCAACACGTTTAAATTATACCAACGAAAACTTTTTAAATTTGTTTATTATTTATGGAGAATGTGATAAAATAATATCAAGAGCTTGCAGTACATTTGCTACTCGATATCCACAAAATTTCAAAATAACACTAACACTGTAACATGCGTATTAATCGAATTGAAAATATGGCATGAACTAAAATAGCAGAGATAAGATCAGTTTAAAATAGGATTTCATTTTAATTTAATAATTGCTCAAAATTCCGCCCTCGAACCTCGACACATTTTTCGCACCTTCGTATTAGTTCCTCATGGGTAGCACTTCTAATTGAATATGTGATATGTTTTGAAATGCATTTCTTACTCTTCGCATACATCTTCAATGGTTGTTAATGGGCTCTCATAAACTTTATTTTTAATAGTTCCCCAAATGAAATAATCTAGAACTGATAAATCGGGCGAGCGAGGAGGCCATAAGAAAGGTCCATTATTGGCAATCCATTGATCATAAAAAGTTTCTTGTAAATAATTATCAATTAAATATGCGTTATGTGGGGGAGCACCGTCTTGCTGATAAAAATGTTTCTATGTTCGGCGAGAGGTAAATTTTCTAAATAGTTATTATTCAAATTTTGTAGAATATTCAGATATCTTTGACCTAAAAACAAAAATTTACCTATACATATTAGCAGAAGTGAAAATTTAATTTACCGTTTAAATTTTCTTGATAAAATTGTAATGCCACCACTCTATCGTTTCTTATGGCACAATAAACATTAAACTGCCAACTTTCCTGAAAGTTTCGTTCTCTGAACATATGAAAATTTGAGTCACTCCAATAATGCGAATTGTGTCCATTAAAAAGTCCATTTTTAGTAAATTTTGCTTCATCCGACCATATAATATTTTCCAAATAAGAATCGTGACCCTCAGACCTTATTAGAATAAACTCACAAAAATTCTGTCTTCTTAGGAAATCTGTTCATTTTAATCCTTGAACCATATGGAATGAAAATGGGTGAAACTTATGTTTTAATAAGATTCTGTGAATTGAATCCTTGCATAGTCCCGATTCCAAAGCAGCTTGTCTTAATTACATCCTTGGAAGTGTATGAAAATATCCCAGAATGACTATTTCAATGTTTTCGTCATCAACACGCTTTCTTCTTTGCATTTTTGCCTTGACAGAGCCAGTTAAAATTTTCCAGTATGCGTTTTACAGTGTTTGGTGACGGTTTCCGTTTATCTGGATATCAAGTAGTAAATGCGCTGCAAGCTCTTGATATTACTTTATCACATTCTCCATAAATAATAAACAAATTTAAGTAGTCTTCGTGGGTGCAATTTAAACGTGCTGGCATTTTTTGATATAAGAAAGTTAAGATTATTTTGGAGAACTATACAATCCTCATTGTTTTTAATATTTCAATATATTTTCAAATCATCTGCGTAAATTAGACAGTTAGCATTTAAGTCGTAAGTTATATCGTTAATGGATATATCGAAGAGTAATGGACCCAGATTTGATCCTTGTGGGATGCCCGACGTCGCCAAGATCTCCACCGACTGGTAACCAAAGCATTCAACATACTGCTTACGATTACTAAGATATGAAGAGAAAAAATTAAGCATGTTTATCAAAAAAATCACGAGCCCGAAGTTTCTGCTTTTCTAGGCTTTTATGGCATAAAAAAGCAAAAACATTTGTAGAGAATTTTAAACATAGTAATTTGATGCATCTGAAAGCAGTGATTACTTAAAAACGATACTTATTAATCAGTTTACCTCCCAGTCCTTCGAGAGGTGTAGCCTTGTTCGTTCATTATGTACCTGACACACTTATACAATACAGCAGAAAACAATACACCAAGAATATTTGCAAACCAACACATGGCGAAGTTATTGCCTTAGCATTCGCATAAACATGTGCCACAAGCAGGTTCGAATAATGAACATACACCGATTAACGATCAGCGGACTTCTGTTATTATAAAATATTGGTCTAATAAACCGGTATTGTTTCCATAATTTAATACCCAATTACTGCTACATAATATATTATTTCACTGGGCAACCGATCTCATTGTCTCATGGAAAGCTAAATTATATCTCTTTACTGATATTTAACAGAATGCGGACAGTTGTAGTCTCTCGATTATCCCGTTTATTAAATTATTTATAAATAAATAATTATATTCGTGTCACAGATACGCAAACATGCTGGTTGCTATTTCTTCAGCTTCATGCAACATACTTGTAAAAGTCCCATTAAAAGCGTATCTATTATTTAAAGAATTTGCAAATCGATTTCTTGGTCGGCTCTCCACTAATCTCCTCCCGTACGGAATGCACACCGGATCTGCGACCTTTCGTCCACTTTTTTTGGATTGCGGCTCGCGTTCGACTTACTTCTAGATTACTGGATAAACAGGTTCACAGGATACAAGCGGGGTTTAATTAAAATAATTTATATGGTTCGGTGATAATCCATGGACGTACAATGTCATTAAAAATGAAAGGCTATGATTTTGCGTACGTTCGATATTCGTTAATGTTGACAAAAATATATTATCCTCCAGTAGATAAAATAGAAATTTATTACAACACATACCTATCTAATTAAAGTGAATTAAATTTATACAACACAATACACACAACTCTGTCACCCATTCATCTTTTATTTACCAATGTAGAAAATGTTAGTGAAGTAGGGGTCGTGGATGCGTCAATTGCCGATCATTTTGCTGTAATCTGGAATCTCGAGCTCATCCGTTCCGAATCTCTCGTTGGAAATACTACTTATAGTGCATTGAAGGCCAGCAATTTTATAAAATTTCAGAGTGACCTTGAATATATATCTTGCCCTTTGGTTTCTGACATTGACAACGGATACGAAAACCGTTGCCCAAGGAATCACTACTTCCACATCCAGATTTTGTATCCAGTCCCAATTTAATATTTTATTCCCTTTAAAAATAGAGTGGGGGTGGTAGAGGGGGTGGCTAATATAAAAAAAATTAGAAGCCCTTGGTTCTCGTGTACACACTAAACCCAAATTTAATTTTTTACTACCTTTAATAATAGGGTGGGGATGATAAAGGAAGTGGCTAATGCCAAAAAAATTTTAGAGTCCCTTGGTTCTCATAAACACACTAAATCCCAATTTTATTGTATACTCCTTTAGTAATAGGGTGGGGGTGGCAATGGGGGTGGTGGTAGGGATAACTAACACCAAAAAAATTTTTTGGGACGTTTCGTTCTTGTATAAACACTAAATCACATTTTAATTTTTTCGTCCTTTTCATAATAGTGTGGGGGTGGTATTGAGAGTGATAACGGGAGGGGAGGGGTTAATTGGTGCCAAAAATTTTTTTAAAGACCTTGACTTTTCGTACATGCCCTAAATTGCAATTTTATGGACTCTTACCTGCTTGCTTTGCCTATTTTCCTTTATTTACCATATTTACCCCCGAACCCTTCAACGGAATTAGATCAAAATTTAATCTAGTTCCAGATCTCGTTACAATACACAAGTGTACCAAATTTCAAGTTAATACCATAAACGGTTCCAAAGTTAACGTGTGCACAAAGAAAGTTACAGACAGACAGAAAATTTTATTTCGGTCAAATTTAAAATCTCGATGTTTCATGACATTTTAAGCCTATTTCAACAAAAAGAAAAATATAATTTTTTTGCGTTACTATACTTCCACTGGGCGTGAAAGTAAAAGTAGATTTTCTCAATGAAAATATCAGTTATTTGACAGACATATGTCCCTGTTAGGACTTTCAATAAGACGCATAAGCACTACAGTCCATTGATTACAGATAACATAAAATTCTTGCAACAGTTGCGAAGCAATGCTTTAAGAAGATAAAAGAGTAAATTACATCAACATTCGGCCTATTATAAGCAAATTAGAAATTACACTAGCCTGCTATAAGATTCGAAAAGAAAGTTTATCTAAATGAAATAGCAACAATAATTAACAATTTGAAATTAAACTCATCTCCCGAAATAGATCAAATAACCACAAAAACACTTAAAAAAATTAAATCTAATATTCTTAACATCCTAGTACATTTGATTAACTTCTCATTCCAACTTGGACAATTTCCAGACTCACTAAAACAAGGTATTATCACACCTATATTTAAAGTTGGAGATAAACTTGCTACATACAACTATAGACCAATATCGGAAGTTAGTAAAACAGCAAAAATATTTGAAAAATGCATGGTCTCTCGATTTCATAGCCGCTGGCTGTCTCACAACATCATATCGCCAAAACAATTCGGATTGAGACAGAACTGCTCAACGGAAAAAGCCCCATATTTTTGGATCTGGCTAAAGCTTTTGATGGTATATCACACGAACTATTGATGGATAAAATGGAGAAATACGGAATTAGAGGAGTAGCATTAGATTGGTTAAAAAGCTATTAGTAAAAATTGATAAAACATTAAGTAGCCCAGAACATGTGACATATGGTGTTCCACAAGGAATAGTTTTAGGTCCGCAATTATTCCTTTTCTACATAAATGACATGCTGGGTAGGTATCAGTGTGGCTATCATCGCGTATGCTGATGATTCCGCGGTACAGACTGGTCTGAGGTCACCAAAAAAGCGAATAGGAACTGTATAAAATTAAATCCTGGATGAACAATACTTTGTTAAGTCTCAATCATGCAAAAACAAAGTCCACTATTTTCAGGAATAATTCAAGACTACAACCAAAAATTGAGAATTTAAAATTCCATGAAAAATGTGGCTTAATAAACTGCACGTATGAAAATGTAATTGAGAACTCTACAAACATTGAATATCTGGGTCTCATAATGAATGAGAGACAATGAGAATGGAATGACCATACCGAATATTTTAATGCAAGACTAAGAAAACTTGTCCTTGTATTCTATAGTCTTCGCAACATACTTCCAATTCATATAATTTTTATTTCAATTATTGCATTTAATTTCCAGAATTTTAGAATGATTATTAATAATTTATTATTAGTCTTTTATATGTTAGTTTTAGTTGTTAGTTAGTAACACTTAATAGAATTCACATTGTTATTGTTAATAATATCTTAGCAAAATATTAAGACAAAACGATTTCCTTGTGAGATCAGATGGATTTATGCTATCAAAAATAACTACTGTAAAAATAATATTGTAAAATTGGGTTAAAATAAAGTTATCATTATTATTCAATTTTAAGTTTCGGAATAGCATTGTAAAGGATAAATGGGCCGAATTTAAAAAATCCCAATAACTTGAACACTGTGGATGAACTAAACACATTTTTTACTTCTTCTGGCAATATTGCATCTAAAACAGAGAAACACAACGACATTTAGCCACTTAAACCGGAATTTAGAACTGCACGCCAATGTATTAAAATGATTCCTCATTTGAAATGAATAAATCAAGTACCTGTAGAAATATGCAGCAATAATTATTCGCCTATCTAAAGTTATGGATCCAAAAACGAATTAAAAGTGAGATACTATTTATATAAAAGAGATGAATGCATAATCTACCGAACATAAATATTTAGTTTGTTTTTCTGTATCCTGATCCTGACGGCTGCTGGTCTAGATAGAATTAATAGCTGCTGTTTTTAGTTAGTTGAATTAAAAACGTCAAAAAACTTGATATATTGTGTTTTGAAAATAAATATGTTAATGCCGGTGTATACGACAGGTTAAAAAAAAAATAAAATTAAGCCCTGCAGGTATATAAATATAACATCAAGCACTGTGCATCGAGCGGTTTTTACTATAGGATGGGAGCTAACACTTTTAGTTGCTATATTCATTTAAATTTGGTTTTTATTCTATGTCTCATATTAATATACTCCACAGAACAAACTCCTGCCAAGGGGGCGAGCGTAGGTGCATCTTTACTATGTACATACTTCGGTATACGATGTAAAGCAACGACAGGCGCAGTTAGTACTTGGATGGGTGACCATTCCAACGGAAACCGCGTTCTCGCCTCACACATCTTCCAGCGGCTTGTATATCAGTGTATGCGCGGAAGCTATATAACCTTAGGCGAGGGTTGTATAGGAGATATACCATCCTTCGGAGGGGATGTAAAGCCGTCGGTCCCTTGTCTATTAAATGTTAGGCAAGTAAAAGATCCCTACTCTTCTTAAGGGAAGAGGTTCGGCAAAATTCCTGGTTGGGGGTAGCTCGTCTACAGGCGTCGGTGTTAGGCCTCAGTAGCGGAAATAGGCCGACGTTAAATAAATGTATATAAAAAAAACCATTGTTGTTCAAAATTAAATTTGAAATCCAAAATATGCACAAAAAAATGTTTGCCATAACTTCATGGAAAATGGTACCCTACATACCCCAAATCTACGTCACTGGTTAAAGCTGGGGCTTCATTTTTTTAAACTTAAATACAATACTAATCATGTATTTTACGCACAAAATTTCAGGTAAATATCTACATTTGTTCAAAAGACATTTAGGCAAATAATTGTATTTTTGAAAACTACAACGCCCTGTATTTTGTAAACGAATGCTCTAATGACAATTGTTTATATGACAAAATATTCTTAAATTTGTACGAGGAATACGCTCCTTCATTTATGACATTCCATTATGTTACACCCTGTATAGTATGTATATGTCGTAGTCACATGGTGAAATACGGCTTTTCAGGAAAAGCCTAGGCAGTTCATGAAATGCCGGCAGATTGTGCGAAACACCTCATGTTATATCATATGACTAGGCTTTTCATGAAGTGCCTTAAAATTTTAGTATTTTCGTGTAATGAGAAGTTTAACAGGATCTGCCGTGATTTAGACAATCGGCATTTCATGAAATGACGTGATGCTGGCATTTCATGAACTGCCTAGGCTTTTCCCGAAAAGCCTATGTTGTAGACACATAGTGCAATACGGCTTTTCGGGAAAAGCCTAAGCAGTTCTTGAGATGCCGGCAGATAGTGTAAAACACCTCATGATATATCATCTGACTAGGCTTTTCATGAAGTACCTTAAAATGTTAGTATTTTCGTGTAATGAGAAGTTTAACATGATCTGCCGTAATTTAGGGCATCGGTATTTCATGAAGTGCCGGCAAATAGTGCGTAATCTGTATGTTACATGATTCGCCTAGGCTGAGAGCCTGGTT
Organism: Leptura quadrifasciata; assembly: GCA_963675555.1. Lineage (NCBI taxonomy): Eukaryota > Metazoa > Arthropoda > Insecta > Coleoptera > Cerambycidae > Leptura > Leptura quadrifasciata. The sequence continues at coordinate 3,866,611 of OY776681.1, read as the reverse complement.
AGTCAGTTAATGTTATGATTCGTGCTTTACATGATCTGCCGGCTTCATCACTAGGCTCATTCATGATATGACTAAATCACGTCATTTCATGAAATGCCGATGTCCTAAATCATGGCAGATTATGTAAAGCACGAATCATAACATTATCTGACTAAATAAACCAGGTTCTTCATAAACAGCCTAGGCGAATCGTGTAGCATACAGATTTCACACTATCTGCCGGCATTTCATGAAGCGCCTAGGCTTTTCCCGAAAAGCCATATTTCACCATATGACTACGACATAGAACACAATCTGCCGGGCAACGGTGGTCACTTCACGAACAGTCGATATCTAATTTACGGCAGATCGTGTAGAACGGCTTGAAACATCATGTGCCGAGACGAGCACGGCGTTTCATGATATGCCTTGGCAGATTGTGTAACATTAAGAATTTACATAATATGCCGGCAGTTCATGTGCTGCCTAGGCTTTTCATGAATTGCCGTATTTCACCATGAGACTACAACATATATTCAAATATGGCAAAATAAGAATTTTATAGAGGAGTTTTCCAACTGAAAAATTATGTTTTAATCTAATGGGTAATTGAATTTGTATATGAATATAAAATTAAAAATCGATTTTTTTCACTTTTTCCCGAATTTAATTTTTTTTCTTGTTCACCATCATAAAGTGCATAAAAAAACAACATTAAAAAAGAGATAGAACCTCATACGATGCAATGCACAAAAGTAATTTTCAAAATTTGAAGTCAATTTTTGAGACTTATATTAGATATTTTGACTTTAAATTCCAACCAGTTATTGCTCACATTATAAAGTATAATTTCTGAAAATTTCATCAAATTTCCCCTAAAACGTCCGAAGTTATAACTAAAAAACCAAAATTTAGCAGTTTTGTCATTTTTTTTTTTTGAGGTTATGTGTGCAGATAAAAATTTCATATTGTAACCGCTGATAGCCTGTATCATAACCAACAGCATCAATTTTTTTAGATTTTCTTGGACCTATACATACCGAGATATACTCATCCATACTTAGAAAGAACGACCAAAATGGGCGATTTTTCACAAAATGGCCGGAACTTGCGTAGCGGCGCGCAGCGGTTGCTAGAAGTAGAAAATGTCCATTTCGTAAGGTATTCGATGTAAAAAGTGTATTCAAAGTTGTAACGTAATATTGATTGACTACTACTTGCTGTAAACATTTTATTACATTTTGTGTCGTACAGCTAATGAGAATACTCATTAGCTGTAATACAAAATTAATCATCGTCATACAATTAACGAGTCCCATTTCAAATGTAGCATAATATATCTCCTTCCAAACTATATCCTCAAGAATGCCCAACACATTGTATCTAGTTACCCATGGTTAGAAGTATACTCAACTATTTTCATCAGTTTCCACTTGGAATTCATAAAAGTTTATATGCCGGCCTAAAGTTATTCATATTTCAGACCGCCGAGCAAATATTCATGGAGTTTTATTCATGTGAAGTCACCTCTATAATCTATAGTTTCCGCTTAATAAAACTGTTGCCCAAACAAAATGATATTTACGTAGTTTCTTAACATTAGAATGTGTTTCGGCTTGATTTTGCTTTATTAAAAATGAAAGTTAAAAATACAATTGTTTGTGCACAGTGCACCTATTGGAAAAATCTATATTTGGAAACTGTGATCAACTTGGGAAGAATCCAACACTTTTTAAGCAATATCTTATAGAGGATGTGCCATTAAAAATTCCCGGGTGAAATATTTCTGAAACTACTAGAGATATTTCAGTTCTATAAAAGCTCATTGGTAGAACATATAAATGGCTTTAGTTTTGAGTACAAATAGTTCTTTAATATGTTAAGGGGTAGATGGCGCTGCGCTACAAGGAATTTTTTGGATTATCTATTGTGACATGCTAGTTTTCACAAAGTAAAAATAACAGTTTTTAGTCTATAAACTAGTCAATCATAGTAATAAATTACTTATTCTGCAATAGATGTCACCACTCTCTACTTTCCTATCCAAATTACCACCTTTAAGCTTTTCGCCTACAGATGGCTCACTAGGTAAAGTTTTACCAAGTTATAAAATAGATGTGTATATTATAGGAAATCTAAAATATAAACTATTACTGTAATTAGCTTATAAGAGTTGTCTACAAAATGATAATGTAAATATAGTTAATGATCGAAAAAGTCTATATCAATCGATTTAGTTTTGAAATTTCTCAAATTGGTACTCTGACAGCCGAATTGTCGAACTGTCAGTTTAAATCATTTCCCCTTATTTTTGTGAGTTACAAAGGTTATAAAAGTCCGCCAAGTTCCTTCAAACTCCTTTTTTAAATCAAGAAATTGAGCCGAAAACTTTGCTAGGGATTAATTTAGTTAAAAAGACACGTGGTTGCTAGTCGGTTTGATACCGGATCAAAAACTAAATTTAACCGAATTTTCAAATAATATTGTGGTTTCTTTAATTGAAATTTCGATTTATTCGGATTAATAAGCAGGTCATCGTCTAGAAGTAGTATCCTAGGTAAGTTTGAATTTGTTTGATTTATTACAGACATGTGCTCACGTTAGAGGTTAATTTTGAGAATACTTTAATTATAGACGATTTTGGTATGGCTACAATTTCGAGTTGGTACAGCTAGATTTTTAGTTAGAACTTGCAAACTCTTCTATTTTTGGATTATTTGAATTTTGGGCCATTTGCTATTCTTTGGTATACGAATTTTGGTATACGAATTTGCTCTGATTTATACATTACGATTGAGAAAAACCCCTATCTAATCATCGCGAGGATTTCTACAATCAGCAAGGACCTTGATCAACAACCTTCAAGTCTGGAGCGCCTGGAAACTCTCCAAATTTTGTAAAAGCTAAATAATTACTGTATATATATATAATTTCCATTGTAAAATTGTTTAAATTAATAATTCTTTTCCCTAGCGTAAGCTTGTTACTTCCTTTCCCTTGTTATTTATTTTTGAGAAAGAATTGAGGCAACAAATGCGGACGACTAGCTGGTTTAAGTCGGAGCAGAGAGCCGTGGATCCAGAGTATTCGTAAGAGTGGAGAAACTTACCCTTTTTCAAATGTACGACATAAATGACAGATTTCTGTTTATTTCGAGAAAAGGAGAGGAAAAATTGATGTTAAATTGGGCACCATCTATAGTGTAAATAAGTAGAATTGTCTCTTTTTCTCGAATAACCAGTCTACTATAGATCAGACTGAAATTGTTGGTAAGAGAAATAAAAAGATTGTTTAAAATGAATGTTAAAATATATTACATGAATAATAGACAAATCGGTTTGTAAAGACTAATTGAAATTAAAAAATGTATATATATATATATATATAACAAATTTATACCAGGATCCTAGATTGATTATTGTTGACGTGACTGGTTCTGGGACAGCAATCCAGGCCCACAATTGTCTCCTGTTGCGAGAATGGATTCTAAAGTTTCCTTAGCAATTTACGTCTCTTAATGAAATGGAGTGAAAATTGTAGGAAAATTAACCAACCAAGTGGTTTATGAAAAGTTAACGAAATTTTTTCTATATGAAAGATAAGCTGTGCAAAAGCCATGCAGGAATGAAGAAGCTATGCAGAAACGTATACAGAAATATATAAGTATATACATGCATAAACATATAAGGACTTAAGTACATATAAATATATAGAAATATATAAATATTTAAGAATTTAAATATCTAAGCATCTAAATATCTAAACATCTAAGCTGATTTCATAAACTATAAATTGCCGAAAAATTAAAAAGAAAGGAAAAAAATATTTTAAAACCATGTGGTACATATAGTATTTTAACTACTTATTAAATTAAAAAGAATTGACTTTGAATTTAAATTTATTTTTAATAATAATTGAAATTACATCAAAGACAAAAATTGAAGATTACTTAAATTTTAAATGAGTAATAAATGAAATTTTACCAAACACTTGTTAACGCGGATATAAAAATGTAATGTCAATTACTGAAGTCCACAGTTAAAATTTATATACGTTCGAATCAGTACAAAGGCTACAAGCAAATGATTTCCTGGTGAGTTTTACTGATAAGGTAAACTTTTTTTGTCCTAATGCTACCAAATAAACTTGAGAAATCTATTTCCCTAATTAAATTGAAAGCTATAAAATATAAAAATAGTACAGGTATGGTCATCTGTCAATTGTTCAGTTAAGCGCAACAACCTGCAGGTCAAATTATACAATTTAATAGTTAATAATAGTTTTTATTACTTCCATACCACAGCTGATTTGCCTTTGCCTCAGTTTGTAATTTCTATTTTGTACATAACCAACAATATAAACAGCTGTAAATAAATAGTAAAAATTGTGACTATTGTGAGAATTCAGTAAATATATTACATCTTATAGGATATACTATATAACCATATGTACTTACATAGTAAACAAAAATATAAAAATTGAAATATAGGTATCTGATGTTGTAAATAAATGTTTTGTAGACAATTGTTTCCTGGGATAATGCTGTATAGAACGGAAATACATAATAGTGTAAAAATACATAACTGAGTTCCTAAGATATAAAAATATGTACATAAAACAGTGTGAAATGGTTTAGCAGTTATACAAGTAAAATTCTGTTAGTTGAAAACAGTTTCACTTACAAAAACTGAATCAAGATATTACACAGATCGTGCTAAATATAAAGAAAACACTAATTTTTATATAAAACTGTTAAATGGACATATGCCATGTAACAAGCTGAGAAAAACCCTAGACTTTGATAGATCTGTTATATATTTTATTGTAAGATTTTTACCTTTTAATTTTGTGTACTGTATCTTGCTGATTTTTATAATAAGTTGTATTCTTTTTACTTGTTCTGTTTATTGTTCGCTCTCACTACAAGGATTCGTAAGATCTGGGACCTCGTCTGCTTGTCCTGACTTTAGGTCCTAATAAAAATCTAATCTGCGCTGATTATATCCCGGTGTTAAGTGGTGCACCAAATGAATTTTACATGGATAAAGTTTATTAGTTTTTATAATCCTTCTACACGTAGTTACAGAAATATTAGTTGCTCATTTAAACTACGTAATAACGTGTGAGGGAACAGAGTAATAAATATAAAATCAGGAAGTGAACAGTCGTATTGGACAAACAGTGACTATTTTGTATATCTATATTGTGTATAACAGAGAGTAAATAATTGTGAGATTTAAAACAACAGTATAATATTACAAGCAAATAAAAAAGAAAAGTAATTATATGAAACAAACAAACACATTATTATATATAACAATTAGCTGCTCAATTACAATAGATTAATATTCAACATCGATTTAGAAAACCTCTCTAGTTAGACGTCTAATTTGAAAGGACTATTACCCTAAGATATACAGCAGGATTGAGTTAAAAGATAAACAGAATGTCTGGATGCACCCTTGGTATAGAACTAGGGTTTGTTAGGGAGAACATTTCCTGCTGAAACCTGGTAGACAGCACAAGATCCTCAAGCATGCCGTTTTAAATCATGCGCTACATCACTTATCACAGTAACCTCGACCGCGGCCGTCTGGATTTCAACCCACCCACACCTCCAAGGAAATATAACAGACTAGATCGGTGGCCTTGCCGCTTGGCCGATACTCTGCGTTGACCTTTCTAGGAACATCTGTTGGACGCTTCATATCACTCCGTTGTCAGAAAAGCTTGTTACTGAAACCTATTCGATTCCGGCAAGGTGATGGTTATTTATGGCGAACGAACCCAATCTGATCGACGTGAATGGTGTGATAAAGTTCAGAAATCTAATTTGCGATAATTGAGTGAATAGCTGTATAATTCAGGGTGGCTGTAAAGTATGAAACTAATTGACAATGTACAGTGTGGCAGTATATAGTCTCTTTCCGTTTTCAAAGCTTTTTAGAAGAACTCTTATTTGCTGTGTATGTCAAATACACAGCTTTAAGATTCTGTTTGTGTTATTTCCATAGATACTTACTACTTACACAGAACTGATAATATTTTCTTTTAGATAATGTTGAGTTTGTTAAGTTCTTCTTTTAACATTGGTAGCCAGGCTGTACAAATATCTACAGCACAATTCGATACGCATTTATCTTCATTTAATAAGATTAGTGCTGATTCTTTAATTTTTTTTGTTATCTGCCTCTTTTGTTAAAATTCTTGCCGAGTCCCAGTTTATTCTATGTCCGTTTTCCCAAGCATGCTCGCAAATCTTTGATTTCTAAATTTTATTCTTTCTAATGTAATTCTTGTGCTCATCCAACCTCACACTGAAAGGTCTGGATGACTCACCCACATAACGTTGTCGCATTCGCACGGGATATTGTAAATACAGTTTTTTGAATTCTGCTCCCGGTTTATCGGTTTTGTTTTTGTTAAAATAGATCTCAAAGTGTTCCCCGTTTGAAATACCGTCCTAACATCAAATTTGTCACCTATATGGCGTAACTTCTCCGATAGCCCGTATACATAGGGAATTGTTGCTGTATAATAACGTTCAGGTTTTTGTCATACCTGATTGCCCCTATTTTCAATATTTATGAAAACTCTATCAACAAAGGCTTCAGGATTTTGTACTAGGACCTCTTTGATAGATTTTTTTTTAGTTATTTAATATTTCATTATTAGATGAAATTATTTTAGCCCTATCGTATAAACGTTCTACAACACCCCTTTTAATATTTATTGACTGATTTGAGTTAAAATTTAGATATCTATTAGTATGTGTTGGTTTTCTATAAACACTTGTTTCAATTGTGTTATTTACCATTTTAATTAAAACATCTAAAAACGGTAGTTCATTTCTACTTTCTACTTCTAATGTGAATTTAATAGACGGTTCCTTAATATTCATATTTTCCAAAAAACTGTCTAGTAAATCAACACCATGAGGCCAAATTGCAAAGATGTCGTCAACATATCTCCACCAGACAACCGGTTTGTTTATACAATTTTGAACATGTGTGTTCTCAAAGTTCTCCATAAATATGTTGCTTAAAATTGGTGATAATGCAGACCCTATTGCCATACCAAAATAGATAGAACTCCATTTCCAAAATAGGTTGTTTTTATACACATTATTAAGGGTCCCATTAAACTATTATAATGAATGACAATTATTTGGAAACTAAAACTAAATTAAGTGTCAATTTGAATCACAACTTTCAAAATTCCTAGGATTTCATAGAATACATACTACTGCATATCATCCTCAAAGTAATGGGCCAGTTGAAAGATTTCAAAGTACTCTAAAAACAACGTTGATTATCAAATCTAATTCCAGTAATGGAAAGAGTGAACTTCCAATCATTTTATTCTGTTTCCGAGTAATGCCAAAAGAAGTTTCTGCGGAACTTGTTACGTCTTCCTAGGGTTTTTTTTTAATTAACTCTCACGATTATACAGATCTGCCCATTTTATAATTCTTTTGTGGTTAAACTCCCAGTTGCCATTGAAAAAAAATGCCGATGACGTCATAACTTAAAAAAAATGTTTGTAGAAAAAAGTTTCGTCTGTCGTCTCAACTGGAGCCCAAACTACTCGATCAATTTTGCTCAAACTGCGTATTCAGGATGATCACAGCTCGATGCAAAATCAGTCCTACCTCAAACATGGGGAGAGTTAAACATTAAATACCGATAAAAAGAAGTAAACCAATATTCTTAACGAGCCATACGATTTTGATCAAATTTAGCACATGGGTACTCATTTAGCACTAGTCTGAGATGACGTAACCCATTAGTTCCTAAATGTACAGGGACGGAAGCTACGGGGGGTAAGGTTAAAAGAATTAAATTATTTCTTTTCTCTAAAACGGTTTCAATGATTTTGAGTAAATTTGTCAAATTCACACTTCCTTAGTATCAGTATAAGATGGGGAGACTAGTTACTTTTAACACATGGAAACTCTCTTATATAGTACTAGTATAAGATGACATGACCGTGAGATGATAGTTCGCCAATCGGATCAGAGATGGCGCTGCCTCATAGATGTACTAGAAGGGAGGAGAATTCATTTGAAACAGCTTGGAGTGAATTGGTTTGATCGAGAATAGGCGCCACGGATATATAAGTAGCCGAGCCAACGCGCTGCAGTCAGTTCAGTACAGTTCTGAGATGAGCCAAGTGATCAGATACGAAAAAGAACAATGACAAGTTGTTAATTATAGTAATGAGTCTATAGTAGATAAAAGTTATAATTAGTGTGTTATTATAATTAAAATTATTGTAAATTTAGTGATTAATAAATCAGTTGTTAATGACGTGTCGCAATTATTGGACCTACGCTTGGGAGTGTTTAGTTCAGGGTGTAAACAAGTACATATGTACGCCATCAGTATCACGTACCACTATGAGATGACACGACTAATTCCGACTAGTTCCTCCTAGAAAATGCAGGCAGAGAATCCGCAAGGGGTTGAGAAATTACAAATATTGAAATCTTTTGCATAATGTGGTAAGAATAAACTTCCATCAAACTGTTGCTTGTTCAAGTTTCCATTAGGAATTCTTTAGATTATTTCACTTTTTCAACATATGCACCCCGCAAGTCTCTAGCGGGAACAAAATAAACCAGTCTGTTCTGACAAAGGCTAAATAAGTTTGCTAGTTCATAGAGCGGAGGATAGTGTTCGCGTCATAGGAACAACTAATACGAAGTTCTGTTATTTCCACGGGGATATTTTGCTTACAACAGATTGCCAGAAGTTTAACAAGTATGCATACAAGTTAATAATTTACGCTTGTAGAGCCACTCTTATAGTATTAATTCGCCGCCAAGAATGTGTGCTTCGTGACTGCTAGTCCAAGAATATACAGGGTTTAACGGAAATAATGAAGCTAGCGTAATTTTTTTTAGGATGTTCTTTCTATATACATTTCACTAAAAGTATGACAAGTTTCTTCCCTGACAAGTTTTCAAATGACTGTCTAAAGATGGCGCTGAAGCGTAATATTATTTTCAGATAGCTGTAATACTGAAATACATCATACGCGATAGGGTATATGATTTTATAAGAATACAATTTTTTATTTTTTTAATTAAAAGTATTATTTATACTAAGTATGCTTTATAGAGGAGTTTGCGACTAAAAATATTATGATTTAATATTCCGCCCTCTAAAAGCAAATTCCAGTCCAGTCAGGCTATTTATTTTTCGATTGCAACAGACACTGGACCGCTGGATGGCGCCTGCTGACTATTTTACATGTCGCTATCCCAAAGATACCAAAATGTACTAAATAGTCAAGTGATCCTCGTGTCGGTCGTCACATGCCTACTTTGCACTGACGAGAGCCAACAGCTCGAAACTGCAGTCTGAAAGTGGTGTGTGACGACTGGCACGAGAGCTCCTTTAAGTAGGATCAGTCTTTCGGCTGGTGTTTGTTGCAATTGAAGCATTAGCGTTATGGGGCGAGCGTAGGTGCGTCTTTACTATGTACATACTTCGATATGCGATGTAAAGCAACGTTAGGCGTGGTTAGTAGTTGGATTGGTGACCGTTCCAACGAAGACCACGTCCTCGCCTCACCCATCTTCCAGCGGCTTGTATATCAGTGTATGCGCGGAAGCTATACAACCTTAGGCGAAGGTTGTATAGGAGATATACCATCCTTCGGAGGGGATGTAAAGCCGTCGGTCCCTTGTCTATTAAATGTTAGGCAAGTAAAAGATCCCTACTCTTCTTAAGGGAAGAGGTTCGGCAAAATTCCTGGTTGGGGGTAGCTCGTCTACAGGCGTCGGTGTTAGGCCTCAGTAGCGGAAATAGGCCGACGTTAAATAAATGTATAAAAAAAAAAAAAAAAAAAAAAAAAGCATTAGCGTTTTGATATATTCAATTATTACACTTAACGCGCCAGATTTGTAACTTGTAATTCAGCGCTCGGCGGGGCACATAGCCCAGAGAGTAGCTGTTGGTTGCATTACTTATAGTAAAATAAGGATTTTATAGAGGAGTTTGCGACTAAAAATATTATGTTTTAATCCGCATCCAGTATATCCGTTACGGTTTGACGATTCAATTGACTAATCTTGACAAGTGAGTAATAAAACAGTTACTAAGTTACAACATAGTCCTTTAAAAGGACATCGTCGCGTCAGAATGAATACATCGGAGTGAGTTTTACACCCACCCCGTGACATAATCATAATGTTGATTATATCGGGTCTGTGTATAAGATGAATTACTATTTTTATGGTGGGTAATCTAATCCCTTCATCGTAAAATACGTTTATACGGTACAACCGGAGGGCTAATAATAATTTTATGACCGAAACCATAAAATCAACTGGATTATTTATTTAAGGCTCGCTGGCCAGCGTTCTGATTGATTTTAATACTGTAGTACTCACGTAATTGCAGGCGGAAGTGTAAATTTTCTTTCACCGTTCTAGATATCTAGTCAGTTTTATTATTCCTCACATTATAATCTACTGATAGTATGCATGGTAAGTGTCTTTAATAATATCCCGGAATTATTATTATGGAAATAGAAAGACTTTGCGGATATTTATTTACTACAGTTTACTTAGATCTAGTTACATTACCGAGAGTACCAAGTTAGCGATACAGGCTATTAGCTTTCCGTCCGACTTTGCTTGTCTAACGTAAAATAAAAATCGCGTCATATTAGGATGTTCATTGATTAATCAATGAAATTAACGTTTGATGTTTGCATTGTCATCAAGAACACATCATTATATCAAATGCCAAGGCAAGGTGAGTATAAAAAAACACATTTTTGCCGACAAAATGATGGTGACACCATAGACTTAAAAAAGTCATAAAAAAAGTATTAAGTGGCTTTGATTTTTTACCCCATATTCAGGGCGCAAAAGTAGGTTCACAGTTGAGCTTTATAGGATCAAATCTGCCAGGAATATGTCTTTTTAACAATTTCTTTTGTCGAATTTAAGGAAACTAATGTATTTCATTACATTTTGATATAATGATATGATTTGTATGAGATAATTCTTAACTGATGCCATCGATAAGGGACTCCAATCAGACTTGATTTATACCGATTTTTTAAAGGCATTTGACAGAATTGACCACGGTGTTCTATCGAATAAACTGACTAATTTTTGTTTCTCTGTAGAGTTTCTGAAGTTTTTAAAATCTTACTTTTCAGATTGGATCCAGCATGTTGTATGCCGCGGTTCCAATTCCACCCAAATATCTGCTACGCCGGGTGTACCGCAGGAATCAGTTTTAGGACCTCTCTTCTTTATCCTATTCATTAGTGATATTGTTGACAGTCTGACAATACCTTATCTTGATACAAGATACAACAAGCTCGCAAGACCCGAAATCAATGATTTTTTAAAATTAATTCCTCAAATAATTATGAGACACCTTGCAGGGTCCCTGCGATGCTAATTTATGTATGGGTATCAATCTATATATAAAAATTTCTTTTGGGGGGGGGGTGGTAACCCTCACTTGCGGGCGGCAGCCCTTCGTCGGTAGAGCGTCCTGAGTAAGGAAGTATTTTATGCCAAAATAAAAGAAGATACCTGGGCGCCACGTAACTTAAGAAGAATTATTATTACGTTTTGCAAAGTCACGGAAGACAAAACACAATACTCAGCCTCTGGTTGCTAAATAGAGATAGAAAGAGAGAGAGGGAGAGCTGATGAACAAAAAGATAGTAATTACATATATTTGACAATAGAATATTTATTAAAAATAATTAATATATTATATGTACAAAATGGAAAAGAGCTAATTTACGTATGCGATCTCACATTGTTTTAGCATCAGTGTCCATGATTCCCCCTAGTATACTAGGATATGGCTTCACAAAAACAAAACAAATATGATAGTTTGATAGTGTGTAGATCAAATTTGATAATAATATGTACAAATTTTTTTTTTAATAATAACTATATACAGGCTGTCCATTTTATTAGGGCACTCGAGAATATCTCACTTAATATCGGTCGTACAAAAAAAAATATTTTTACGAAAATTGTGCCGATTTATATAACCTACAAAATGGTTTAAAGACATTTGAAATCCATGGCCTACTTTAAGAGTTATGGCGGAAAATATCGAAAATGCGGAAAACGTCTAGGCCAAATACCTCCGTTATTTGAAGAGATAAGACAAAAATTCTAAGCCGAAAACTTTTTGCAAAACAGAGTGTTTCAACGACGTTTTATCTAATTTTTTTCGAAACCGCTGTATTTTGAGGTTTACTCTTCAGGCTGTTAAAAAAATTATTTTGAAACGGGCGGAAAATGGGGCCATTAAATAAAGTATTTTCCTCCCTTTTCAACGATATATCACATGCCATATTTATTCATTGGTACTACGTTAGTAATTATAAAAACATTTTTTTTAAACCAATAATATTTTTTAACAAGCATTATACTTGCCGTGGAGAAGTATGATTAAATAATACGATAAGATAATTCAATAAGTTGTTCAAATCTTTGCTATAATAAAAGATTAACACAACTAAGAAGAATAAAGTAAATTCAGGTAACAAAAACAAAATAATAATCAAGAAAGCAACATGGAACAATTATGGAAAGAGTATTCGCAGTTATGCCAATGTATAGAGATCCTCCATAAAAGCGTCACTCCTTTCTCAGAAAGTTAAAATGTTTTTACCAATTAATTTAAGTATAATATCCATTTGTTTGTATTTCATGATTTCACTAATATTTCAATTATTTTAAAATAGTTGGCTATGAACAATCTTGACAATTTAATTTATTACAGATCATCTCAGTTAATATTAAACTCTCACTCAATCACACTCGTTTAAGAATTTGAAATTTTCAAAAATGATTTTCACTCACATTGATCGTTATAATATGTTCGTTACATATTGCCAATGCAATTTCAACTCTGGATTAGCTCAAGTAGAATATAGAAATAGATTTCCACAAGCACTACAGCCGAATAAAACTCTGTTCAGAAAATTAGCTATGAAACTGAAAAATAATGGTTCATTTTTAAAGAAGACAGGGTTGAAGAGTGTTACTGATAATGTAAATAAGGTAAACCGAGTTATTAATTATGTAAGAAATAAAAATACAGAAAATTTGGAAACATAATTAAGAGAAATTCAAATTGCTTGTCATATAAATAAAACAAGTGCCAGAAAAATTTTAAAGAAAAATGGTTACCGGTGTTGTAAAGCCAAAAAAGTTCACAATTTATAAGGGGGGGACAAACCAAGGAGGACGACTTTTTGTAGGTGGCTGTTGGAAAAGAAGCGTGCCGATCCATTAATATGTAGTAAAATACTTTGGTCCGACGAGGCAAATTTTTCCAATAATGGATTTTTTAATCGCAATATTCATTACAAATGGACTTCTGAAAATACACACTGGCATAGACCGACGGGGTTTCAAAATCGTTTTTCAATAAATGTGTGGATAGGTATTTTAAGCACCAATTTAATAGGTCCTTATTTTTATGATGGTCACCTCAGTGGTCAAAGGTACCTAAACTTTTTGAGAAATGAATTTAATGAATTCTTAGATGACCTACCTTTAGAGAATCGACTATTTTCAACAAGATAGAGCTCCTCCCCACAATTCCCAGATTTGCGTAGATTATTTAGACGAAATTTTGCCTTAACATTGGATAGGTACCAATGGATTTATTCGATGGTCCCCTCGTTCTCCAGATATAACCCTAATAGATTTTTTCTATGGAGGTATATTAAAGATAAGGTGTTTTCGACGACACCGCAAAATGTAGAGGACCTAAAAGCTCGAATTCAACAGGCATGTATTACAGTTACCCCCGAAATACTGAGTAATGTTTGAAATGCAGTGCCTCGCCGCGCTCGAATGTGCATAAGAAATCGCGGTGGACACTTTGAGGATTAGATAAATATTAATGTTCTGTGTGCTATATTCTTTTCATGATTAATTTGTTTTTGTTACCTGAATTTACTTTATTCTTCTTAATTGTGTTAATGTTTTACTATAGCAAAGATTTGAACAACTTATTGAATTATTTTATCGTTTTATTTAATCATACTTCTCCACGGCAAGTATAATGCTTGTTAGAAAAAATTATTGGTTTTAAAAAAATGTTTTTATAATGACTATAGTACCAATGAATAAATATGGTATGTGATATATCATTGAAAAGGGAGGAAAATACTCTATTTAATGGCGCCATTTCCCGCCAGTTTTAAAATAATTTTTTTAACAGTCAGAAGAGTAAATCTCAAAATACAGCGGTTTTGAAAAAAATTAGATAAAACCTCGTTGAAACACTCTGTTTTGAAAAAAAAAATTTTCGCCTTAGAATTTTTCTCGTATCTTTTCAAATAACGGAGATATTTGGCCTATACGTTTTCCGCATTTTTGATATTTTCTGCCATAACTCTTAAAGTAGGCCATGGATTTCAAATGTCTTTAAACCATTTTGTAGGTTATATAAATCGGCACAATTTTCGTAAAAATAATTCCTTTTGTACGACCGATATTAGGTGGGATATTCTGGAGTGCCCTGGTAAAATGGACGGCCTGTATACTCAGGACACTTTTTAAGCATTGATGTGAAAAAAATGTTATTTGATTCCCATTTTAACCACTGTTATACGGTTTGTGGCCCTTGTATTGACAACATTGAGGTGCAACATATACAAAAAGTACAGTATTCTGGTCTATTATGTAAATCGACAGAATATGAATAGATGTTTAATTTTGTATCTCGCAACAAAAAGGAAGAGAGAACAGGTGTCGTCTATAGTTAAGGCGCGAGGTGGCAATCGCGATTAATTGAACGGGATCGCGCTACCAGGTTCGAGCCCCGGCTCCGGCATTGGCACTGCCGGAGGATCTGGTTGTGTCTCCGCGTTCCTCAATGTGTAACCTCCTTCCGCACAAGCATCTGGCTCCTGGAATTGAGGGATCTCTAATTTCTGTGTTGTTTATTTATTATTATTTATTTATATGGATGAGGTAAAAAGTATTCAAATAGTAGATTGGATTGTTCTGTAACATGTCAGGATCGGCTAAATTTTATAAACCTTGCTTGATTAAAAATTGGCAGGTCCTTTATACAGGGTGTCCCAATAGTGCATTGAAGTCCAGTATTGGCCTTATTTGAAGACTGGAATTTTTTTTTTTTTTTTAAATTGAGAAAATTCATTTTGTAATGTTCTGAACTACTCTGGTATAAAATAACACCCTGTATACAGCGTGACCCATTTCAAATGGAAACCTCTCTGTAGAATATGTATTTATAATCCTATGTTAACGCTTTTTTTTTTAATGATAAACCATTGAAAACTCCACTTTATGACAAAAATTTAGAGATAAATTTCAATTTTCAAAGCCTTCTATGATTTATTTTTAATGTCGAAAATGGACAAATTTGATTAGCGATTTTTTTATTGAAATTTTAACTACACCACTGGATTCAGTAACCTCTCAAATGGGTAAATCCCAAGTTCCATGAAAAAATATTGAAAAATGACAGATTTATGACAAAATCAATGTAGGCTCATAGTAACTTTTACTTGATTTTTTCTAAAAGTCGAAGTAGCCCATGAATAAACAAAAGAAAGATAAATTAAGTGAATAGTTTTAATAAATATTACATTTTTATTGAGTAATGGCAGATAATAATAGGGTGCCATGGAAAACAAATTTTATAGTCAAACGTCAAATCTTTAAAATTCGCATATTCTGATATTCATTGATATTGAATTATAAAATTAATCGATAGTTATTATCAAGTATTACTTTATTAGTTTGTAGTTAATTATGGATAATCTAAATGTACAGGAAAAATTGAACTTGTGCGCCTTAGAGGAGATAATGACAGAACTTTGAAAGATGTATGCGAGATATTCAACAACAGGCATCCGAATAGGCCCAACATTACTAAAAGTACTGTTTATAAAATAAACAAAATTTTTAATGAGTGTGGCGCTGTGACACGGCGTATTATAAGAACAGATAATATACAAAGAAGAACCAGGTACGAGCAGACAGTTTTAAATTATTTTAACAACAATCCAAACGCCAGTGTAAGAGTAGCTAGCTTAGATGAATTTACCTAGAGAAAATATTCGCCGATGCCTTAAGAAGAATTTGGTAAAGCCATTCAAACCCAAATTATTACACCCGTTGGAACGTGGTGATGATAACAGACGGATGGAGTTTTCCTTGTGAGCTCAAGGGGAGTATCTTAATAACAGAAATTTTAATAAAAATATTTTATTCGGCGATGAAGCAACTTTTACAACAAACGGGGTAGTATCGTCACAAAATTCTAGGTTTTGGGCATAGAAAACCTACAGTTTGTCATTAATTGTAAAAGACAATATTCCCAAAAAGCTTAATGTTTGGTGTGGGTTGCTCAATGAAACAATCATTGACCATTTCTTTTTTGAAGGTAATATGAATAGCATGCAGTTTTTACAGTTCCTAAGAAATTAATTTTGGAATATTCTACATGAACTTTCAATACAAGAAAGAGTAAATCTATATTTTCAATTAGATGGAAGCCCTGTCCATAAAGCCAGAGTGGTTACCAGATGGCTGAATGCTAACTTTCCTAATCTATGGATAGGTGGTGGTAGCCCGTTAATTGAATGGCCACCCGATCGCCGGACTTAACACCGATGGACTTCTTTTTATGGGGTTTAATAAAATCTAAAGTTTACAGGTCACGCCCGAGTAATAGAGAAGGTTTGTGTGCAAGAATAAGACAATCTTGTGCAGAAGTTACCCGGCAACAATTATAGAATGTCGTAAAAAATATTAAAAAACGATTCGACAAGTGCATCGAAATAAACGGCGGCCTTGTAGAGGCTACAAAAATTTAAGAAGTTTTAGTGTAATGTTGTACAATGTGTTATTTTTTTTATTTAATAGGTATCTAATTATTATTACTTTTAATTGTTCATACTTATGTTTTTAAGTCCAATATGATTAAGTTTGTTTAAATGAAAATATTTATTAAAACTATTCACTTAATTTATCTTTCTTTTGTTTATTTTTCATGGGCTACTTCGATTTTTAGAAAAAATCAAGTAAAAGTTACTATGAGCCTACATTAATTTTGTCATAAATCTGTCATTTTTCAATATTTTTTCATGAAACTTGGGATTTACCCATTTGAGAGGTTACTGAATCCAGTGATGTAGTTAAAATTTCAATAAAAAAATCGCTAATCAAATTTGTCCATTTTCGACATGAAAATAAATCATAGAAGGCTTTGAAAATTGAAATTTATCTCTAAATTTTTGTCATAAAATGGAGTTTTCGATGGTTTATCATTAAAAAAAAAGCGTTAACATAGAATTATAAATACATTTTTTACAGAGAGGTTTCCATTTGAAATGGGTCACACTGTATATATTTGGTGGTTGTGCCATTGTAGTACATCCTTTGCCTACGTGATTGCAAAATAAATCTTATTAATTAATAATAATACACGCACAGTGAATTAATTTTTAAATCTTGTTCCGACAAAAATTTTCATATTTTTCCATAAAAAAATATTTTTTCAGTCTTCTAATAAGGCTGATGTTGGACTTTGACCCACAAGTGGGATACCCTGTATATGCACAGATTATTGTGTATTTTTTGTTACTAACGGATGAAATTGGCAGTTATTTGATTTGCATTTGGCGACCGTCCGCCTCCTTACAACAGCTCACAATTTCCCGCAATAAGGTTAAAGATAAACATCCCCGGTAGGGGAATATAATATCAAGATATTGCTTCGGACTGGAAATATTTTTCTGACACTTCAAATATGAAGTAATAAAATGGGTAAGTCGGTCGGAATAAGTTTTAAGTGACCGAGTAGGAGATTTTGGTATTGGCTGCAAGCCAGCCGCCTCGTTACCGAAACTACTTCGTAGGGCAGCAAATCAGCTTAAACCTGGTTTAATACCAATATGCTGAAGTTGAAGCTCTGTAAGTAGTGCCGTGAAGCAGTGGCTTTCATTCATTTGCCCTAAATGATACTCTTTGACTGGCATATTTAATCCGGTTTATGTACTTGAACACGAAAAGTTCAGATTATTTCAAGAAACGGTTTCAGACGACACAGCAGCTATTGAAATAAGTTGTAAATTCAGTATATTTATTAATATGCCCTAATTTACATACAAGGTAGGGAAAGAACACGCCTAATGACATTAACGAGGAAGTAACTTTTATTCAAGTACTTGATGTAATTGAAAATTTGAACAACTCTGATACTAAAGATTCCTATGACATTAATCTAAAAATTGTTAAAAGTATTAAATATATTATTATCGTTCCACTGGCTAAACTTATCAATCAATGTATCGGAATTAATGTATTTCCAAGAAGCCTTAAATTGTCAAAGGTGTTAACTGTTTAAAAAAAAAAATTGTGTCGACGACCCTGCAAACTATAGACCGATTTGTATTGTGCCTTTGTTTGCAAAAATCTTTGAGGTAATTTTTGAAAAGTCAAATTAGTAATTATTTTGAAAGATCCCACCTATTTAATAGTTGTCAATATGGATTTCGAGCAAAATTGTCCACAACTTTAGCAATTAATTCATTAATAAATGTAATAAATAAAGGTTTTGAAGCCAAAGAGTCTGTACACGTGCAATTTTTAGATCTCACTAAGGCTTTTGACTGTGTGTCCCATAATATTTTAGTCAGAAAATTGAAATTTTATAAATTTTCTCAGGCTAGCCAAAAATTGGTTACTTCCTACTTGATTGATAGATCTCAGTTTGTTCATTTTAATAACGTCGATTCAGATTCAATTAACACTAATTTTAGCGTACCTCAGGGTTCTGTTTTGCGTCCGATTATATTTCTTATTTATGTAAATGACTTGCCCAACAGTACACCCTTAGCAGTTTACTCTTTTTGCAGATGACACAACAGTAGCCCATACCCATAATGATAACGAAATTTTGTTATCTGAGGCACAAACTAGTCTCTCTAAGGTGCATGAATGGTTTTCTAATAATCAGTTAACCTTAAATAAAGATAACAGAGACAATGATATTTAGTTTAAAATATATTTCCTCACAGTCGAACTACCTTCACACGGTTTTTGTCTGCAAGAATGTATCCTGTAACATCTTCCTACTGCGCAATCTAAAAAATTACCTGTCACAGTCAACTTTATTAACGGCATATCATGCACTAGTCCACTCTTCTATAACGTATGCTATCTTGGTGTGGAGCCACTCGGCACATACACTCACAGTTTTTTCGATGCAACGAAAAGCTGTGAGAATCATTGCAGGTTTATCATACAGAGATGATTGTAGATTTTTTTTAAAAAGCTTGATATACTTACCCTGCCTTGCGCATATATACTGCAATGTCTTGTGCATATAAAAGCTAATTTGTATAAATACACAAAAAATGAGAGCATACATAATTATGCAATGCTCAATAAGGGTAACATTTGCGTGGATTTTTCACGTCTTTCGAAAACCAGAAATGGGACTAGCTACTACTCAAAAAAGTTTTTCAATGTGTTACCGAATGCTATACAGGTACTTGACAGTACACGTTTTAAATCAGTAATTAAACGTTTCCTACTTGAAAACGCATTTTATGATTTTGACGAATTCCTTCTGTTCGATTTTTCTCATTTCAAATTTTAAGCATTATTAGTGTAATAATTTTAAATTCTGTTTGTTGCGATTACTTGCACTTTTACAACTGTTAGTTGATATATATATATATATACAGGGTGTTGCATCATGAGAGGGACATAGCTTAATAGGAGGTAGAGAACATCAGTGGTAACCGGAACCTCCCATAGAAATGTCTCATTGGGCCTTCATTACGAAGTTACAGGGTGTTAAATAATTTTTGGCCAAACCTGTTTTTTGTCATAACTTTGACAGGGAATGAAATAACGGATTCGTATTTGGTACGGCTAATGTACTAACGAGCCCCAAGAGGTACATGTATAAAAAAAAATATACCCAGGTCCGGACTCACTATAATTTATGTTTCTTCTTTGCATCAATAAAACATCACCCTGTATATATTTTTTTGAAATTTCGATACGATATTCGAAAAGAGCAAGAAAAAACAAACAAAATGGCCTATTTCATTTTTTTGTTACACCTTCGTGGTTATTTAAATACATTGTTAAATATGCAAGAAAATGGATTACAGAACCCTATTAAATGAGAGGCACGTGAAATAAATAGTTTTATAACTAAAATTTGCAAAAATTCTATTGAGCCTAGGTGGTCTGGGTGAATCCTAATTCCGGCACGTTTTAAAGGTCCATTTTGGTAAAAAACTGTGGTCCTAATAAGTAATCGGGTATGAAATAACAAAATTTTTAATCAATCACAGTAGGCTTGTTCAAAGTGACAGATAATAAAAAGGAATCTCCTAAACAGTTGAATAATTGTTTGTTAGTAATTTAATGTGTCAATAATCCGCATTTAGTTAGTGAAAACTTGTGAAAATATTTTAACTATGCCAGTAAAATTTACAAACGTGGAATATGCTGACATAATATTCATCTATGGTTTCTGTAATGGAAATGGTAGGTCGGCGGAAAGAGAATATCGGCTGCGTTTTCCTGGTCGTCGATGCCCTAATCATAAAACCTTTAGTACGGTGTTCCAGTATGCAAGACAACACGGAAAGTTTCCTACTTCTGCAGTTGTGGAGCGTGTTTTACAACAAGGTGTGCAGGAACAAAACAATCTTATAAACGTAGTTCAAGAAAATCCAAATATGAGCACTAGACGAATCAGTTTGGCAACTGGTATTCCTCATTGGCGAGTATGGAGAACCCTAAAAAGAGAACGTTACCATCCATATCATATCCAGCAGGTACAGCGTCTTCAACAAGGCGACGATATCCCCCGCCTGGCATTTTGTCATTGGTTGTCTAACCATCGCCCAGTCATTTACAGAACCTTATTTACGGATGAGGCACAATTTACAAGGGATGGAGTAAACAATTCACGAAATAATCATAAATGGGCACAGGAAAACCCACATGCGGTACGCCAACGCCGTTCGCGACACAGGTTTTCTGTAAATGTTTGGGTCGGACTTGTGAATAGACATTTGATAGGGCCACATTTTTTTGAAGAAAGATTGAATGGTGAAATTTACTTTGATTTTCTTCAAAACATTTTACCGAATATGTTAGAAAATATCGGCATAAGAGGCATGTTGTTTCAGCATGATGGGGCCCCACCACATTTTAACCTTCAAGTAAGAGAACACTTAAACAATGTGTATCCTAATAGATGGATTGGACGCGGGGGTCCACATGAATGGCCACCAAGATCTCCTGATTGTAACCCTTGTGATTACTTTTTATGGGGCCACTTAAAAAAAGAGGTTTATAGCATTGAAATTGAAAGTAGACAACATTTAATCCAGCGCATCGTTACAACCTGCGACGAAATACGGAATAATCCAGAAATGATACGTCGAGCAATTGGTGACCTTTCTAAACGCACAAGAAAATGCACAGAATGTGGGGGCGGACATTTTGAAAATTTACTTTAGTGTCAATTACGTTTTATTTTTAAACACATTTAGTTATTGTTTTGTTATTTATTGTTAATTGAATGGAAAATATTTTATTTATTTAGATTTTAGTTTGTTCTCTTTTCCAATTTTTATTAAGTATAAAATGTTGATGATTTTCTTGATCAAAGTAACTGGCTGCTTAGGCCTAAATGATTTAAATTATCTGTCACTTTTATTCTTTGAACAAGCCTACTGTGATTGATTAAAAATTTTGTTATTTCATACCCGATTACTTATTAGAACCACAGTTTTTTACCAAAATGGACCTTTAAAACGTGCCGGAATTAGGATTCACCCAGACCACCTAGGCTCAATAGAATTTTTGCAAATTTTAGTTATAAAACTATTTATTTCACGTGCCTCTCATTTAATAGGGTTCTGTAATCCATTTTCTTGCACATTTAACAACGTATTTAAATAACCACGAAGGTGTAACAAAAAAATGAAATAGGCCATTTTGTTTGTTTTTTCTGGCTCTTTTCGAATATCGTATCGAAATTTCAAAAAAACATATACAGGGTGATGTTTTATTGATGCAAAGAAGAAACATAAATTATAGTGAGTCCGGACCTGGATATATATTTTTTTATACATGTACCTCTTGGGGCTCGTTAGTACATTAGCCGTACCAAATATGAATCCGTTATTTCATTCCCTGTCAAAATTATGACAAAAAACAGGTTTGGCCAAAAATTATTTAACACCCTGTAACTTCGTAATGAAGGCCCAATGAGACATTTCTATGGGAGGTTCCGGTTACCACTGATGTTCTCTACCTCCTATTAAGCTATGTCCCTCTCATGATGCAACACCCTGTATATATATATATGTGTGTGTGTGTGTGTGTGTGTGTGTGTGTGTGTGTGTGTGTGTGTGTGTGTGTATGTGTGTGTATACGTATATGTGTACATATTATTTTTCTTGTTGTTGTTATTTATTGTTTACTATTGTATTATGTTATTTACTTGCTGCTTGTATTTTATTTTTTATTATTCTTTGACAAATATTGTTCTTTTTTAATATGTATTACTACTATGCACCTGATGACTTGTCAAAGCACAATTTTTGTGTGTATATGACCAATAAAGACCTATCTATCTAATATCAAGCGTTGTTGCTAAAAATGGTCAAGTTCTTAAAACACAACCTGACTTTGACATTACAATATTTAATTTAATTTATTTGACAGAGATATGAAGAAACAAGTACGTACTTAATAATAAACCCCATAGCTCCACTTGGTATTCAAACATGACGTAGAGAATTGTAAATAATTATAAACCAAAAAACAGGATTATTTAGATGGAATTCAACGTACATTTTAAAAATGTTTCCACTGTTTTAATAAACGAGCTACCTCCTTCCAATACTACATTTGATGTTTATTTGAGGAATTTAAATACTGATAGTATAATGGGGAATTTTAATTTCTCCACAGAATCATACATACAAGTTCTAGATGTAACAAATAACTTGAAAAAAATTCAACGGTAAAGATGCTGACGCCTTGGATTCTATCAAGTATGTTTTATATTAATCCTTGTAACAAACCAGATAAACTTGTGCATATTAAATAATGTTTTCCCGATGTACTCAAATTAGTACGTATTGTACCTATTCATAAGAAAGATGCTACTGACAATCCCTCTAATTATAGACCTATTTCTATTATACCAATCTTTGGGAAAATATTTGAGGTTATATTGAAGTTGTAAATTTCACATTATTTTGAAGTCAATTTTCCCTTTAGTAACGCCAGTTGGGCTTTAGAAGTAATTATTCATTTATTTATTTGGTAATGCACTCAACAGGCAAGCCCTATTACAGAGTGATATGGTATATTTGATATTTACATTAACCTAAAACTAACTTAATACTAGCTTAATATTAACATAATATTAAAAAGCAATGGTTTAAAATAATGAATTTAACATGGTTTTTAGTTTTTTTATACTGATGTCAAATATATCACAGTTGGCTTGGATCGTATTATAGTTACTACATATTCTGTGGAGAGGGGAATTGATTTAATAATTTGTACCTGCCAGCTCTAAGTGGAAAGTTCTATAAGTTCTAGTAGGATAGTGGGGGACACTTAAACTTATCATGGACAGGAAACTACTATCGTCTACATTGCCATGTAAGAATTTATGTAAGTATACAATATGTCCGTATTTTCGTCGATTCTCCAGTGTTTTGAGATCATATATTTCCCTTAATATATCTTTATCTATATCGAAATCATATAAACCAGTCTCTTTATAATTTAAAAACCTTAAAACTTTATTTTGTATTGTTTCTACGCTATTTTTGTGTATTTGATAAAATGGATTCCAGACAATTGAGCAATATTCCAACTGAGATCTTACATACGAAATATATAATCGCCTAATAGCTCCTATATTGTTAAACATCTTCGTATTGCATAGTATGAATCCATACATTTTATTGGCCTTATTTATCATGGCGTAAATATGGTTACTAAATGTGAGCTGGGTGTCAAATGTTAAGCCTAGGTCCCTCATGGTTTTAACCCTAGCCAAATCTGTATAATTTATTTTGTAATTAAATATAATTGGAGTTTTTCTTCTAGTATAGGTCATAATGAAGCATTTATTAATGTTAAGATACAATTTATTTTGAAGTGTCCATTGATATAAATTATTAATGTCATTTTGGAGCAGGAAGCAGTCCATATTACTTTCAACTTTAATGTAAATCTTTAGATCATCTGCGAATAATAGATATTTGGAAACTCTAATTATTTCAGTAAGACTATTTATGAACATGAGAAATAACAGTGGTCCAAGATTGGAACCCTGAGGGACTCCGGACAAGGCAAGAAACTGTTTCGATGTATAACCACTTTTCTATTATGTAAATATGATGTGAGGAGTTCTATAAGATTCTCGTGGAATCCAAATTCATTTTTAAGTTTACAGAGTAGGAAATTATGCGACACCGAGTCAAACGCCTTTTGAAAGTCGGTATAAACAACATCCACCTGACTTCCTTCGTGTATTTCTTGGGATATGAACTGAGTGATATTAATCAGGTTACTAGCAGTTGACCTCTGTCTCATAAAGCCATGCTGGTGAATGGATATGCTATTGGAGACTGATCTATAGATATCGTTATAGATAATCAATTCATAAAGTTTTGCTGGGACTGATAGTATAGCAATAGGCCTATAATTCTTAATGTCGGTTTTATCATCTTCCTTGTGTACTGTGCAAAGACGGACTTCTTTCCAAATTTCAGGAAATACTTTGGTTTTTAAACTTAGGTTAAACAAGTAGTGAAGCGGGTATATAAGAACGTCGATACAACCTTTAACGATGTAAGAGGGTAACCTGTCGGGTCCAACTGCTTTGTTTGACTTTAGTCTTTTTACAGCATCACGTATCTCATTTTGTGTAATAGAGTTTACAACTACTTCATCCATGTGCGGATTTAGTTTTATGTGTGAGTCATCTAGAAATCTACATTGTATACACTTTTAAAGTGACTTGCGAATGCATGTGCAATTGCTTCCCCGCTTTTACATTCTAGGTTATCTAGGTGCATAGTATTTGGGAAGGAGACTGCCCCTTTTTTGTCCTTCATAAATTGCCAGAATGTCCTTGAATCATTGCTAATATCCCCTTGTATTTTATTTATGTACTATTTGTATACTTAATCAATATCCTTTTTTAGTTTTGCTCTTAGATTACTATATTAATTTTTTAAATTGTTTGATTGAGAGAAGTTATATTTTTACGAATTCTGTCCTTTTTTCTTAGATCTGTTATGATTTGGTTGTTAAACCAAAGTAATGCCAACAACGCATTCTATCAATAAATTAATTGAAATTATAAACACTGGTTTTGTGGAGATACACTTTATTTACACACAATATCCTGATTTAACTAAAGCTTTTTTGGCTGTGTGTCACATAAAATCTTAATAGAAAAGGTAGTTTTTTATACAACAGTATAGAGCTTATTAAATCTCACCTAACTGACAGTCTTCAGTTTGTGTCTATACGTAGTAATAAATCAGAGCCACGCGTTACTACGGAGGATGTCCCTCAAGGTTCGGTACTGCGGCCATTACTTTTCCTTATTTATGTAAACGACCTGCCCAGTATCACCCCTAGTGTTGATTTTGTGCTATTTACCGATGATACAACGGTTATGAAAGAATAAGCATATAGATAACTTGTTACCAAATGTTCACGATACACAGTTGTTAGTTCAAGAGTGTTTTTTGGCGAATAAGCTAACCTTGAATACATCTAAATTTGAAAATATGGTATTTTCACTTCGCCAAATCAATCAACATGCAAAATGATACGGCTGATTGTATAAAGTTCCTAGAAGTTTACTTGGATAGTTTATTAGCTTGGGAAACTAATAACTCAGTTAGGCAGCTAGGTAAACAGTTTAAAATTGAATATTATACACATGTATATATGTAATATATTTGTTCTAGGTACAGAGCATCTAAAAGTTATGCTTTGCCTCGTGTTAAGTCGAGGAATATGAAATGGTATTTGTGAAAGAATAGTGGGACGATCAATGTTGTTATGCATGCAATAATTGAAAACTTAGGGAATACAAAATTCTGCGATGTTTTAGTGATTCTATGTTAAACTAGCAGCAACTCTTGGCTAAAGCTTCTTTCAGGATACACCCCGTTACACATGGAATACAAAAATTTCAAAAATTTCCTTTGTACCGTTTCCAATACCAATGAGGGAGAATTATAAAGGGGACAAAAAATGAGAGAACAATACTCTAATTTTGATTGAACTAACGAGTAATATAATGTCTTTTAAGCTATTTTATTGGTAAATGATCTACAATTCCGTATTATGAAACCTAAAGTTTTAACTGAGTTTATCGCTACTGTCTCAATATGTTCAACGAAGGATAGATCATAGTTAAAAATAATTCCGCAGTCCTTGATTGTCTCACATCTTGTAAATTCATCATTATTTACATTATAATCATACAGATAAGAGCATTTCTTGCGTGAGTAAGTTACGTACTTGGAAATATTTAATCACATTTTATTAACACTACATCTTTCTACTACTTTATTGAGCTGAAGTTGGAGGGCTTGGCAGTCATCAAACTCTGAAATAACGCTAAATTTTTTAGGTCATCAACATACAACAATTCGACTGATTGAGTTAGATCATTGATAAATATTACAAAAAGTAGAAGTCCGAGATTTGACCCTTGTGGTACTCCAGATGATGCAACATACAAATCAGACTTGTGACCATTATAAGCTACAAATTGCAGTCGATTTGGTAGATATGAGCTAAATAACGCCAACAGTGACGTACTGGCACCAAACATCTCAAGTTTAGCAATGAGAATGGAGTGGTCTATGCGGTCAAAAGCCTTTGAGAAAACTGTATATATTACATCAACTTGTCCTTGGCAATCCAATGTGTTAGATATATATTGAGTTGCAACGAGTAAATTAGTCATAGTAGATTTTTTGCCCATAAATCCATGTTTTGACACAGATATATGTGACTGTATATAGACATCTTGAAAACTTTCGCAAAATTAGAAATTATAGAAATAGGTCTATAGTTATCTAAGAAATTTATATTACCATTTTTGAGCACAGGACAAACTTTAGTCAGTTTCCAACACAGGTATAATCCTTCATACTGTATATCAATGAAACGATTGTTAATTTAACATTTAACAAAACATTTTTAAATTAAAAAATCTAGCACTTTGTCGCGTAAAAGCATCATCATTGAGCAATCCTTTTTCAAAAGAGTACATAAAATGTTTTGATTGTAGCGCAAAAGCATAATCTAGTAATTAAACTAGTTCATTTTACTACAGTGGCTAAAATTACTTCTGGCCTCATCTTTCACAGCTTTGACCTCGATAAACACTTGCACGTTCCCGTTTGTTTTTTATATCATTCACGATACGATGCACTCGTTAGAGCAACGACGAATGCGCTTTATATAAAAAAATTTAATCCAATTGATTACGTAGGAAGTTGTGCAGGGTCAAACTGCAATAGCTCAAGAAATATACGGGATGGCCCATTTTAAATGAGCACGATAGTGTGGGCATATAGAGAAGAGAAAGTGAAGAGGGTAGATTATACATTTGTTTATCATGTATGTGTATTTCACGTATCAAACTAACGTCAAAAGCTAAGGCTGACATAGGAAGTTTATAATTTCTATATGAACCGAACTACAAAAGATTTGTTGCAAGTTATATACTTAAAGGTGTAGTTTTTGAGTTCGTCGACCTTTCCGTACACAAACCCTCATAAATATGTTACAGACGTTTTCCTAGTGCCATTAACATTTTTCGCCTCATCCCAAAGACTACCACATTCATTTTTAATCGTAATGAAATGGCAGCGTAAGAGGCATTACATTTTACTTGTAACAAAAGGCAGGTTGTACACGCTTTCATTACGAAATACATCTACATACAATTCGGCTGGTGTTTGTTGCAATCGAAGCATTAGCGTTTTGATGGTAATATGCAATTATTACACTTAACGCGCCAGGCTTGTAACTTGTAATTCAGCGCTCGGCGGGGCACATAGCCCGGAGAGTAGCTGTTGGTTGCAGTCTGGTTGGATCGAACCTTACCTTACTCTACTCTACCGTACCTTACCCTACGCTACTCTATTCTACTCTACTCTACTCTATTCTATCCAATTTGATATGACCACTAACCGACTGAGCTGGCCAACCGAGCTACCTTGCCGTTGCTGGGATCTAAATCAACTTGTTCTCCTCCGAAACCAAACTTTATACAGGGTGTCTCACCGGGAACTGACTCGATCGATATAGAGAATAGTAAGCATCAGAAAATTTTGAAAATTTAGATAATTACTAATGTCGCTGTGGCCAATCCAACTATAATAATTACAAGCAGCTGGCACTTCCGCTTATACCGGAAGTCGATACCAACTTGCTTATTTCAAATGGAACACTCTATATATTTTAGGGTTTTCGAAAAGAGCATAAAATTCTGAGTCGAAAATACGTAGCACATCCTATAACTAAACCTAGCCGTTTCAGAGATATTTGACATTTTATAGAAAATTTGGCAGGTGCAACGGTTTGCAAGAACCGTTATAACTTTCTTCGTGTAAAAGATTCTCATTTGCTTCTTGTCACATAAAAAGAACACAAGGAGAACTACGTTCTACAACTGAAATAAATTCAATAATATCATACCAAGTTTTCCGTTTTTCGCGTTACATTTTGTCAACTTCAAACCGCGAAAACTTGTTTAGGTCAAATGGAACACCTTGTGTTTTTTACGCCAAGTTGTGTAAAATTGAATTTCCTTTTTTCTGATATTAGCATTGTGGGGGTTAAAGTTACAACTTTTTGAAATATTTGCGATTTTATTAGAAATTCATGAATTGTTGTCATCATTTGATCAAAATAGCCATGATTAGAAACAATCAGTCATTATCTTATGTCAAAAAATGCCAGCACGTTTAAATTATACCAACGAAAACTGTTTAAATTTCTTTATTATTTATGGAGAATCTGATAAAGTAATATCAAGAACTTGCAGCACATTTGCTACTCGATATCCACAAAAACGCAAAATAACACTAACACTGTAACATGTGTATTAATCGAATTGTAGATATGGCATGAACCAAAATAGCAGAGATAAGATCAATTTAAAATATGATTTCATTTTAATTTAATAAATGCTCAAGATTCCGCCCTCGAACCTCGACACATGTTTCGCACCTTCGGATTAGTTCCTCATGGGTAGCTCTTCTAATTGAATATGTTTTGAAATGCATTTTTTACTCTTTGCATACAATCCTCAATGGTTGTTAATGGGCTCTCATAAACTTTATTGTTAATAGTTCCTCAAATGAAATAATCCAGAACTGATAAATAGGGCGAGCGAGGAGGCTATAAGAAAGGTCCATTATTGGCAATCCATTGATCATAAAAAGTTTCTTATAAATAATTATTAATTAAATATGCGTTATATGGGGGAGCACCGTCCTGCTGATAAAAAATGTTTCAATGTTCGGCGAGAGGTAAATTTTCTAAATAGTTATTATTTAAATTTTGTAAGATATTCAGATCTTTCACCTAAAAAAAAAAAACAAAAATTGACCTATACATATTAGAAGAAGAGAAAATTTAATTTACCGTTTAAATTTTCCTGATAAAATTGTAATGCCACCACTCTATCGTTTCTTATGGCACAGTAAACATTGAACTGCCAACTTTCTTGAAAGTTTCGCTATTTGAACATCTGAAGATTTGAGTCACTCCAATAATGCGAATTGTGTCTATTAAAAAGTCCATTTTTAGTAAATTTTGCTTCATCTGTCCATATAATATTTCCCAAATAAGAATCGTGACCCTCAGACCTTATTAGAATAAACTCACAGAAATTCTGTCTTCCTAGGAAATCTGTTTCTTTTAATCCTTGAACCATATGGAATGAAAACGGGTGAAACTTATGTTTTAATGAGATTCTGCGAATTGAGTCCTTGCATAGTCCCGATTCCAGAGCAGCTTGTCTTAATGACATCCTTGGAAATGCATGAAAATATCCCAGAATGACTATTTCAATATTTTCGTCATCAACAATAGGCTTTCTTTTTTGCATTTTTGCTTTGACATGGCCATTATTTTTAAAATTTTCGCAGTATGCGTTTTACAGTGTTTGGTGACAGTTTCCGTTTTCACTGGATATCGAGTAGCAAATGTGCTGCAAGTTCTTGATATTACTTTATCACATTCTCCATAAATAATAAACAAATTTAAAATGTCTTTGTGGGTGTAATTTAAACGTGTTGGCATTTTTTGACATAAGATAATGACTGATTGTTTCTAATCATGGCTATTTTGATGAAATGAGTACAATTCATGAATTTCTAATAAAATGGCAAATATTTCAAAAAGCTGTAACTTTAACCCACACAATGCTAATATCAGAAAAAAGGGAATTCAATTTTACACAACTTGACGTAAAAAAATACAGGGTGTTCCATTTGACTTAAACAAGTTTTTATGGTTTGAAGTTGGCAAAATGTAACGCGAAAAACGGAACACTTGGTATGGTACTATTGAATTTATTTCAGTTGTAGAACGTAGTTCTCCTTGTGTTCTTTTTACGTGACAAGAAGCAAATGAAGATCTTTTACACGAGAGAAAGTTATAACGGTTCTTGCAAACCGTTGCACTGGTCAAATTTTCTATAAAATATCAAATATCTCTGAAACGGCTAGGTTTAGGTATAGGATATACATATTTTCGACTCAGAATTTTATGCTCTTTTCGAAAACCTTAAAATATATAGGGTATTCCATTTGAAATAAGCAAGTTGGTATCGACTTCCGGTATAAGAGGAAGCGCCAGCTGCTTGTAACTATTTTATTTGGATTGACCACATCGACATTAGTAATTATCTAAATTTTCAAAATTTTCTGATGCGTACTTTTCTCTATATCGATCGATTCAGTTCCCGGTGAGACACCCTGTATATTGTATCGTCAAATAATCAATGTTTTTACAGAAGCTGAAGTAAGTAGATAGAATTATTCAAATAAAAAATAACATTACGATAAATCCGTCTCGATATTGCGTTTGCGAGATGCTACGTCGCATTTCCGTGTTTCTATATCGATTTTAATGCTATTAGAACCAAAAACTTTTGCAATCTCTATACATACCTACGTTGAGCAGAAGTAGAGGCAATTATCATATTGCAATAGTCGCTGCAAAAACTTTCCTGAAGTTTAATATTCCCTCATGAAACTTACCTGAAAATAAAACAAAGTATTATGATCGTCTGCAGGGTGCACAAAGTGGATATAGAAAATTCAGTTTGCGCCAAATAATAAACAAAGTTTCTACTTGAACTTCACAAAGCGAATTTAATTAAGTATAAAAAGGCTCCTTTGTGCCATGTCGAAAATATATGTTTGATAATCCAAAAATACTGGCATGCCAAGAACTACTTAACAACTTTGTTTTACTCGATTTGTGAGGCTCGGTAAGTAATGTTATATTGTTACAAGACAGTACAATGTGTATCAGCACGCTACACCTCTTATTTCATAATTAATTAATATGTTATCTAAATAAAGTAGAGATTTTACTTTGAACGTATTTGCAAACAAAAGGGGCTCCCCCTTGCCGCAGAGTCGATAGCTTATTTTTACCATGAATTTATAAAATTGGGATCCTAAAGCAAGAACACTGGCAAGTAAAATAAATCGCGTTCGTTCGGAGCTTATTATTAGTAAAATCTGGACTCAGTTGTTCTTGTACCACAAATCGCCTTAGAGGTTTTTCCAGGTTTTGCTTTTGCGGCTGTACTTCATACCCTGGTCTCCAAATCGCGGAAGCATATTTAAGCTAAGAACACAGAGGAATAGTAAATAATAATTATACACAAACTCGGTTGTGATACAAAAAATATAAAAGATACTTAAAACGTAGAAATGCTGTCTATAGACAATATTTTTAAGACATTCGTAATTATTACAACAATACCGAAGTAAAAGAATAACCCTAAACAAATGTGGACTAACTTTTTTTTAACATTTATCTAACGTTGGCCTATTTTCGCTACTAAGGCCTATCACCGACGTCTGTAGACGAGCGACCCCCAATCAGGAATTTTGCCGAACCTCTAGTATATATGGGCGAAATGGTACAATACAGTGGCCGGCTCGTTCCCCAGATATAACAGCTGTTCCTCTGAGGACATTTAAAACGGTTGGTTTATTCTGAACACCCTAAAGATTTGGACGACTTGCAAAATAACATCAGAAATTTATATGTAAAGGTATGGGAAAATCGGTTGTGAGGTAGGGGAGCGCAAAGGTTTTAATCAATAGAAGGGGAAGGGTTAGTAGGGATTTCGAGCCAGGCCTATTTTCAACAGCAGTCAATTCTCTTTCGGAATTTTTTTACCCCGAAGCCTTAACGCGTGAAACATTTATAAGCACGATAGTGGCTGTCAAGCAGCCGTGCAGTGAGATGCGGGAGGGGGGTAGCCTAGCGCTCCCACCAGTGTCCCCCTACTGTCTGACTAATACACGTCCAGCTTCGCTCGTCTACAGACTACCAGACTGGCAACTCAATGTTAAATTTTTGTCCAGAAATCTATCTCTCTCTCTCTCTCTCTCCGATTTGCAGAAGCCAAATTCAGAGGGCGCCACAGTTGCAGACGCGGGAGATTTGACCATTTATTTACTCTAACTTAAGTTTATGAACACATATTTGACATTTAAAATTTGTGATCAAAGTGCAATGCCGTTTCATGCTTAATCTTTGATCACAAATTTCAATGTCAAATACGCCATATTATATATATACTATAGGAAATTAAAAGTCAAATTTGTAATACATCATAGAACTTTATTTTGTCAGACATAAATAAACATGTAATAAAAAGTATGACAAAGGAAAAATACATAGTAAAAGAAAGCATAAGAATTAAAGACACACATATCCTTAAGCTAAATAGATACTTTAAAAATTACATCATAAAACTTGTATTTTTATGTGGTCGAGTGGAAGAATAGCTTTGCTGAACTCCGCCACAAATAAAGACAGTTTATTACTATTATTAATATTTAAGGCACTTTTGTTTTATTATATTCAATTAAATTATCAATATCAAGAGAACCATATTTATATTTTACAATAACTCTCTTGCTAATTTCTTTTCGTGTGCATTTATTAATTGTAGTAAATACTCGCCTTGCAACCTCTTACATGATAACAATGTTCTCCAAATTCGAATTTTCAGTGATGACGAGGTTAGTACCTCAATAAAAAAAACTCAAGGCAAACATGACTGCAGTGGCCGGATTCTAAGTTCCTATCGAATCGAATCGATATGATAGCAACGAATTTCAAACATGTGTCGTTTGTAATTCTAAGTTGTTATAGAGTAAACTGTTATAATATCGTAAGACTGAAACAATAACTTCTTTGGTATCGAGCGTATTCTGTCGATTAAGAGTTAAAATTGTTATAAGATACATACTTAGAACCAGTAGTATCATATCGACTTAATACGATAGCAACTTAGAATCCCGCCGCTGGACCTGATGAAATATATGGTTTTGCACAGTGTAGTTGAGATATTAAAAAGTCAACAGTACTTGACTTTAGGTCCTTAAAAATATTTCTGACAACATCAGAGTTACTCAGGTCACACATTTCTTTTATTTTATTTGCTCGCTCTTTACACAACTTTTTTAATTTTCGTATGTGATCTGCCTTTTTTGAAATTACCTTAAACATAACTTTCTTCCTTGGGGTTGTATCTTCTTGACACAATTTTTTAAAAATTGAACTTTGGCCTCTGAATCCCCCAGATTTGGTATACGATGGTAGAGGTGTTGATGGACGATCAACTGGAGTACTTGGCACACTACTAGATGTGTCTGGATGCGGGTTTTCTAATTCCTCATTATGTGCAGAAGAAACACGAACACCAGGTGATGTCGATGGTAGACATATATCTTCTTTGGGTTTCTCGACCTGTATGAGTACAGGTGTACAATCCCTTTGTGTTTCTACTGTGTCTCCACATGGATACCAGGTAGGAACTGCATTTCTATTGAGGCTGTAATCGGTATCATTTGAGTATGACTCTACTGTGAAGTGCTTATTACAAATTCTTAGATGGCGTATAGTATTTTCTGACACTTTCATTCCCATTAAGTCCTGCCACATTTTCGATCTGAAAACGATAATATTTATTTATTTATTTGAAGTAGATACTGTGGTAAGGCAGAACAATAATTTGAAGTAGTCTTACGATATTTAGAAATATGTATTGCACTGTGCAAAAACTAAAAACAAAGACTGGAGCAAATGCACACTTACTTATGAAGGTTTCTGGGAAAATAGTGCAATTTTTGCACATGAACTTCAGTTTCACAAACAATGCAGAAGGCAGAAGACATTTTAAGAAATAATCTGTAAAATACAATATTATATATTACTGTAATCCAATGTATATTTGCACAATAACACTCACCTAACTCCTCTTTGGAAATAGAAATTTTTAAAGGGCACTAAAAACTACGTATTCTATGTTAAAAAGTCAAGTTTCTACAAAAATAATATCACCAGCACAACACAATCACAGTACACAATATAAATAACATAATAATAATGGACGACGTTTGATGTTTCAAATGACATTTGCGTTAAGAGCGACATCTGAATTTGGCTTCTGTTGCCTCGACCTTGACCGGATAAATTTCTCAGGAAAGTTGCCAGTCTGGTAGTCTGTGGCCCGTCCGTGTGTCCCGGTGGCATATTCGTATCGAGCGTATGCTATCGCAGAACTAGAGGAGCCGAATATTTGTTTATATCGAGCGTGTATGATCGAAATGAATGATGCGCCTTGGATTTTTTCTTTTTGATAGATTTTTAACTTTCCTCGATTTCGAAGCGTCGATGGGCGCGAACGTGTCTTGAAGGGCAAGGGATATATAATAGTACTTAGCACCTTATTAAATCTGGGACAGACGGCGTTAAGTATTATTTATAAACGTGCCCTTCAAGACATCGTGCCTTATCGGTTGCTTCCGTCTCTGCCATAGCATACGCTCGATACGAATATGCGTCCCGGTGAGCGGGAACTCCCAGGAAACTTATTTTTGAATAGATCGATCGGATCTCGCTTGATTCTTGACGGATTTACTTCGTTTTTTTTCGCTTCTTCGTCTATTCGACGGATCGTTGTTTCTCGACTTTTTTTTTCATGTCGCCTCAAATTCTCCTCCGCGCGCCTGCTGTTAATTCATTAATTACAATGCGTACGGCAATCTACATAAAAGAATGAGAGAAAAACAACGGTCCTCGGTGCATCGTAATATAAAAATCCTTTATTGTCCCATACTGCGTGTGCGGGCGCAAGAGGATTTCAGTGGAAGTTGAAGGTGAGGGGAGGGGGATTTCAAGGACGCACTAGATTCGTCTTGATTCGGTGTTCGAGTTTGAAAGATCTTCGGTTCGAGTCGAGCGAAGCTGGACGTGTATTAGTGAGAGAGTAGGGGGAGTGGTGGGAGCGCTTGGCCATGCCTTTTTCGGTTTATCTAAACTTAGTACAATTTCTTTAATGCATGCCCAAAACTGCATACTCTGTACTTGTATTTTTTTTAAAGCCAAACTGCCGATTCGTGATCACATTATATTTATCGAAAAATTCTACCAGCCTGTTTTTAAGACATTTTTCAAATATTTTTGCAAAATTACTAATAAATGAGATCGGTCTGTAGTTGTTCAAATTTTAAGTGTTAAGTTTATTATATGCAGTAATGGTTTAATGATACATAAATGTATGGATTGTACTAGTTTGACTGATATTCCGTCAGGGCCAGCAGATGAATATTTTTTAAGCTGCCTATTATTCCAATAATTTCATTCTTACTTCCACGTCCAGTGGATTTTTTTTTTTTCGTTGAAATAGGCTTAAAATGTCATGAAACGTCGAGATATTAAATTTGAGCGAAAAAAATTTCCTGTCTGTCTGTCTGTCTGTAATTTTTTTGTGCGCACATTTACTCTGGAACCGTTTATGATATTGACTTGAAATTTAGTACACTTATTTATTGTAACGAGATCTGGAACTAGATTATATTTTGATCTAATTCCGTTGAAGGGTTCCGGGGTAAATGGGGTAAATAGGCAAAAGCAACAAGTAAGAGTCTCAAAATTTTTTTGTCATCGGCCACCCCCCCACTATCAGCCCCAATACCACCCCCACACTATTATGAAAGGGAGTAAAAAAAATAAAATGTGATTTAGTGTATATACAAAAACAAAATGTCTAAAAAAAAATTTCGCGTTAGCTACCCCCTCTACCACCCCCATTGCCACCTTCACCCTATTATTAAAGGGGGTAAAAAAATTAAAATGTGATTTAGTATGTATGCAAAAACGAAACGTCTAAAAAAAATTTTTTGGCTTTAGATACCCCCTCTACCAGACCCATTGCCACCCCCGCCCTATTATTAAAGGGGGGTTAAAAAAATTAAAATGTGATTTAGTGTGTATACAAAAACGAAACGTCTAAAATTTTGTTTTGGCGTTAGCCACCCCCTCTACCACCCCCATTGCCATCCCCACCCTATTATGGAAGGGGGTAAAAAAAAATTAAATGTGATTTAGTGTGTATACAAGAACGAAACGTCTAAAAAAATTTTTTGATGTTAGCTACCTCCTCTACCACCCCCATTGCCACCCATACACTATTATTAAAGGGAGTAAAAAATTAAATTGGAATTTGAACCAAGTTCCTCTAAAATTTATTTTGGCATTAGTTACCCCCTCTACCACCCCCCTACTTTTCAAGTTTATTTATTTTTGAGTCATTTTTGTGCCAATATTTATGAAGTAATCATTAAAAACATTAGCTTTTTCTGTGTTATCGATTACTTCTAGTCTTTCATTAATTATTATATTAATATTTTTAATTTGTTTGTGTATTGTTGAATTTGAAGCATTATTTACTAGACCAGACTAGACCCAGACTTTTTAACGTTACCCTGTGCTTCTGCAAGTTTATTTTTGTATTACTGATTTTTGACATCTCTTATTAGTTTATTAGGCATGATATATATTAATTATGATATCATTGAGTTTGTATTAGAATAGCCTGCACAGAAATTTAATAATATCTATCTTCTTCTTCTATCATTTTATGAACCTCGTGGCGGGAGAAAGAACCAGATATTCTTCAAGATTACTTACTTTACTAATAGTACTAAATAGATCAACGTATAAATCAGTTCGGACAATATTTCACTTTATGAAACAGCCGAAGGATCTACGTAATGTAAAATTCAACAGTAGCAAAAGACATAACAAAACCCATTCAGGAAATAGTATCGAGTGAAATTTCGCTTCAGTGCGTTGTGTTTTTATAGCGTAGGTGTACAATACATTTGTATGTAGAGATGTAGCTTAACACAGGACGATAGAATCCCCACGGGAGGGAGACGCTGATGTCCCCAATAGACGGTAATAGAACGACGAACACCTTTGCGGCGCCTATTTCAGCTAAATATAAAAGCTACCGCATGCAATGTTCATTAGAGAGAGACCGTTAAAATAAACTTATAAAAACAAAACTTTTAAGTCAAACAATAATTAAGGTATAGTAACTTATTGTTACCATTACCAAAACTCGATACGTGATAGTCATTCGACAAATTAATATACTTTTTCGATACTGTTATCCATATCGCGTTGCTTTTGTTTTATTCTAGATTCAATTATCGGAGCCGAACTTTAAACACGCGAACCTTCGCTTCTGCTACACGTTTGTGTTTTTATTACAAGCACTAGAACACAGTTTTTTATTTATTGCTTTTCCTTTTTTACCCAGAGGTATCATTACATTTCAATTGACTGCACTGTTATTCCCTTAAGGTATATAATGTCGAAAATTTGTTTTCGAATGTATATGTAAACGCAAGATGTAAAAGCAAACAGAGGGATCATTAGAGTAGATATCAAATATATCCAAATATTTTATTTTCGGGTTGATTTTAATGTTATGTGCGGTCTTTGGTTAACACAAAATTTGTAATATAACCTACTTTATAAGGATTATACGGGTTCATAGGTCTAACTGTAATATTTTTGCTATATATCTTTAAAAGTGCATCTTTGTATTGTCTGAAAGTTATTTGTGGCATTCTAGGAATATTCTTTCCTTTTACTTGGGTTTTCCACCACGTATTATCCTCTTCAAAAACAAATCACTGAATCTACAAAATAATAGAATTATTGGAAAAAAGCCTCTGCGCCTGTGAGGTTACGTCAAAGGAACAGTCAGAGATTATTTGTTACAAATAATATAAATCGGAATAAACGTAGAAATAATATATTTTGCTGACGTTTCGAAAAGTAGTCTCTTTCCCTTTTTAAAGATTTTTTGAAGAACTCTTATTTGTTGTGTATGTTAAATATACAGCTTTATGATTCTGCTTATGTTATTTCCATAGATACTTACTACTTATACAGAACTGATGATATTTTCTTTTAGATAATGTTGAGTTGTTAAGTTCTTCTTTTAACATTGGTAGCTAGGTTGTACAAATATCTACAGAACAATTCGATACGCATTTGTCTTCATTTGATAAAATTATTGGTGATTCTTTAATTTGTTTTTGTTATCTGCCTCTTTTGTTAAAATTTTTGCTGAGTCCCAGTTTTTTCTCTATGTCCGTTTTCCCAAGCATGTTCACAAATCTTTGATTTTTGAATTTCATTCTTTCTAATGTAATTCTTGTGCTCATCCAACCTCACACTGAGAGGTCTGGATGACTCATCCACATAACATTTATCACATTCGCACGGGATATTGTAAATATAGTTTTTTGAATTCTGCTCCCGATTTTCAGTTTTGTTTTTGTTGAAATAGATCTCAAAGTCTTCCCCGTTTGAAATACAGTCCTAACATCAAATTTGTCACCTACACGGTGTAGCTTCTCCGATAGTCCGTATACATAAGGAATTGTGGCTATATAATGAGGTTCAGGTTTTTGTCATTCCTCATTGTCCCTATTTTCAACAAAGGCTTCAGAGGGTATTGATCTTGTACTAGAACATCTTTGATACATTTTTTCTTGTTATTTAATATTTCATTGTTAGATGAAATTATTTTGGCCCTATCGTATAAACATTTTGGAACACCCCTTTTAACATATTTATTTATTGATTTGAGTTGAAATTTAGACGGTTCCTTACTATTTATATTTTCTAAAAAACTAACTAGTTAATCAACACCATGAGGCCAAATTGCAAAGACGTCGACAACATATCTCCACCAGACAACCAGTTCGTTTATACAATTTTGAACATGTGTGTTCTCAAAGTTCTCCATAAATATGTTGCTTAAAATTGGTGATAATGGAGACCCCATTGCTATACCAAAATCTTGTTGATAGAACTCATTTTCCAATTGAAAATAGGTTGTTTTTATACACATTGTTAATAGTTCCATTATGCTATTTACACTTAATTTAGTTCTAGTTTACAAATTATTATCATTCAAAAAATAACCTCTGACTGTTCCTTTGACGTAAACCTTCGTGATTTGTTTTTGAAGAGGATAATACATGTGATAGAAAACCCAAATGAACGGAAAAGATATAGCGCATCTTTGTGTTATATTAAATTCTACAAAACGAAATAGTTTCATAAATTGTGAAATCTTATTAGCGAATTTTTAATTTCAAATCTCTGGATTCAGCAACCCCCCAAATGTGCTTGTACCAAATTTCGTCGAAAAAGTCGCATTTTTGCATTTTTGCATTTTTCCTGAGAGAAATAAAAATTCAGAAATTACCAAAGAAATTTAACTGTTGCATGGGATTATGTATATATATATGAAAAGAGTGTCTTGAGGTAAGTGTCAATTGAATGATTCATTGTTAAAAAACAGTAATGCTTAATTCAGAAATTTTTAATTATCAAACAATTTTTATCCTTTCACACTGTAATGGCTAACAAACAAATAATTAAAAAGTGACACAAAAAAGTTTACCTAAAAATATTACAAAATAAATAAATAGAACAATTAAATCTAGGATCTCTCTACTGAGCTACCTTCAACTTCTAGACATTTATGTATCCTCTCATTTCCAAGTTCTTCCTTCGATATTTCTTGACAAGCTAGTGTATTTCTGTCACATAGTTCCTGCCTACTTTGTGGTCGAGATTTATAAACTTTGTTTTTAAGAGTGCCCCACAAATAAAAATTAAGGGGTGTTAAATCCGGTGATCCTAGCAGCCAGGCTATCAATGGACTATTACGTCCGATCCACCTACCGGGAAAATTGACCAAAATTCCGTGGGCCACCCTATACAGAAAGAAGCAAACTATTTTCCATGAGTTACAGTCGACATAAACATTTATCAGTTAAAGTTCTGAGCGTCTCGGCGTCATCACAATTAAAATTTTTGCTTTTCCTTTTTTATATTTTAAAGGAAAAAATCTCGATGATAACACTTTCCTTTCCTGTTAATCGTTTATTTCTAAATTTATTTGGTGTATTTAAATGCCTACCCGGGTTTATTCTCAGCACAGCACCGGAACGTTCACAGTGCGCTCCTTTTTTCAAACTACAAACAAAAAGGCCCCAACAATATATCATCATGCATCATAGTTGTGGATCACGTACACATATTTGCGTTTGAAATTCCTGACAATATAAGACCCTTTGTCCTTTATAATAATGGCCTAATGAATTGCCTATTGTTGGTGAAGGGTTTATGTGTCATGTATTTCTGTGCCCAGACTGCGATGTTTAATACTAATTACAGATAATTACTCCCCTTTGCAGCGTTTGCTGCAATATATATATATATATACCCAAGTAAATTAGTCGACGATTTTTCACATGAACCCAAAATCAAATTTTAAAATTTGTACATATCCGGTCCTCTTATTACGTTTAAAGGTTTATAACTAATATATTATGGCGACTTGACGCTTTATTCAGCACTAAATTGCTTATGAGACAATCCGGTGGCAAAATATTGCTGGTAAAATATTATTATTATTAGCCTTTATTCGAGTCCAAGTATAAAAAAATGTTACAGTCGATAAATTGTGTGTAATAAAAAAACAAGTAAAAGGTGTAGTCTATTGTAATTCCCATTCATCTACGGTGCACACGACTATGGCTATAGAGGCCAATTCGGGAGAGCACATGTCGACCGCAGTCAGGACAAACATAGACCTGATTAGGTCTTGGATTCGGCCTTCTTGCAGCAACATTTCCTTGATAGCTGGCCACAACCCCTCGCCATTCGGTTCTGTCCGCTGCAAGTTGTTCCCATTGCTCGTCTGGAATACCGCAGGATTTTAGATTTTCATGGAGGTCTTTGAACCTCTTTCGTTGACCGCCATGCCTTCTTCTACCGCTTAGCAATTCACCATAAAGTGTACATTTAGGAAGGCGGTTATCATGCATACGATGAACGTAACCTGTCCAACTTATTCGTGCTCTTGAAATAAGCACCTCAATTGGAAGGCTGTTTGCTCTCCTGAGTACTTCCACGTTTGATATGTGATGGAACCAACGGATTTTCATCATACTTCTGAGGTGTCTTTGCTGAAAACGTTCTAATTCTTTCACATGACGACGGTAAGTGACCCAGCTTTCACATCCATATAGCAGTATTGGAATGACAACTGCTCTGTAGACAGCCATTTTCGTTGACAAAGCAAGGTCGTGGTTGTCAAATACTCTCTCTCTAAGTCCCCAGAGTGCTCTAGATGCAGCGTTAATTCTATTGCGAATCTCGCTGTCCATGTTCGCTTTGTCATTAACAACGTTGCTTAAGTAATTGAACTGATCCACCACCTCAAGAGAATTTCCGTTAAGTGTAATGTCTATTTGGTTCACTTGATGAGGAGTTGACATAATCTTAGTCTTTCCAATGTTGATTTTAAGTCCCAAGGAATCATAGCTCTGGGCATACACATCTAAAAGTTCTTGAAGCTCTTCCGGCGTAGAGGCTAAAAGTGCACAGTCATCCGCATACTGGAGATCACAAACGAATCGTGTGCGTGTTTTCGTGAAAGCTCTAAAGCGCCCTATGTTAAAGAGACCGCCATCAGAACGGTATCTGAGACCTATTCCTCTGACTGTCAGTTTGTTGTCAACAATAATTGTTAGAGCAGTGGTAAACAAATTAAAAAGTAGGGGTGCCCATCCCTGCCTAACTCCAGTGAGGGTTTGGAAAGGTTCGGTTGCCTCATTATTATACATAACCTGGGCCTTGTTGTTTGTATGTAGACTGCGACATACTTCCACAAATTTTCTAGGGATATCTAAGCGGAGCATAATTTTCCAGAGCACTTCCCTGTCCACCGAGTCAAACGCCTTGGTTAAATCAGCGGCTGGTAAAATAAATATAAAGCTCTAAAACAAAAACTATACAACATTGGAATAAGAAGCGATCTATTATCATGGATTGGTAGTTACATGGAAGATAGGACTCTAGAAGTACAACTTAACGACGTATACTCAGACACTTATGACGTCATGTTTGGAGTACCTCAAGGCTCTCTTTTATAGCCTCTGCTTTTTATGATATATATAAACTACCTCCCGGATTATCTATCCACTGGGCATTTAACAATGTTTGTGGATGATATTACAGTAACTCTTATCAGCGGACTCAATGGAGCAATTACATTCATTCACTAGTCGATCAAATATTTCGAGAGGTCAGTACTTTTGCGCAGAGCGACAGACTAATTTTAAATGTGAGTAAGACAGTCATTGTTAGCTTTGCTTTGCAAAAACAATTGCCACAGTATGATACACGACGATATTGCCTTATCACAAAATGTCAAATTGCTTGGTACACATCTAGATAGTAAATTGTCGTGGAGCAAACATATCGACCACGTGTGTTCACAGCCTAATAAGACCTATTTTGCTATGTTACAATTGAAAAATTCACTTATGAAACATGGCTATATTGAACATATATACTACGCTCTTGCTTATTCGCATATCTCTCTTAATATTATTGCTTGGGGTAATTCAAAGGATAGATCTAGAGTATTTATTAGCCAAAAAAGACTTATTAGGCTTATGTTTAAGATGGGATGTTTATTAAAATGTTTGATATATACTAACAAAAATATTGGATTATTCACCCAAAGAAATGAGTGTCACTCATACAGAGCTATAAATGGGTATCTACTCAGTATACCGTTACACCATACAACAAATTGTAAACATTTCCCACAATATAATTGCATTATATTGTTCAATAATCTCCCGACAGAAATAAAAATAAAAAAAAATAAAAAACTATGGTCAAAAATTTGTTACTCAAAGGTGGTTGTCCTGACTTATACCTGGTGTATTAGGATCATGGTTTACCCCCCTTTTCTCCTTTAGTTTTGAAGATAATTGATTGAAAGGATATACTACATACATAATAATTGGCACTTTTTGGTTTTTTTTTGACTAACAAACAAAAAGAGAACAGGGGGGTATACCATGGTCCTGTCGGTATATACTTTTATGTGTTGTTAATGTAATTTTTCTATAAAGTACAAAACGCTGAAGGTGTCTACGGTAATTGATACAGAAACACGAATTTATAGACAAACTTTTACTGTGTACTGTACAAAATATATCAACATATAGCATTTGCTTCACAACTATCAGAGTTTACATTTCATTAGTAGGTAAACGATATGGGCTAAACTAAATATATTATTCATAAATTACTGTTATTACCTGCTACACCGACAATATCGCTACAATAAAATATACATACGGTCTCCAATATTATT
The DNA here is from genome assembly GCA_963675555.1 of Leptura quadrifasciata. NCBI lineage: Eukaryota > Metazoa > Arthropoda > Insecta > Coleoptera > Cerambycidae > Leptura > Leptura quadrifasciata. Next base: position 3,822,728 of record OY776681.1, on the reverse strand, counting down.
CCATTAATAAAAATTTATTGCAACTGGAAAATATTTATTAGACCGGTAATCGTTTTTCGATATCCACATAATTATTTTTTCAGCGCTCGAACGTCGAATAAAAAATGTTTTGTTGGGTAGTTACTGCCTAACAAGTAAAATGCGTGTGTAAACCTAATGATGGTGACTATGTATGGAATGTTTACTTTTCTAACTACATTTAATGGGATTTTATTGATTTCATGTATAAGTGATTATTTATATTTCAATTGTTTTCGGTGAACAGTTTATATATTTCAACAAGTTTTAGTATCTATAAAATGATCATTATAACAATATGCCAGTGGCAATGGTTAAATGTAAACTAAAGGAAGACATAATCCTCTCAAGATTAGAAAAATTTGTTGTACGTTTTTTCTAAATTAGAATTATATTTTTATTCGTATTCACTCGCTACTTATATTATAACATATACGTGCTTAATTGCATCTATAATGTAGGTATGTATTTGTATGTTAAAAGTCCCCGGGCCGTTATCTCGAAAAATAATAATGATATTTAATTTTTGTAAATGGAGGATGATCGGTATCAAAGGAGGCTTCAAATAGTTGTAGTTAGAATTTTTCCTGTACGGTTCACAGAGGTGGCGCTGCGATGCAAAATTGAAACATAATTCATGTGATTAAGGGATAATTTATGAGTAATTTTGATAATATAGAAAATTTCTAAAAACCAGCCGTTTTGTAGTTAATGAATTTCTTTTTTCGTTCTTTCAGTACACGTAAATTTTGATAAACCTCTGTAACTTTCTTATTAATGGTTCTAGACTGTCGGTTACTTGAAACTTTTTTACGTTAAGGAAAGTGCTCTGATGCACTAATACAAAAACGTATATACCACTTCCAGTTAAGCTCGAACTAATCCCTGCTAAATTTTAAATACAATAATCTTTATGTTATTACATGTTTCGAAATTATTTATATTTTTTAATAACTCTTCTAATAAACATGTGCCTAAAACCTAAAATAGGTAAAGATAATAAAGAAAATACTCGATAATTTTATGATGAGCTAAATTAAACTTCTGAGATATTAGTAGGTCTTGAAATTGAATTTTAATTTTGACAATCATTAAACAGAAGCTTGTAGTGTATGTCAATCGAAGTTTTAAGCTGTTTAGTTCATTACAAATTGTTCGATACACCAATAACGATAAGTTAAATATGATTTTAATATACGGGGAATGTAGAAGAAATTCTCGACCAGCAAACCGACTGTTTCGTTTGCGATTTCCAAACAGACCTACACCAGATAAAAATTGTGCTGTTTAAAAATTAAGAAACTGGTAGTTTTAGGAAAACTGTTCGTACCAGGAGAAGGCCATGTAGAAATGATGAAAATATTAAATGTTATTATCAGCAACCCTCAACGTTCTCTACAGCACTTGTCAACACAAACTAATCTGTCGGTATCTTCGTGTCATCGAATATTAAAAATTAATAAATATTATCCCTACAAAATACATTTGATCCATAATTTAAGGCCTGGTGATTATGAACAAAGGCTATATTTTCTAGCTGAATTTTCAGTATTTTCTGAAGAATTGCCAATTTTTTTTTAAATGTGTTGTGGAGCGACGAAAGCCGTTTTCATAAAAATTGAGTTGTTAGTAAGCATAACTGCAGATACTGGTCACAAAATAATCCTAGGTGTATGAGAATGACCCGAAAGCAGGTAAGTTTTGGTGTTAACGTATGGTGCAGGATATTAAATAGTTATATTATTGGACCATATCTGTTTCACGGAACATTAAATGGGATAAGATAAAAGAAATTTTTGAGAAATGAATTGCAAGGATTATTAGAGACTGTTCCTCATAACCAAGAAAATATTTGGTTCCACCAAGATGGGGCACCAGCTCATAATTCCATAATAGTAAACAATTATCTTCATGAAATGTACCCCAGAGATGGATAGGCACTAGTGGAGTAGTCAGGTGGCCAGTACGGTCACCTGACATAACTCCGTTGGATTTCCTTCTACGGGGCTATTTAAAAAATGTAGTATACATTATTATTATTATTAGCCGTTACTCGAGTCCGAGTATAAAAATGTTACAGTCGATAAATTGTGTACAATAAAAAACAAGTAAAAGGTGTAGTCTATTGTAATTCCCATTCATCTACGGTGCACACGACTATGGCTATAGAGGCCAATTCGGGAGAGCACATGTCGACCGCAGTCAAGACAAACATAGACCTGGTTAGGTCTTGGATTCGGCCTTCTTGCAGCAACATTTCCTTGATAGCTGGCCACAGCCCCTCGCCATTCGGTTCTGTCCGCTGCAAGTTGTTCCCATTGCTCGTCTGCAATACCGCAGGATTTTAGATTTTCATGGAGAGCGTCTTTGAACCTCTTTCGTTGACCGCCACGCCTTCTTCTACCGCTTAGCAATTCACCATAAAGTGTACATTTAGGAAGGCGGTTATCATGCATACGATGAACGTGACCTGCCCATCTTAGGCGTGCTCTTGAAATAAGCACCTCAATTGGAAGGCTGTTTGCTCTCCTGAGTACTTCCACGTTTGATATGTGATGGAACCAACGGATTTTCATCATACTTCTGAGGTGTCTTTGCTGAAAACGTTCTAATTCTTTCACATGACGACGGTAAGTGACCCAGCTTTCACATCCATATAGCAGTGTTGGAATGACAACTGCTCTGTAGACAGCCATTTTCGTTGACAAAGCAAGGTCGTGGTTGTCAAATACCCTCTCTCTAAGTCCCCAGAGTGCTCTAGATGCAGCGTTAATTCTATTGCGAATCTCGCTGTCCATGTTTGCTTTGTCATTAACAACGTTGCCTAAGTAATTGAACTGATCCACCACTTCAAGAGAATTTCCGTTAAGTGTAATGTCTATTTGGTTCACTTGATGAGGAGTTGACATAATCTTAGTCTTTTCAATGTTGATTTTAAGTCCCAAGGAATCATAGCTCTGGGCATACACATCTAAAAGTTCTTGAAGCTCTTCCGGCGTAGAGGCTAAAAGTGCACAGCCATCCGCATACTGGAGATCACAAATGAATCGTGTGCGTGTCTTCGTGAAAGCTCTAAAGCGCCCTATATTAAAGAGACCGCCATCAAAACGGTATCTGAGACCTATTCCTCTGACTTTCAGTTTGTTGTCAACAATAATTGTTAGAGCAGTGGTAAACAAATTAAAGAGTAGGGGTGCCAGGACACATCCCTGCCTAACTCCAGTGAGGGTTTGGAAAGGTTCGGTTGCCTCATTATTATACATAACCTGGGCGTTGTTGTTTGTATGTAGACTGCGACATACTTCCACAAATTTTTTAGGGATACCTAAGCGGAACATAATTTTCCAGAGCACTTCCCTGTCCACCGAGTCAAACGCCTTGGTTAAATCAATGAAGGCCATGTGAATTTCTCCTTGATGTTCGAGTGCTTTTTCTTGAAGCTGTTTAAGTGTGAAGATTAGATCCGATGTGCCTCGGTTTGGTCTAAAGCCACTCTGTGTTTCAGGAAGTAACTTTTCCATAACAGGTGTTAGCCTATTTGCCATCGCTTTAGTGAGTATCTTCCCTCCAACAGCCAGGAGAGCTATACCCCTGTAATTTCCACAGTCGGCGGCGCTCCCTTTGTTTTTGACGAGGTTGATTAAAAGTGTATCACGAAACTCCTGCGGAGCTTGACCACTTTCCCACACGACATCAAACAGTTTTTTGAGGTAGGGTATGAGCTCTGACGACACAGCTTTAAAGATCTCAGCTGGGAGTGAGTCGGCGCCGGGAGATTTGTTATTTTTTAGCTGCCCAATGGCGGTTAAGATCTCTTCCGTTGTTAGTGGTTTATCTAAGTCTTCGAAGGTGTCATATTGAGGGATAAGATTTATAATATCGTGATCGGCTTGACTTTGCTGGTTAAGAATGTTAGAGTAGTATTCTTTCCATCGGGCTCTTATTTCCTGGTCTTCTTTGAGGAGATTTCCATTTAAATCTTTAATAGGGCACATATTTTTCCGACTGGGGCCGTACACTGCTTTTACTCCTTGAAAGAAATTCCTGTAGTCGTGTGAATCGGCGTACCTTTGAATTTCTCTGGCCTTGCTTGCCCACCACTCATTCTTTATTCTTCTGATTTCGCGTTGCGTTTCATACTTAGATTGGGTAAGAGCTTCTGCTTTTGATGAGTCGTTGGGGTGGTTGATAGCGTTTTGGAAGGCAGTATGTTTGCGGTCAAGAAGTTCTTGTATAAAAGCTTCATTATCATTGAACCAGTCCTCCTGTTTTTTACTTGCTGCATGATATGGCCGATTTATACAATCAAATTTATGCAAGTATTGCTGTTATAAATATACATACTTTGCAAAAAGTTTGCAATGAAGAATTATTGAATGTTATTGTTATGTAATGTTATTTAATTGAAATGTGTATTCATGAAGAAGGGAGAAATTTTGAGCATTTAATGTAATAGTTAATTAGAAAAAAATAAGTTTATTTTCATTGTTAATAATATTCTAGTAGTTTTTAATTTTTTATTATTGTTGTTTAATAAAACTTTTTTTTATGCTTGTTATCAAATTATTAAGTTTAATTTAGCAAATCCTGAAATAAGTGAGAATTATCTTTATCTTACTAACTTCAGGTGCAATTTTATTTGAAAATTTATTAAAAAAATATAAATAATAATTTCGAAATATGTAATAACATGCAGATTATTGTATTTAAAATTTAGCGGGGTCGTTTTAGTTCCAACTTAACCGGAAGTGGTATAAACGATTTTGTATTAGTGCATAAGAGCACTTTCCTTAACGTAAAAACGTTTCAAGTAACCGACAGTCTAGAACTATTAATAAAAAAGTTACAGAGGTTTATCAAAATTTACGTGTACTGAAAGAATGAAAAAAAAAATCATTAACTCCAAAACGGCTGGTTTTTTAGAAATTTTGTATATCATCCAAATTATTCGTAAATTATTCTTTAATCACATGAATCATGTTCCATGGTTCCAACCATCGAGAAATAATTTTGCATCGCAGCGCTACCTCTGTGAACAGTACAGCAAAAATTCTAACTACAGCTAGTTGAAGCCTCCTTTGGTATCGATCATCCTCTATTTGCAAAAATTAAATATCATCATTATTTTTCGAGATAATGGCCCGGGGACTGAAACACCTTGTATATTATATTAAAATATATAAGTTGTTTTGTATATGTACATGTTATATCTTTTTTATTTCTATACTCAGGAAGTGTTGAAAAACAACATTGTTGACACACTTTCGTTTGAGAAAATTTGTAGTTGTATTGCTTATTTTTTTTCAATAAACGTATTGTATTGTATATATGCGCTATTAGTCACTGCAGTCTATTTTGTACATGAGTTTCGTCTTTTGGTTGCACCATTGTTATAACATAATAAAAACACAACTTATTAGTCAGGAACCATTTAAATCATTACATGAACGAAACTACAAAAGAATTGTATCCGAAAACTCAATTGCTTTTGTTCTAACAGTTGATGTATGTAATAAAATCATAATTATGTACAAATCAGACTGTGAAGACAGTCTCGCATGTTCACCTCATTTTACAACATAATTAAGCCATTTTGTATGAACGCAAATGTAGTAGATTCCAGAGACGTTGTAGCAAAATCTGTACTAATTATTCTCTGAACACATTCGAAACGGGGTTTAAGGAGCAATTAACAGTCTTTAATTTCTTCAGTAAAATTATGCTCCCATAAAACCTAGGACGAATTTCCGAGTGTTCCTTTTGTATTGTCCTGCCGCACTGCAGGAACCGTTTATTACAAGTGCAAACGTAGAAGTAACAGTCTCAGACCTAATTTTAGCTACGGAAACTACACTTTTACTTAAAGCCGTTTCGTACTTTTTATTTCGTTCCACAGCTGGGAAATATTATGTTGCTTGGCGCGATTCTGTAATTATTTTATTACAATTTCGTCAGAGCTCTCAGCGAGTTCAGCAATAAGGAAACTGGGACACAAAAAGTAAAGTGTATTTTTAAGCACTGTATAGAATGAAAAACAATATTACTTTTCATAATAATAATGCAATTTACTGATAGATAGAATAGGCCATACAGAAATAACGAACAATAACATGGTATACACGTTTGTAGAGGCTAAATTATTATTATTATTATTATTATTATTATTATTAGCCTTTACTCGAGTCCGAGTATAAAAAAATGTTACAGTCGATAGATTGTGTGTAATAAAAAACAAGTAAAAGGTGTAGCCTATTGTAATTCCCATTCATCTACGGTGCACATGACTATGGCTATAGAGGCCAATTCGGGAGAGCACATGTCGACTGCAGTCAGGACAAACATAGACCTGGTTAGGTCTTGGATTCGGCCTTCTTGCAGCAATATTTCCTTGATAGCTGGCCACAACCCCTCGCCATTCGGTTCTATCCGCTGCAAGTTGTTCCCATTGCTCGTCTGCAATACCGCAGGATTTTAGATTTTCATAGAGAACGTCTTTGAACCTCTTTCGTTGACCGCCACGCCTTCTTCTACCGCTTAGCAATTCACCATAAAGTGTACATTTAGGAAGGCGGTTATCATGCATACGATGAACGTGACCTGCCCATCTTAGGCGTGCTCTTGAAATAAGCACCTCAATTGGAAGGCTGTTTGCTCTCCTGAGTACTTCCACGTTTGATATGTGATGGAACCAACAAATTTTCATCATACTTCTGAGGTGTCTTTGCTGAAAACGTTCTAATTCTTTCACATGACGACGGTTAGTGACCCAGCTTTCACATCCATATAGCAGTGTTGGAATGACAACTGCTCTGTAGACAGCCATTTTCGTTGACAAAGCAAGGTCGTGGTTGTCAAATACTCTCTCTCTAAGTCCCCAGAGTGCTCTAGATGCAGCGTTAATTCTATTGCGAATCTCGCTGTCCATGTTTGCTTTGTCATTAACAACGTTGCCTAAGTAATTGAACTGATCCACCACTTCAAGAGAATTTCCGTTAAGTGTAATGTCTATTTGGTTCACTTGATGAGAAGTTGACATAATCTTAGTCTTTCCAATGTTGATTTTAAGTCCCAAGGAATCATAGCTCTGGGCATACACATCTAAAAGTTCTTGAAGCTCTTCCGGCGTAGAGGCTAAAAATGCACAGTCATCCGCATACTGGAGATCACAAATGAATCGTGTGCGTGTCTTCGTGAAAGCTCTAAAGCGCCCTATGTTAAAGAGACCGCCATCAGAACGGTATCTGAGACCTATTCCTCTGACTGTCAGTTTGTTGTCAACAATAATTGTTAGAGCAGTGGTAAACAAATTAAAAAGTAGGGGTGCCAGGACACATCCCTGCCTAACTCCAGTGAGGGTTTGGAAAGGTTCGGTTGCCTCATTATTATACATAACCTGGGCGTTGTTGTTTGTATGTAGACTGCGACATACTTCCACAAATTTTCTAGCAATACCTAAGCGGAGCATAATTTTCCAGAGCACTTCCCTGTCCACCGAGTCAAACGCCTTGGTTAAATCAATGAAGGCCATGTAAATTTCTCCTTGATGTTCGAGTGCTTTTTCTTGAAGCTGTTTAAGTGTGAAGATTAGGTCCGATGTGCCTCGGTTTGGTCTAAAGCCACTCTGTGTTTCAGGAAGTAACTTTTCCATAACAGGTGTTAGCCTATTTGCCATCGTTTAGTGAGTATCTTCCCTCCAACAGCCAGGAGAGCTATTCCCCTGTAATTTCCACAGTCCGCAGCGCTCCCTTTGTTTTTGAAGAGGTTGATTAAAAGTGTATCCCGAAACTCGTGCGGAACTTGACCACTTTCCCACGCAACATCTAACAGTTTTCTGAGGTAGGGTATGAGCTCTGACGATACAGCTTTAAAGATCTCAGCTAGGAGTAGAGGCTAAAACAGTTTTTACAAAACACCGAACACATAGCGACAGGCGTTTTGCCATTCATGTTGGCAGCGTAGGGAGATGATCAATACTAAATTGAATTTGTCGGCTGGAAAGTGGTATAGATACCTGATATAGTCTTAAATCGGACTTGTTAGAACCGTTTCGAGAAGTTTAATGGAAACAAGGAACATGACTGCTGAGAAACAAATGTTAGATATGTTTGCCGAACTAAGAAAAATTATACTAGACCAAAAAGAGAACAAGAAAAACGAAGTCAAAATGAAAAAGAAGAACAAGAAAAACGACGTAAAAAAATTTCCTGTCTGTCTGTATCTTTTTTGCGAGTACGTTTACTCTGGAACCGTTTATGACATTGACTTGAAATTTGGTACACATCTTTTAGGTGAGAGGCAAGTCGCTTACCTCCCGACCATCAGTCAAACAAGCAAGTAAGAGTTTATAAACTTGCAATTTAGAGCATGTACGAAACGTTAATGTCTCAAAATTTTTTTGGCATCAGCCAACCGCCCCCCCACCCCCACTATCACCCCCAATACCACCCCCACACTATTATGAAAGGGAGTAAAAAAAATTAAAATGTGATTTAGTGTATATACAAAAACGAAACGTGTAAAAAATTTTTTTAGCGTTATCTACCCCCTTACCACCCTATTATTAAAGGGTGTAAAAAAAATTAAAATGTGATTTAGTGTGTATACAAGAACGAAAGTAGTAATCTTTAGAAGCTTAAAAAAGGCCCAAATTTTAATATTTATGTATTCACTTGCTATAGTTTATTTATTTATTTGATTGCCAATTAATTTAAGTTATTTTTAATTGACCAATTTTTCTTTTATCTATCAACACTCAAGAATGTAAATATGTTTATATTGATCTCCGAGATAAGTAATGAGCAAAATAAATTAAATAATAATCCATTATCTTTAGCATAAAACAACAGAGAATCCGACCATCCTGCCACAAACAGCAACGTTATGGCATTCATTGCTTCTTCGCATATTCGCAAAACGCTGTTAAAAGTCTCTCCATTTATGACGTTCTATACTTCAAGAGACCTGTCGTTGATGTGGCGGCATAAAAAAAATCCCGCCCTGATCACAACACAAAAACCATGTGGAAGAAAACGTAAATTAAAACCGACCTAAATAAATTCATCTGCTCTCGTAAAATCTCTCCCTGCATTAGTGTGCAAATAAAATTAAAAGCTACAGATCCAGCATCCGCCGTAAAAGATAAATTTATGCAGTCCTAATAAAAAGTAAATAACATTTCATTTGAGTCGAATTTTAAACACCGACGTTACGACTAATAAAAAGAATGGATGGAGCTCTTATGGCAGCTAAAACATCAGAACGACGCTTTCCGGAACATTATCAATTCCTGAAAACAACTATAAAAATCGGAATCACTTCAAAAGCAATTGTAAACAACGGTTAAATTATTAATAGTAGATCATGTAATATCAGTTTTATCTCATTTCCTGTTTTATAACTACTTGAACCAATTATTTCCACTAGATTCAAGTGAGAAGCTCGTAATAAGTAGCTAATTCTTACATTTATACATTGTTGAAACAGATAAGTTCTTTACAATTAGATAGATAGATAGAGTGCTTATTCATTCTTTGTGCCAATTACAATAAACATTGGATAGAAGATGTGAAAATGGTCAATTACAATACATGTAAAGACGAACATCGTTTGTATAAAACAATTTCGTCACAATAATAGTACACCCGGTATATACATATATGCACACATACATAAGTATAAAATAAAACTAGAGTGGATTAATAATACACATTATAAGGTCAAAAAAAGACTTTTAAGTACTGTTTTTATTGTATCATTACAAAATATGTGAAAATTATAACTAGACTTGAAAATATTCGTCTAATTTGTAATAGATTTGGTTTGCTAAATATATTTTTAGTCGCTGCTTAAATAAAATCGTGGAATTACATTCTTTGATGTCTGCAGGTAAATGATTATACCGAGTGACACAAGAAACATGTAACACCCCGTAGCATGTTTATTTAAAAAGATATTATTTTGAAACTTGGTATATTTATATAATGCGTGATTGTCCTTTTTTAAGTACAAATTTTTTTTCCCACCGGAAGTGACATCTACTCTGTTGTTTTAAATGGCACCCTGTATATTTTTTTTACCTATCTGATTCGTCGCTACATTCTCTTGTCAACCATGTATCGGAACACGGCATTTGTTTTTAAAATGACAGTTAATATCAATTTTAGATTGTTAAGTCTAGGTGGCCTTGATATGAACCTTGGCAGATATTGATGCGTAGTGTGCCATGATATCGAAAGACCTCTGGTATGCAACTTTGTGCCTCATATTTTTTGGGAATAACCAGTAGCTGAACAGACTAATAAGATCTAACTTATTTAAAATAAATATCTTTAAACAACCCACGATATCATAAAAACCAAGATAGGAACCCCATTTTTTTAAATTTCACCTAGTTAAAAAATACTTATTTATCTTTTATTTTTGTCCAACGCAATTGCTGTGCCTATCCTATTTTACTTTCTTCATTAAAGTTAGTATCGAATGTTATTGCATAGTAATGAATATTGTACTTCAACAAAAATAGTAAGCAGGCGGTGGAAACAAAAGAAGGTAAAACGAAGCGTCATTTTGATTTGACAATTAAGAATTGTTTACTTGGCAGCAATTTAAGTATTTTTCATTAAGTTATACCTAAGTTATCACGTTTTTAACTCTGTTTTGCCATGTATTCACGAAATTAAAAAGTAGATATGCTACTAATCTATGGCGAATGTAAGAAAAATAGCAGGCGGGCTGCTGACTTATATCAAGAAAGATTTCCCGAAAAAAATCATCCACGAAACAACTATTTTGTAAGAGTTGAATAGCAATTCAGAAGCGAACCAGATGTACCGGAAAATAATTTCATTTTCGATGAAGAGTCGGAAATCAATGTACTTGCAATTGTCGAGGCAGATCCCACGATTTCGATAAGACAGATTGAGGACCAAACCGGTGTAAATCGGGAATCAGCTCGACGCATTTTGAAAAAACACAAATCTAAATCATACAAGTACCAAATACACCAGCATTTATACGAAAATAATTTTCAAAGAAGATTGAACTATTGCAATTGGTTTCTGAACAGACACAACTTGGACAATAATTTTCATGAACAAATTTTATTTTCCGACGAGTCCAGGTTCACTAATTTGGGATTATTTAATCGTAACAACACCCGTTATTGAGCAGAAGAAAATCCCAGAAATATGAGAGAAAGTGCATATCAGGAGCGATTTAGTTTTAATGTATGATTAGGAGTAATTGGCAGAAGAATTATTGGGCCAATAATTTTTGATTGTCCATTAAATGGAGAAAGATATTTAGGATTTTTGCAAAACCAGATACAAGATTTTTTGGAAGAACTGCCTCCTAATGTTAACCCAATAATTTTTCAACAGGATGGGGCTCCACCACATAACAGCAGAGTTGTGGTGAATTATTTAAATGAAAAGTTTGGAGGAAACTGGATGGGAACAAATGGGCCCGTTCGAAGACCTGCAAGGTCACCAGACCTTACGCCGCTTGATTTTTTTGTATGGGGCCACCTCAAGGAAAACGTATATAGAACTCCACCAACAAACAGAGAAGGCATGGAAATGAGAGTCAGAAGAGCAATCGATGGGATTACTGAATTACAGTTAGATAACGTGCTTAGGGCTACCGTCACAAAAACACGATTGTGCAGAGATAATAATAGACATTTTGAGCATCTGCAGTAAAAAATGCTTTTGTATGTAGTACTTCAGTAAATATTTCATTTTAATTTCATTCATTCGTTGTAAAAATGTATTACATAGTGTAATGGTTTTTCATCAATTTTGTTCAAATGTGTGATGTTTCTTATTTATTAAAAAAATCGTTTTACCTACTTTTATTTTGTTTCCATCGCCTGCTTACTAAATACTTTTGTTGAAGTACAATATTCATTACTATGCAATAACATTCGATACTAATTTTAATGAAGTAAGCAAAATAGGATAGGCACAGCAATTGTATTGGACAAAAATAAAAGATAAATAAGTATTTTTTAACTAGGTGAAATAAAAAAATGGGGTTCCTATCTTGGTTTTTATGATATCGTGGGTTGTTTAAAGATATACTTTTTAAATAAGTTAGATCTTATTAGTCTCTTCAGCTACTGGTTATCCCCAAAAAAATATGAGGCACAAAGTTGCATACCAGAGGTCTTTCGACCGGAAGTGGTGGGAAAAAATTTTTTGTACTTAAAAAAGGACAATCGCGCATGATATAAGTGTACCAAATTTCAAAATAATATCTTTTTAAATAAACATGCCACGGGGTGTTACATGTCTCCTGTGTCACCCGGTGTATATTATATACTTTCTGACCCAGACCATTTGGTGACTTTAATGTAACGTTTAAAGTATGAAACTGTGTGCGAAAATTATTTTTTGTATGGTCTGGTATTAATACCATGTACACCTTTATTGGATATACATTTATCCTTATTATTAAAAACATATAGTTCATATATGAAAAGACATGGAAGTGATAAAATTCCGAAATCTCCGAACATATTTTTACACGTACCAGCCATACATCTGAATACGTCTTTGGGCTATAAACACATTATATGATAAGCTGGATCCTCCCCAGAAGCATATTCCATATCTTATTCGTGAGTCAACTGCTGCATAATATAATTTCTTTAACTGACTAATATTTAGCACTGTTTTGATATTTCTAAAATAAAATTGAGTTTAATTTGGAAATAATGTGTTCGCAGTGAATTTTACACTTTTATTATTTAGAAATTGACTTGTTACCGATTAGCAAGCTCATATTATTACAGATTTTTTACCTATTATGGAATCGTAGAGCCAGAGTTTTATCAACATTTAAATGAAGACTGTTCTGACGAAACCATTCGTCCATGTTCTGTAATATCCTATTACAATTCACCTTCAACGTTTTTTAATTTTTTTTTCAGATATAATTATTGAGGCATCATCAGCATATATTGTAACATACGCTGAGATTGTTTGGTCTACAACATCGTTCGTATAGCGTATAAAAATCACAGGACCCAAAATAGAGCCCTGCGACAGGCTTTTGTTGTTTTCCATGTATGCGAGCTAAAAAAATTCACCGTATAGCTTCATTATCGGTTAGCGAAATATATATGTTAGCCAAACATAAAAATGGTGATACAATCTTAGTTATTACAAATTGTTTTTTATATATTTATTTACATCGACCTATTCCCGCTACTGAGGCCAATTTTTTTTTATGCCAGAACTACGCAGAAAACGGATAAATCCAAGTAATATGTAGTTCCAGCAAGATGGTGCCAGGGCACCTACGCCAACGCATCAATGCATGTTGTCGACAATATGTTCCCAGGAAAACTTATTTCACGTTTTGGAGATGTACCGTGGCCCCCAAGGTCTCCAGACCTGTCGATTTGTGATTTATTTCTGTGGGGGTATTTGGAGAGTCGTGTATATGCTCACAAGCCCCGTAATTTGGACGACTTGAAGAACGCCATTCGTCAGGAAATCATGACAATTGATCGATCGATGTTGGAGCGTGTTATGAATGATTTCATGAACTGCATCCAATGCGACGGACACCATCTCGATGCAATTATCTTCCATACTTGATACACATCGTAAATGGCATTGCATAAGCTTCATTCTGGTGTCAATGAAACCTTATTATCTTGCAAATTCTTTGTGTAACACTTATTTCAAAATCGTGCGATTCCCGATTGTTACCCTGTATATGAATTTTTTATTTTCATCTCAGAAGTCCACGTCTCAGCAAAACATAGAAGATGAACCCTCTATTGTGGAAAAAATACTCAATTTCATTTACCCTGTTGAACGTATCATCGAATTAGAGTTTTTCAGAACTTTAAAAAAAGATTAACAGTTTTTAAAAATCGTCGGATGTAAAAGATATTAATTTTAGAAAATAAAAATGCTTAAAATATAGATATTGTTTATGGAAAGCTTCTTTTTATTTCGTTCTTTGCTAATACATTTGTAGCTTTATCAAAAATCAGTTGCCAATCCAGTTACATGTGTCCACTTTTAATCAGTCACGTGTTGCTACTTTGTAAAACGAATTATGCAATCTATTGAATGGTTGGAATGTAAATTAATGAATTTGTTTCATAATTGTAGCGACGTAAAGCTTAGCAGTCTTTATTGCAGGTACTAATAAATAGGATTCTATTAATCACGAGTAATATAGTTACAAATAATATACTGTGTGCGTGATAATACGTTTTCAACCATAGATAATTCCAGCGATCAACGTAAACTACAAGTCCTATTCAATTTTCCCGACAATTTGATTATCACCAAATTTATGATACAATCCTACTTTGTTGCACAGTACCGCAGTTGATTACGCCATTGAGTGAGCAGTAAAGCATCCAAAATTCAAAAGGATATTCGTCCATGATGCAGAATGTTTATACAAAATGTTCACAATTTGCACACGATCATTAAAACTCATGGAAATTCCGCTGGAAATAGATATAAAGCCCCGAAACAGGATAATAAAACTTATATATCGTAGTATTTTATTGTTGACATAATTTTTTTGGGGAATCTGAGCCAGCTTAGAATGTGCAGTAAATCATATTTTGCCCATAAAAGTTGCTTTAAAATCGCAGTACGTGTTTGGTGGGAGCGTTGTGATAATATTTATGATATCTCGAGTGAACTACCTCAAATGTCTATACGTATACCGCATACTTTTGCGAAGATAAATTTATATTGTAAACGGGAGGCAATCAACTGTACCAACTATTGATTTTCAATGCATGCGCTTTTATTTTTAAGTTTATGGAAGAGCGCAAAGAAGGAGGGAAGTTAGAATAATTCATGTGGAATTATTTTGCACTGGGAGGATCTAAAACAGTTCTAATATTTACATATTGTGGGTGTTGATTTCAATATGATTCTACTAAATTTAACGATTTCGATTGCATCATGCTAACAGAAACCTATAAATTATTTTATTTACAATACAATACGTTTATTGAAAAAATAAGCAGCACAACTAAAAATTTGTTACTCAAAGGGAAGTGGATCAACAATATTGTGTTTCAACACTTCCTGAGTATACAAATAAAAAAAGATATAACATGTACATAGGCAAAACAACTTATACATTTAAATATAATATAATATATACAAATACATACCTACATATAGATACAATTAAGCACAAACTTGTTAGCCGTTACTCGAGTCCGAGTATAAAAATGTTACAGTCGATAGATTGTGTACAATAAAAAACAAGTAAAAGGTGTAGTCTATTGTAATTCCCATTCATCTACGGTGCACACGACTATGGCTATAGAGGCCAATTCGGGAGAGCACATGTCGACCGCAGTCAGGACAAACATAGACCTGGTTAGGTCTTGAATTCGGCCTTCTTGCAGCAACATTTCCTTGATAGCTGGCCACAACCCCTCGCCATTCGGTTCTGTCCGCTGCAAGTTGTTCCCATTGCTCGTCTGCAATACCGCAGGATTTTAGATTTTCATGGAGAGCGTCTTTGAACCTCTTTCGTTGACCGCCACGCCTTCTTCTACCGCTTAGCAATTCACCGTAAAGTGTACATTTAGGAAGGCGGTTATCATGCATACGATGAACGTGACCTGCCCATCTTAGGCGTGCTCTTGAAATAAGCACCTCAATTGGAAGGCTGTTTGCTCTCCTGAGTACTTCCACGTTTGATATGTGATGGAACCAACGGATTTTCATCATACTTCTGAGGTGTCTTTGCTGAAAACGTTCTAATTCTTTCACATGACGACGGTAAGTGACCCAGCTTTCGCATCCATATAGCAGTGTTGGAATGACAACTGCTCTGTAGACAGCCATTTTCGTTGACAAAGCAAGGTCGTGGTTGTCAAATACTCTCTCTCTAAGTCCCCAGAGTGCTCTAGATGCAGCGTTAATTCTATTGCGAATCTCGCTGTCCATGTTTGCTTTGTCATTAACAACGTTGCCTAAGTAATTGAACTGATCCACCACTTCAAGAGAATTTCCGTTAAGTGTAATGTCTATTTGGTTCACTTGATGAGGAGTTGACATAATCTTAGTCTTTCCAATGTTGATTTTAAGTCCCAAGGAATCATAGCTCTGGGCATACACATCTAAAAGTTCTTGAAGCTCTTCCGGCGTAGAGGCGAAAAGTGCACAGTCATCCGCATACTGGAGATCACAAATGAATCGTGTGCGTGTCTTCGTGAAAGCTCTAAAGCGCCCTATGTTAAAGAGACCGCCATCAAAACGGTATCTGAGACCTATTCCTCTGACTGTCAGTTTGTTGTCAACAATAATTGTTAGAGCAGTGGTAAACAAATTAAAAAGTAGGGGTGCCAGGACACATCCCTGCCTAACTCCAGTGAGGGTTTGGAAAGGTTCGGTTGCCTCATTATTATACATAACCTGGGCGTTGTTGTTTGTATGTAGACTGCGACATACTTCCACAAATTTTCTAGGGATACCTAAGCGGAACATAATTTTCCAGAGCACTTCCCTGTCCACCGAGTCAAACGCCTTGGTTAAATCAATGAAGGCCATATGAATTTCTCCTTGATGTTCGAGTGCTTTTTCTTGAAGCTGTTTAAGTGTGAAGATTAAATCCGATGTGCCTCGGTTTGGTCTAAAGCCACTCTGTGTAATAATATAAGTAATGAGTAATAATAATAATAATAATAATTTATTTATCCGTAAGACCAATTACATGGCATAGGTCAAGTTAAAGAATAGCTAATAAATAAATAAATACAATAAAAACAATCAGTATACATATGAATACAATAAAAGTAAAACAATTTTTAGGAAATACAATATGTAGATAGGTACAGTAAACAAATATCACAATAATACCGCAATAAGAACACATGGCAGAGGTATATCTATTAATAGTTATCAATCACTGTTTAAATATTCTTATATAGTATAGCAACATTGCACTATTAAATAATTTCTCAAAATATTTTTAAACTGATTTAGATTAGCATAGCCATATAAGCAGGATTTTTCTCATAAATAGCTAATGTATGTATTGGTAAGCATAGGTCATTGCCCTTCCTCGTATTATAACTGTGAACACCTACAATAGTTCTAACGGCTTTTTTTTGCAAACGAAAAGTTCTTATAATGTGATGCGAGCCTCCCCACAATAAAATCCCATACCTCACTCTAGAATAAATTAGTGCATAGTAGTATGATAACATAACTTTCTTTGAAGTGATTTGATGTAATCTGTACAAAGCGAAGCAAGTAGACGACAATTTTTTACAAACAACATCTATGTGCGTTTCCCAACTTAAGCTGTTATCTAAATATATACCTAAAAATTTCGTGCTCATAAGCTGTTCTATAGTTTTGCCATTATATTTAATAAGGTGACTTTCGGATATCGTTTTCAATCTTGGTGTAAAGTTTATAAATACTGTTTTGCTTGCATTTAAAGATAACTCATTTTGATTAAACCACGTGATAAATCTGTCCAACATAAACTGCGTGTCTGATATTGTATACGAAATTGATGTTTTTGTGGATAGATAACTATTGTCATCAGCGAACATAACTAACTGGTTGTTATTGTCGATATTTGGAAGATCGTTGATAAATAAGAGAAACAATAACGGACCCAAAACAGACCCTTGTGGCACACCATAAGAAATTTTAATTTCTTTTGATTTAACTCCATCGATTTCTACCAATTGTGTCCTATCTGTAAGATATGTCTTTATTAAGTTGTTTACTGTTCCCCTTAAACCATAAGCCTCTAACGAATTTGACTTTTTCAGTCCCTTTACCACACTAAGTACTGTTTGTTTGCTGATATAACCAAGAAACATCGTAGGATACTCCTTGTCAACATTGAAATTAATAGGACCTAAATTTTCGTTAGCTAGTTTATCATTTAAAACCCTCGGAACATTTATGAAAAAATCATTAAAAACATTTACTATCTCTTCTTTATTCTTTATTATTTTATTATCTGTATGAAGTTCTTTGATTTGTTGTTTGGTAGAGTTATTCACATTATTGTTTATAATTTTTCAAACACCTCTTGTTTTATTGTCGGTGTTGAAATATAATTTATCATGATATAATTTTTTAGCTGCACGTATAACCTTTTTATATTGTTTTATATTTTTTACAGATCAAAATGTCATTATTATCATTTGTGATTGGCTGCTTAGAATACATTTTTTAAAGTTTTTTGACGAAATTTGGATTCCTTTACTTAGCCATAGTTTTTTATTATGACATTGTGACCTTTTGTTTACTTTTTTTAATGGAAATGCAATATCAATATGATATTTTAAAATATTTATAAGTAACTCAAAAGACTTATTGTGAATACGAATAAAAATTTAATTTTAATTTACACATATACACCTAAATTTTCTAATCTTCAGAGAATTATGTCTTTTAGTTTAGGTTTAACCATTGTCACTGACATATTGTGATATTGATTTGGCAGATTATTAATAATTAAGCTGATATGAAGGTATATAACTGTTTTTACCAACAGAAAGCTTTTTTAGAAATCATACTAACGTGACCACAAAAGCTTAGTAAAGAATCAAAGTTAATACCAAGATTTTTTACGGTATTTATTGATATAATGATCTCAGTATTGATTTGAATATTCAGCTCTGTAAAATTGTGTAATTGTTGAGAAGTTCCAAAACCAATATTTGGTTAGTGTCGAAATATCTGTAATAAATATACTAAAAAGAAGTGGTCCAAGAATAGGTCCTTGCGGACTACCGGATAAAACTGAGCTATTTTGAGACGTAAGTATCGAGTCATTCAGATGGTTTTTTTTAGTTATATCCAGTAATGTCAAAGAGGTGACTTTCGTGTTGGCAATGGCTCGCACAATTTCGTCAGTTATATTACTTAGTAGTGTAGAAGTACTGAAGCTTTTTCGAAATCCGGACAGATTAGAAGGAGTTATTGAATTTTGAAAGACATAGTCAGAAAGTTGTTCATATATAGCTGACTCTGCAATTTTTAGGGCCGGTTCTTCAATATTTATTTAAAAGTGTCTGAGACGTAGCTAGTAGTTAAGATTAACTGTCAGTGTCAATCAATGTTCTAGTTAACATTGTGACCATTTTTCTAAGCAATATTTGGCTTCCAGCTAGCTAACTTTTGGCCAGCGAATTTATTACAACGATTGGCAATCCTGACAGCTGGAAAATCAAACTTACGCATGCGCTCTTAGCTTATCAACATATGCTTCCATATTGTCACCGTTTACTATTTACTTTGAATAAAACTTAAAAACAAATAGGTTAAAATCAAAGAAGGTAAACAAATTAACCTCTCATTTTGATAAAAATAAAAGCATTAATGCGGCGTCACGCATCCGATCAGTTAGATTAGCAAACAGACACATTCAAGTGTCTGCTACTTCAGCCGAGAGTTTGACTGGTGGTTAGGTGAAACTGCGATCTGAAAAAACGGTTTGACTGGCGGTTAAGAGTTAGCTGTTGGTTAGATTAGCTCAACTGAGCATTGAAAAACCGACTCTTAGTGAAACAGAAAGCATGCTAATAGGACGTAGATCCCTAAGTTGGGCATAAACTTTTTGCTTCAGGTATCTCCATAAAAAAAATCAAGAGGGATTATGTCTGGGAAGCGTGCAGGCCATCTTATCGGTCCAAACTGTCCTATCCATTTATTGTGGAAATACTGATCTAACCAGTTTCTTACAATATTGCGCTGTGTGCAGGACAACCGTCATGTTGATAATACAATTTTCTCCTGAGTATACGCTTAATACAGGACGTTTTCCATTGAGAAGGACGAACACCTAGTTCTGATGATATATTAATAATATGGATCAGTGGTGCCGATATCTACTGTAGTGCAAGTAACCGGTTTGAAAATAAATAATATGTCGTCCAAAACTTAGTTTCTAAATGTATCTTTATATTGCTCATTAGATTTTAGATTTGGTATAAAATCCATGAAATAATTGTTGATATAATCAGCATTACAAAGATCTTGTTGTTATCTACTACTCCTCATGACTTTAAGCTAGTCCACATCTCTGTTAGATATAGAAATCATAATATAATTTATGATGAAGGCATTTGTAACAAAAACTAATGCATCCACAAATTAGTGATCTAAATAACTGAGTTTCATTATTGGAAACACATAACATTTGATATTTACTTTAGAGACTTGAATTTATTACGATTACTTTAGAAACTGTATCGCTGAGTTCATGTTGATTGGAAACCGGATAATTAAAATGCCAATGTTCAAGAAATACATGGACGCGAATTCATCGTATAGCACAGCACAAATTACAAGTTTAGCTTGCAATGAAATTATGAAGGGGACATGCATCACCTAGTTGTACCAGGCTATAAAAAGTTTAGCCAATTTATTTGTCAGGTGTGAAATAAATCGTCCCAAGTATTTGCTGTATAGAGCGATGGCGTCAACGACACCTCGGAACCGATATAAATGGTGTCCAGTTTGAATAAATGACTACATTTTTGTGTCGACGGAATTGATTATAGAAGTTCTAGGAGTAATTAACGTTGATCGATTTAGTTTTGAGAGGTCGATTTCACATTAGAACTAAATAATATATTGTTCAAATGTGCTTTTAGAGGGCGGAATATTAAACATAATATTTTTAGTCGCAAACTCCTCTATAAAATCCTTATTTTACTATAAGGAATGTAGCCAGACTGCAACCAACAGCTACTCTCCGGGCTATGTGCCCCGCCGAGCGCTGAATTACAAGTTACTAGTCTGGCGCGTTAAGTGTAATAATTGCATATTACCATCAAAATGCTAATGCTTCGATTGCAACAAACACCAGCCGAAAGACTGATCCTACTTAAAGGAGCTCTCTTGCCAGCCGTCACACACCACTTGCAGACTGCAATCGAAGCATTAGCGTTTTGATGGTAATATGAGATAGATTTTTTAAATTTTGACAGTTTTGCGACGCAACAGAATCTCAAAAATGGTCTTTTGGATCGCAAAATGTTTCAAATGAAAATTGTAGAGAATTCGATTACGAACAATTTTTTTTTATTTTTCATTTCCATTCGATCAATATTGGCAGAGATATGAATTTTTAAACATCTTTATAGCGCGCTATCAGAACGTTTGTTTCATCATAAAATCGATAAAAATTCGAAAACGATAGATCGTACGCGTATAGTGTATCTAATGAAAGCTAATAGTACGGGAGGCCGTAACCAAAATTAGCTGTTATCACCTAATGGATATGAACAAGTTATATCAGTTGTTTTCAACAATATAAAAAGAAAAGTCCTCTACCAAAAAGCTTGAAAGTGGGGCGTTTCATGGGAAAATGTTTTCCGCTCGTAAAAAATGAGTCGTTCTTTTTTCATTTTATAATGTCCGTTTTTAGTGGAATCTTGTAAAAAATAATAAGAATCCACAAAAAACGAACATTGTGCATGGGGCACAATCGCAATAGCGGAAATGGAAGATGTAAAGAAAACGGGTGTAAAGAGTTACTTCCTAAAGGCTAAACTAAGAACGGACACTTTCCATGGGACATATTTACAGGAGATGTAATTTGCTGGCATCTCTAATACAGCGTGGTGGCGTCTATAATCCAGCGCGTTGAACGTGCGCGCGCAGCACATGCCACTCCACCTGGACGTCGGTCGCAGCCTCCACTTTCTTTCTCACCGCGTATTCATTGTAAGTGTCAACAGTTATTTTGTTACGTTTATTAGATAAATCAATTAAACGTCATGACTTTCAGAGTTTACTTTGATGATAATTTATAAAAACAATGAGTGCATTAAAAGAATATATTTTCTGTGAGGAGACAAATAGGAAAAGGAAAAATCAGCCATAGATATGATACAGAACAAAATAATTTATGTGAACTACGACATCTGCTATAAGTTTTCTGCTTCTAATGATGTAATCGTAAGAAGAATCGAAGATAGATTCGACTGTGTCAGCCATGAAGAGCCTGACACGAAAATCATTTTCCACGCCTGCCGGATCGACCAAAGATCTAACATCTCAAAACGATGCTGCGATACCGATATTTTAATCTTGCTTCTAAGTAACATGACATTCTTAACGAGCAAAGATTCAGAAATATGGCTTGATTTCGGGACAGGAAAAACGGGAAGATGGATTGACGTTACAGCTTTATACAGAACTCTCCCCCCGTTTTAGCTCGCTCACTGGCTGTGTTTCACGCCTTTACAGGGTGTGATCAAACCCCGGCTTTTTATCGCAAAGGCCAAAAGTTGTCCTTTTAAACTTTTGGAAAAATCTCAAAAATATCAGAAATACGTCTGGTTGAAAACTCAAATCGTTTGCAGTCATAGAAGTGTATGACGGTGAGTATGTATGCCGGTTGTATAATGAAGAAAAAATTAGCAATGTCAACGAGCCTCGAAGGAATATCTTCCAAAAAACATATGATTCTCAAAATATGAACGAGCTTCTTGATATAAACATCACTAGTTATGATGCCTGCTTGTTGCCACCCTGCTTAGAGGAGCTCCGACAATAAATGCTGCGCGCCAGGTACATTGGACAAATATGAACTGGAGCTCATTTGCCTCATCAAACCGATTCGTCACCGATTGATTCAGGATGGATGGAGGAGGAGGGAAAGTATGTTTTCAAATGGTTTGAGGGGGAACAGCTTCCCATCTGCGGTGATCTTCTCATAGATGATTCAGTACCGGATCAGCCTACTGATAATTTTTGTTTTTTTTTCACGCAGAGAGAGAGAGAGAGAGAGGAAAAATAGTGAATATGCCGACTTTCTTATCTCGCAAGATCGATGTAGTACTCGTTATGTATAATTTGCCGTTTATTTATCGTTACATTATTTTTCTTGTCGTTTCCAGATGGTCTTGGAGAAGATAATGGTGAAGACGATGATGAGTTTGATGAAACTTACGAAAATGAGACCGATATCGACAAATTTTTGCTCTTGGTGCTCATTTTACACATAATTTAATTCTCTTCAAAAAACCTTTAGTGTTATTATTGCTTAGAGCCAATCAAAAAATAGCTATTTGTCAAAATGTACTTGAAAATGAAAATTTTTCATATTTTCCCTTTTATCTCTATTTACTCGTTATCAAAACGATTTTGTACATACATCAACATATTCAAAATTTGAGTTTCTTTAACTTTCATTAGATACACTATACGTGTACGATCTATCGTTTTCGAATTTTTATCGATTTTATTATGAAACAAGTGTTCTGATCCCGCTCTATAAAGATGTTTAAAAATTTATATCTCTGCCAATATTGATCGAATGGAAATGAAAAATAAAATAAAAATAAAAATTGTTCGTAATCGAATTCTCTACAACTTTAATTTGAAACATTTTGCGATCCAAATTACCATCTTCGAGATTTTAACGAAAAAACGCGCGTTTCTGTTGCGTCTCAAAACTGTCAAAATCTAAGGAATCTATCTTGGCTCCAGTTCCCAAAATTTCAGCCCGCTCTAAATTATTTCATCCAAATCGACAAATTTCATCCAATTTTATTGGACTATAAATAGTATAGTGTTTTATACGGACTAAAAGTGGAAATGTGATGATGTACTAGATTGTTAGAACGTAATTTTTATAGTATAGCAGAATTTTTAAACTAGGTAATAATAATTTTATATTATATTAATAGTTTAACACAATTTGGATATCAAAATATATAATTTTTGTGTTGATTGTTTTATTATTGTATTTTATACCAAATTTTGATATTTCAACTTTATTATCAGTTGAGTGGTATCCTAGGAGCCACATTAAGTTTTCCTATACTAATGTAAATGGTCTCTTGGAATATTATTTTAAATAAATATAGTTATTTTCTCTTGAACTACTCTTTGTGCTGCTCTTGAACTTTTTCTACTGTTTTCAAATGCATCGTCATCATATTTGCAACGCGTTAACCTCGTCAACTGAACATTACAATCGCTTTGGTACTTAGCCATAATTCTCGTAATTAGCGGTCTCTAAGTAGTTAGTATTAGTAGTAAAGTATGGCCAAGCTGGACTGGGCGGCTGCTCGACAAGGAACGTTAATTTATTAATTTATCAGAATTGATCCAAGTTCCCACATGCCAACATTTTATTCCAACGTATGGTAGGCATGGACGCGCGAGAATTTTTTCATGCACATGGATTGAGAAATCCAATCCATCATTTCGACAAAAACTGCACGTTACGATGTCTCAAAAAGCGGGTAATGGGCAGGTCTAATGTTGTGTGAGAGACTAATCCTCCTCGTTTTTATTTGTAAAAGAAAACATTTTCATCATATAATAAGAATAATAAGATTATTGTAAGCTAAACTAGGAGAAATCTATATAAGTTTTTAAGTTGAGACTATTTCTTTATACCGATAACATTAATATCGATACTAATTTTAAAAATAGGTTACTTAAATCGAATTTCACTTTTATAATTTTAGTGTACAATTTTTTGTAGGTAAATCATTGAACGCCCACATCTTCATCTACAAATAAACTCTGTAAATGGCTTCAGTTCTGGATACAAATCATTTTTACACGCTTCATATTAGCTTCATCTGTATGTATGTAACTTTTTCAATCTTTGAACGTGATTCTCACCCACTCCAAAACGTCAGATTAAACTTATCAACGACCGATGACAATACAGTAATTTGACAATTTTGTCCTAATGTCCCCTCACCAGGATCATCAGGATAAAATAAAATAAAAAATGACTAATCTATTGTCGACATTTTGCCGGAGGCGCCGCAATAAAAATATAGTAAAAAGCAGACCACGTTTTTACAATAAAATATTAAAAACATGTAAATATTATTTTTTACTTTTTAGTTCGGTTTGCCATTTACATAAACAAATATAAATACATAAACAAATAAATACGTTGGATGGTGATGGTTATAAGATATTACATAAAGAAACTCACTTGGGCTACTGTAGCGTAGCAGATATCGCAGACACAACTTACCCCGGATAAGTGATGTAACGTGCCCACGATAAAATTTCACTAGCTCAGACTATCTCAGGGCGTTAAGCCCAAGTTTACATAAACTCTGACAAATTATTAGTTTACTTACTTACACAAATCACTGAGGGTTCGATACGTAGTGGTCGCAGACGAAATAATGACACTTTCTTTAAACATGAAATGCACTATATTACAGAATTTACAAATATTGGTTCTCTAGCATGTAACCTGGCGATGTTCAAAAAGTGTGGCAAATTTCGTGATTAATAAGTTACAACATTAATAAAATGCCTCGTGTATCTACACATCGGTTTACAACGTGAGGATAAATGGTAATAAATTCGGCCACAATGGGTCTGATTTAGAGAACCTCCTTAAATAAATATAAATGCATAAAATCTTTAAATATGTACAAGTTACAATACAAAAGTAAGTATGAATGGAATATAACCGCGCAGAACCACTGAAGGTAGTCCCCGGTAAATAAAAAGAACACACTTATCTAGGGTGGTACGATACCGACTTCGACGTTGAAGAAACTGTAGCCCTAAGGTGGTGTCCTCGGAACGAAAGAAATTGACCCGAGGATGGGAGTTGATTATAGCCTCTCCAGCCCTGGAGCTTTCTACTGTGTGTGGATGCCCCGTCTGTGGAATTTCACTACTGTGTGTGGAAGCCCCGTCCGTGGAACCCTATAGATATCCCGATTTAATTTGCATGGTCGGAAATGCACGTGAAGCGTGCCTAATGAAATTTAAATCTGACGTAACCTACAAAAGAAATATAATTTACCTCACTGATGAGGGAACAATCCACCAATGTTCCTAGAAAGTCACAGTTGGATGAATGAGGTCGAGTCCGTCTTTCAAGTCGACACGATACTTCCAAAGAAAAGCCTGTAAATTTGTGAAACACGTGGGTAGAGGAGAGGTAAGATGGCTAAGCGATTAACTTACCTTGTATACTTAAATATCCTGCTTCCGCAGTTAAAATTTACTCACAACAACAAAATATTCCGCTAAACGGAACAACAACAGATGGAGAAAATTTTCCTGTGTTGACAATCCCAAAATCCACCAGGATGCCTTGGATAAACCGAGTTTTGTGGGATGATAAACCGTATACCGCCATCAAAAATGTCTCTCTGCTTTTCACCAGCTGGAAGTATATCGCGCCTCCCGTGGACAATAGCGAAACTCTGCTACGGACGTAGCGGTTGTTATTATACGGCCCACAAAATGCTAAGGCGTATGGTGGGTCGCATACGCTAGAGGTCCGCAACATATTAAAGCGTGTTATTTAGTTTTTTTAATTTAATATATTAAGATACAGATGGCTCTGCGCTGCAACGAAATTTATCGATGAGAGGCACTCTGAAATGGATGGCATTTAAAAAAAATCTTATATATTCAATCAAATTTCGTTATATAACATATTTTCGAAAATTCAACCGTTCTCGAGATATTTGAAAACTAAAATTTGTGTAAATATTTTAAAATAAATTTTAGACGATAGGTCAATGAAAACTTTGTTCATGGAAAGCTAATGCAAACCATGCTACAATAAAACTAAATTTACAACTTTCAGTTTAGACGAAAATAACTTTGAGTGGACTTTTATGGGACACTCTGTATTTTATCATAAAATATTGGAAAAAACGTCACATTCTAACAATTACTTCAAATATTTATAAAGATAGAGGTAAACTTAGCAATACAGAAAATATTAATGAAATGCAAATTATAATATTCAAAGAATTTTCTTAAATTTTCATTATGCAGAAGAAACTTAAAGAATTGCAGCTTTAATTTTTTGGTCAGTATGTGCAGAGACTGGACTGGCGTTCAACCGGAAACTATAAATTTTCTTAACATTTCCGCAATATATTTAAATATAAATTATAACGTCAATGTTTATCGGAGATACCCCATCTCAAGAAACTCAAGACGACCAAAAAGGCGCCTTGTCACCTGCATCTGCTGCTGCTGTTTTATCTCTAAGATTTTTTGCCTGGATTAAAGCTGTAAATCTCCAACACAGTAAATTGGACTTTTCAGCTGAAATATAAAATGTCTTGTTTGTTGGGGTTTGGTTTTCTAAGCCCGTCTGATCTCTTTTAGTACATAACCTTCAACAAAGGTACAGCTCTATACAAAGTGTGTCTTAGCTCTGAAAAAAATGAGATAAAATGGATAAAATTTACTTGGTAAAATACAGAGGGATAATATTTAATATAATTCAGTTTTCAGAAGAATCCGGTGATACCCGTAACCTTTGACTATCTAAAAGATGAAAGAAACAGGCGTAGAAAAGGGAGGTTAATAATTTGGGAATATTTTTTATTAAATCGTTTTTACATTCTCTGATTTGGTACTGACTCAAGCCTTTCCGAAATCTGGATTGATTAGATGGAATTATTGAGTTTTGAAAGACATATTCTGATAGTTGTTCATATATAGTGTTACCTCCTTTCCCTTGTTATTTATTTTTGAGAAAGAATTGAGGCAACATATGCGGACGACTAGCTGGTTTAAGTCGGAGCAGAGAGCCGTGGATCCAGAGTATTCGTAAGAGTGGGGAAACTTACCCTTTTTGTAATGTACGGCATAAGTGACAGATTTCTGTTTATTTCGAGAAAAGACGACAAAGAAAAATTGGTGTTAAATTGGGTACCATCTATAGTGAAAATAGGTAGAATTGTCTGTTTTTCTCGAATAACCAGTCTACTATAGATCAGACAGAAATCGTTGGTAAGAGAAATAAAAAGAGTGTTTAAAATGAATGTTAAAATATATTACATGAATAATAGACAAATCGGTTTGTAAAGACTAATTGAAATTTTAAAATATATATATATATATATAACAAATTTATACCAGGATCCTAGATTGATTATTGTTGAGGTGACTGGTTCTGGGACAGCAATCCAGGCCCACAATTGTCTCTTGTTGCAAGAATGGATTCTAAAGTTTCCTTGGCAATTTACGTCTCTTAATGAAATGGAGTGAAAGTTGTAGGAAAATTAACCAACTAGGTGGTTTATGAAAAGTTAACGAAATTTTTTCTATACGGAAGATAAGCTGTGCAAAAGCTATGCAGGAATGAAGAAGCTATGCAGAAACGTATACAGAAATGTATAAGTATATACGTGCATAAACATATAAGTACTTAAGTACATATAAATATATAGAAATATATAAGTATTTAAAAATTTAAATATCTAAGCATCTAAGAATATAAGCATCTAAGTATCTAAGCGTCTAAGCTGATTTCATAAACTATGAATTGCCAAAAAATGAAAAAGAAAGGAAAAAATATTTTGAAACCATGTGGTATATATAGTATTTTAACTACTTATTAAATTAAAAATAATTGACCTTGAATTTAAATTTATTTTAAAAATAATTGAAATTACATCAAAGACAAAAATTGAAGATTACTTAAATTTTAAATGAGTAATAAATGAAATTACCTGTATGTTAAACACTTGTTAACGCGGATATAAAAATGTAATATCAATTACTGAAGTCCACAGTTAAAAATTATATACGTTTGAATCAGTACAAAGGCTGCAAGCAAATGATTTCCTGGTGAGTTTTACTGATAAGACAAACTTTTTGTCCTACTTACTGCAAAACAACGCTACCAAATAAACGTGAGAAATCTATTTCCCCTAATTAAATTGAAAGCTATAAAATATAAAAATAGTACAGGTACGGCTATCTGTCAATTGTTCAGTTAAGCGCAACAACTTGCAAGTCGCAAATTCTACAAGTTCCTTTACTCACAACTAAAATAGTGGCATATTATCGATAAAAGGAATCTATAATAAAAGTTTTTATTACTTCCATACCACAGCTGATTTGCCTTTGCCTCACAATTCGTAAATACAATACATAACCAACAATATGAACAGCTGTAAATAAATAGTAAAACGTATTGTGATAACTCAGTAAATATATTACATCTTATAGGATATACTATATATAGTAACGAGAAAAGGTAAGGGAAATAACCATATGTACTTACATAGTAAATAAAAATATAAAAATTGAAATATAGGTATCTGATGTAAGTAAATGTTTTGTAGACAATTGTTAATTGTTTCCTGGGATGATGCTGTATAGAGCGGAAATACATAATAGTTAATAGAACATGACTGAGTTCCTAAGATATTAAAATATGCACATAAAACAGTGTGAAATGGTTTAGCAGTTATACAAGTAAAATTCTAGTTTTTATATAAAACTGTTAAATGGACATAGGCCATGTAACACTAGCTGATTCTGCAATTTTGGCAGCTTGATTCTATCATATTTGATTTGTTTTTGACACGCTGTTTTGCTATTTTTGGTTCTATTTCTGGATTGTGGACGGAAGTTGAGCTGCATCGATTAGATAGAAGTACTCGCGGGATGATGAATATCAATAGGATCATCTATCCTAGATCCAGCCGTGGAGTTTTGAGTTTGCATGGAAGAGAGTACTCAGTAGAGAAGGACACATCAGGCGAGGAGGCCGGCGAGGTGCCGAACGAAGTCGGTCGCTGAGCTTCAGCCAAATCGTTTGAAAGCCCAAATAAAAGCTGTTAAACAGGAAAATCTGTTTAGACGGCACGTCGATAAACCTTGATCTACTGAAGCCGCGTAATGTGTGTAGACGTCCCTGACACCATCTGCACGTCCTAGCGTCAGAAGCTGGAATCGCTCATGCATTTACTGTCTGCATGCACCCGTGATTTCGGCCTACATCCGCAGCTACAACGCGGCGTTACGAATGCTTTACTACCATCTACGGCACTCGTACGGAGTATACCAAACACTAGTACCTTACGAGCCCGGAGATATTGAGTTCTTTGTCGAGAGCGAGAGGTGCAGGATATACTGGAACTACTCGTTTCCGACTGTCAAGCTAATTCAAGCCAACAAGCCTGACATAGTACTCCTCGATCACCAGAACAAGGCGAGGTACATCATCGAGTTTTCAGCACCTGCTGAAACAAACATTGTCTTGAAAGGGAAGGAAAAACCAACTAAATCCTCGGTACGACCTCCTAGTGCTGAATCCAGGCTGGTAGTCCTTATAATGGGTGTACGAAGCCCACGCTGCTCTCGGAATTATGAACCATAACGGCCTGTAAATAATCGGCTAAATGGCTGACAGACCAGATGCAGAAAGCTGTTATCCTGGGTTACCTTCATTTAATTTTAATTGGATGGAGTCCGCGGTAGGTTCTTGATGAAACATATTCAATAGAATAATTATAAATATTCAAAAGAATAGTCACAATACGCACTTGGTTTATTGTTTCATTAGTTTTTTTTCCAGATTTCTCTGATCATTATCAAAAGTCTCAAAAACTGACCTGAAAGTGGTGGTTCACAGTATATATCTTACAAATCCTCTACCCACCTAGAGGGGGATAATAACTTGATTTGCTATTTCTTAAAATTTAACAATACAGGCCGGAACTACGAACTTAATTTTATTACTGTGTCTAGTACAGGATTGTTCATAAATTTTGTTTGTGTATTTGTAACGTTTTTATGGTTTCTTAGGGCCTTCTTAATTTCTAAAATTTCAAGCATGTCTAGGATTTTTCCTTTGTTTGCATTATGCAAAAGTTTAACACTACTACCATTAAAAACGTGATTTTGCTCAATGCAATGTTCGGCGAAACCAGTGGATTTTTTATTATATAAAATAGACTGTTTGTGTTCTCTTAACCTCATATCTATGCTACGGCCACTCTGACCTATATATACGGCATCACAGTCATCGCACTTTATTTCATGTACCCCCTGATTTTTTAATATCTTCTGTCTTTTCTTTATTATTAACCAACAAGCGACCTAAATTATTTATATTCGTTGATATTGTATTAATACCTAATTTATTTAATCTACTACATACTGAGCTGCTAACCTTATTTACATAATTTATACTATGCCACTTTCTGTTTTCTCTATTCTTTCTGTATTCTCTTTTCTATTTCTTTTGTTTTCTATATTCTTCATTTACTTAGGGCACGAGTTGGATAGTTACATTTACTAACCCCGCAGAAGCGGTGGACAGGACGAAGTCCTGTCCAGCATCAGGCAACCGAAAAAAAATGTACTGATTTATTTGCTGAATAACTTTGGCATTATCCATAACTGTTATCTTCATACAGAACTACATGACCATGCAGACAAATTTTCAATTTTTTTTCCTTGGTAGAAAAATTTGTGTTATTTGAATATGTGTGTTTTTATATCCTCAGCATATTTTTGTCTAAATTAAAATTCATAAATGCAATTACTAGAAATGACTATTCACCGAGCCAACTGTTCTTTGTGAAAGTAAAGTTTCAACAAGGACTTAGTAAAACTTTTGAAGTTACTGGCTTTAAAACCTAACTTGAAAATTATTAAAACAAAGGCATTTCAACGAAATATCTTATCATAGTACGAGAGAGCGCTTTGTCAGCTCTGAATCTCGAACAATTTAACTTTATAGATTTCCTAACCAACTTATCCGAAATGTAACATAACATGACATTAATTCACAATGTTCCTCAAAGTGCTTTACGCTATAGCGACTAAACGGTTCGGGTAACTCGTTACAATGTACTGAACTCTCTAAAGTAGTACGAAGTCTTTAGATGAGATGACAAAAGGCCGGGGATAACACGCAGAATTACTTGTAGTTTTCAATTATGGTAGGACAATATATTACAGCAATATTCCACTGACAATGTACCTCAATTTAGGATTGTTTTTCTAGCTAGTAACGTGAGTGTTTCTGAAATTACTTTTTATGAATGAATAAATGAAGTTTATTTGTCTCAAGGATATTACATGTCACAGTATTAAGTAAAAAATACAGACAAGTTGGATATTACATACTTATATCTATCCTAAATCTAGTGTTACATACTTATGTCTACAGTCTACATTAACAGAAATAATCTACTTTAAACGGCTAAGGTGGTGTTGAAGTTTTGTATTGAATACTTTTACAGAGCTAGCATTTTTACACGCTTTATATTAGCTTCTCCTGTATGTTTGTTTGTATGTAACGCAATCTTTGAACATGATTCTCACCCACTTCAAAACTTTGTCCTAATGTCCTAACCAGGATCATCAGGATAAAATAACATTTAAAAAAATGGCTAATCTATTGTCGGCATTTTGCTGAAGGCGCCGTTGTTATTAATATAACGTATTTTCCGTTGTATAAGTCCTTGTTAAACGCTAGTACCAACTTTAATACATACATTATGATGTAATATTTATTATGTACTACTAGCGGATACTCAGCGGTTTCCAAAAGCAGGCGGGTATGAGCTGGTTTCTATATGTATCGGTGTTCATGATGCTAATTCTATAATTCACCTAATCCAATATATTGGTGAGAAACGTGCCGAGGGATGAATGGCAAGAGGGTGACTAAAAATAATTATAGTTTAAAAAAAACTAAAAAAATACGCTTTAATATCTGGTGTTTGTTACAATCGAAGCATTAGCGTTTTGATGGTAATATGCAATTTACACTTAACGCGCCAGACTTGTAACTTGTAATTCAGCGCTCGGCGGGGCACATAGCCCGGAGAGTAGCTGTTGGTTGCAGTCTGGTTACGTTCCTTATAGTAAAATAAGGATTTTATAGAGGAGTTTGCGACTAAAAATATTATGTTTAAATTAATGTTTGTATACATGTTATTCTAAAATAATTCGCATTGCTTTATTTATTTCGCAGTTTTTGTAGTCTTTCCACGTTAGCGTTTGAGGTACAGATTAATGAACAGCAGTATGTGAAGTGTGGTGGAAATAAAGACGGACATTTTATTCCAACTGATAAACACTGACTGATTCCTCTAAGGAAACCAATTTTTGTACCTATTTTCTTCGATACATAGTCAACGTGATCATTTAGTTTTAGTTCTCTATCAATAACAAGTCCTAAGTATTTCATATTTTTTACATGTTCCACATTTTCGTTAGTTCTTTAAAAGAGTTGTATAAACAATTTGAACCAATGAACATCCATTTGGGTTTAATTTCATTTACCTTTAACTTATTTTATTTGAATTTATTTGAGACGTGGCTTAATTCTAGGTTTACTCTCTCCTCCAACTGATTGAAATCATTGTTAGCATAATATATCAACGAATCATCTGCAAAAAAGTAGATTTTACATTTTTCCAAAACATTCCCGAGGTCATTGATATACAATGTAAACAGCAGTGGCCCAAGGACGCTTCCTTGGGGCACCCCAAAGCTATTTACAATAGGTCCAGATTTATTATTATTTATTTTAATTATTTGTTTACGAATTGAAAAAAGCCATATGCTTTTAATTTTAATAATAACATTTGCCCGTCAATCGTTTTGAAAGCCCTTTTAAGATCTATAAATACTGCACATATTCTTGTTTCCAGTATGTGTATGCATTTTTACTAATATCAAATGGATAAAAAATAACAATCTGCTACCGCAGGATTAATTCGTTTTCAGCAACCTATTCATTGTTTCATACAGCAGAATAGGCAATAAAAAACTTTGGTAAGATGATAATCTGTTTCTATTAAATCGGAAAGGCGTGGCTCGGATTGGGCCGGCTCATTTTATATGCATGAACTTTTGAAAACTATTAAAAGGAGATTAGAAGATTAGTTCAAACTATTACGTACTTTAGTTGAATCGTTTGTGGAAACGGAATATAAAGGAACTTATATTTACAAAGAGTATGTAAATTGCTTCCGAAGAATTATAATTAAAAATATAATTAATTTTTAGTAAAATATATATAATAGTAAAACAATATATAAAAATTGAAAATCGTTCTTATAGTCCAAGATCCCAGAGCCCCCAGACCTACGTCATTTTAGCAATGCTAACATTTTCACAGTAAATGTATAATGTGTAGATAAAACCGTATTGCGTACGTACGTATATGAAACATAATATTTTTAGTTGCAAACTCCTCTATGAAATCCTTATTTTACTATAAGGAACGTAACCAGACTGCAACCAACAGCTACTCTCCGGGCTATGTGCCCCGCCGAGCGCTGAATTACAAGTTACAAGTCTGGCGCGTTAAGTGTAATAATTGTATATTACCATCAAAACGCTAATGCTTCGATTGCAACAAACACCAGCCGAAAGACTGATCCTACTTAAAGGAGCTCTCTTGCCAGTCGTCACACACCACTTGCAGACTGCAGTTTCGAGCTGTTGGCTCTCGTCAGTGCAAGGTAGGCATGCGACGACCGGCACGAGGATCCTTTGACTATTTGGTACATCCCGGTATTTTTACAATAGCGATATGTAAAATAGTCAGCAGGCGCCATCTAGCGGTGTTGCAATCGAAGCACTAGCGTTTTGATGGTAATATGCAACTATCAAACTTAACGCGCCAGACTTGTAACTTGTAATTCAGCGCTCGGCGGGGCACATAGCCCGGAGAGTAGCTGTTGGTTGCAGTCTGGTTACGTTCCTTATAGTAAAATAAGGATTCTATAGAGGAGTTTGCGACTAAAAATATTATGTTTAATATTCCGCCCTCTAAAAGCACATTAGAACTAAAAAATATGAAGTTTCATTAACAGCCGTCCGTGGTGTAGTGGTTAAGAAGCCGGATTTTCAAGCGCGAGGTAGACGGTTCGAATAGCGTCTTTTGCTTTGTTTGATTATTTTGTTTGGGGCTACGTGAAGGGTAAGGTTTATTTCACTAAACCTCGTGATTTGGAAGAGCTGAGGCAACGCATAATAAACATTTTTGCAAAAATACCACCTCAAATGATAAGAAGTGCTATTGAAAATTTTTACGTTCGTCTCGGACAATGCCAAGAAGTCAATGGGCACCACTTTGGACACCTGCTATAATCTTGAAATTAAAACCTGCTAGCGTAGCAGTTAAGCTGTAAACTAATTGCCTCAACTGGCCGAAATCCTCACTTTGCATTAAATGGCTGAGTTACATCCTTGCCTTCACTGGCTGGGATCAAGAACTTTTCCGAAGTGGCTGAATTAAGAGGTAAAACCACTGTTAGTTTTTTTTAATCGAGTTTTTTATTGCCCTGTAAAAAATGTAAATTGAAAATTACTAGCTGCTAATAAATTTACAGAATGTTAATAGTTGTTGTAATTTCCGCACGACCGTGTAAAATCACTGTTCTCAAAACAGCTCGGGAAGTCATTCACTCTGAGATCAGTAGTTTTACTTTTCGTATTTTTTTAAGTATGCGTTCAAGACTTTCATGGTTCCACTCAATTTTTTTGCGATTACAGCGACACTTTGCGAGAATAGAAAAAAATGCCCGATATAAAATTCACGTATTTTTGGCCGTAGAATCCGAATCCACTATAAAAAATAGGGATTTTAATTACAAATTTTAAAGTTTCCCCTCACCCCACCCACAGGGTGGTGGGTGTTGGGGTCATTTTGGTATCAGTAGATAGTTTTTTGAAAAATTTTTGAAAGTATTTTTTTATTTTCCGATTTGATGCAAACTGTTCGAGATTTTTCACCGTTCCCATACTTTTCTAACATTCGGTATATAGAAACCAGCTAAGCTACTTTAACGTAAAAGTAACTACGCATGCGTTTTTACCTAGATATTACACACTTATTGTGAAAATCTTATGCTGAAATGATGTAGATCTGGAGGCTTTGGGATCTTACTCTATAAAAAAATATTCGTATTAGGTATTTCAGTTGCTAATCGAGCCGAAATACATCTCGTACAAAATGTAGAAAAAAGAGACGCTAATCGAACCATCTACCTCGCGCTTGAAAATCCGGCTAAAGTCGAGGCAAGAATTCAAGCGATGCACGTCACGAGTGATCTCATTAAAGAAATTTTAATACTAACATAATTTTTAATCATTAATTACGTTAAAAAGAGTAATTCTTGACACCCAGTTATTAAGCTTTTTTCAGAAATAGGTGCAGTTTAATGGGGCTTCACGATTCTTAGCAGTATTGACTTATTTATGGAATCGATCTGTGACGTGCATCGCTTGAATTCTTGCCTCGACTAAACTCAACCACTACACCACGGATAGCTGTTAATGAAACTTCATATTTTTTGCTATATGAACGTAATAGTAAGATTTTTTATTTACCTTT
This sequence comes from Leptura quadrifasciata, assembly GCA_963675555.1. Classification (NCBI taxonomy): domain Eukaryota; kingdom Metazoa; phylum Arthropoda; class Insecta; order Coleoptera; family Cerambycidae; genus Leptura; species Leptura quadrifasciata. Next base: position 3,786,608 of record OY776681.1, on the reverse strand, counting down.
AGTACCTATTATCTGTAAAAGGGCCTGGGATCCTCTTTTAAGTAACTACTGACAGTGTAGTATTTTTTAAATTTTTTACACTGGCAGTAATATTTCTAATTAACATATTACTAAAATTATTATAGAAAACTACTAAGAAACCAATCCTTGGGTTGGTTTTAAGCGTGTTTCATACTGGTTTTCTCGAATAGGAATTTACAAATGCACAAGTGAAATTTTCCTCTCGCGATCCTGAGCGGAATAATAAGGTATTCCGAAAGGGATATTTTACATATTAAACAGCATATTAAAACTTTATTACACAGCATAGCATCAAATAAAGCACCTCCTTGTACTTGTAATATAGTAATTATTAATATTTGGTTTTATTATTCTTTGTGCAGGAAACTCAACTGAATAAGCTGAATATTAAACTGCTATATATGCACATAATATCGTCCTTTACATAAAACTTACTTAAATATAGTTTCTATTTATTATTTTTTTTTGGCAGCGAAAAATGCAAATGCACATTATTCAATCAAGCACAACATTTCAGTCTCATCGCAAGAAGGAATCTAAAATAAATGTTGAGTTTTAATTTGCCATAATAAACTCATCACAATTTTACATCAATTTGTTCATTGTTTCTTAATAGCAATAATATAAAATACCTGGAAAATGAAAAACCAGGAACAACAATTAACAGTGAACAAAGCCTATTTCGAAAAATACGCCGAACCGTCAGCATCGTAACGAACTAAAAATAAATATTAATATAATCAGTATTCTTTATAAGGATTCTAATTTAGTTGGTTTCTTGGAATCTGCTTTCGTCAGCCTGCCCGTGAAGTACAGCAAAGTAAAACTTCCAGACCAGAATATTTTCGCAAATTTCCATAAAATGAACCTACAAAATAGGACATAAAAACGGGTAATTATAACTAACCCCTGCGAACGGGCGGTCTTAATAATCCCCTTTTATACAAAGGGGGCGAGTTTGGATACCTGCTGCAGGGTTTAAAAAAGATCCCTGCGCTTCATCGAATGTAATACGGAGCCCTGTTGACGTGCGAGAAAAATTTACATTGAAAATTTCACACCTCTACTCCTCTACATTTTAACCAATAAGATACCTTAATTTTGACTAGTTACCATGGCAATTAAAAAAATTTCCAGAAATTTTTTCGAGGCGCCACGATATTTAAGTGAAAATTTTTTGGCAGTTGAAAAGGTAAACATATGATCTACAACCATTAAATAATGTAGATGTACCTGTGAATAATGCAAAATTTCTGAATTAACATTATTATTTATTATTCGCTATAAAGTTTCATTAAACAGAAAACACAAATTTGTTAAATTATTATGCATTAACAATTTATAATTCAAAAAACGTAGGGTGTACAAACATAGTAAGATTTAAATGTTGCTTGAATTCTAACCCATCCTCTCTTCTTAATGGTGAATAGGAAGGTGACGAATTAATTAGATGTCTGTGTTTTAAGACATATATGTAATATTTTGAATCAATTTTGTTCAAATCTCTTTTACGCAAAAGGCCATATTTACTTGACATCTGCAGCAGACTTTCTTGGATTTTCGTAAACAAACCATTCGACTCTAACGCTTCCTGGTCGCAATCTTCCATTAAATTCGTTAAATATATTAATCTTGGATGCCATATTTGCGCTTGGCTCAACTCTTTGCAGTATTTACATAAATTGTACTTTTCAAAGCATTCCATTTTTCTCAAATTGTTTAACGCAAATACTTACAAGAAATGTTTTACATAAAAATATCTTTGTTTGCTGGTTTACTATACAGTAACTTAATGTAATTTACCAATATAAACCTCATCTGTCAAAAGCATGGCCGCCTATATCACGGCCACCTACTGCAACAAACCATGTTAATATTATATTTTTTAAATTAGAAGTGTTATGGATTACTTTAACAAAAAATACATTTCTACCACCTTTAGTAACCTAAAATTATGAAAGGGCGATAGGCTGAACTAATACCCATCTAAGCTTTAGCATTTGGTGTAACTAAAGTTGGTAATTTTTTTTTATTTAACGAAATATGGTGGATATACCTATATGATTTTTTTAGAATTTATTTCATGTTGAACTAATATCTTCATTGGCAAATCTCTAATGATGTCGACTAATAAGCAAAATAATAACGAAATAAATTTAATTATTATAGGTTTTATTAATATTAAAACACAATTATTATAAATGTTTGTCGGCTGGCTTGAATTGGTGGGTTGAATCTGGGTACTTTCTGTTTTATTTTGCATTGTGCTCTGATCATGATTAAACTTGCTAGTACTTGATGAAATTCTCCTCATGGATTCAATCATCTGATGATGATGTTCAACGTCCAATTGTAAGTAAGATTTGATTGACTGACTATTACTGTGTCCAGTAATTTTAATGAGCTGTTGTTCACCAACTCCTTCCTTGGCCAATTTCGAAACAGCTGTTGCTCTTGCAGAATGATTAGTTATTTTTACTTTTCTAGTGTCAATTCCTATATCAGAGGCTGCTGATTTAAACCATGAAGATACAATGTTCTTACCAACTGGGTTATTCTTGTACCATCCTTTCGAATTGGGTTGACTCCAGTATGGGCTTGTTGTTAAGAATAATCTATCGGTCTGAATAAGATTTCCCCTTTTTTCCATCAACTTCTTAAACAAACGAACCGGACACATTTGCGGATTGTCGAAATTTGTAATCAACCATTTACTATCCGACAGTTTTTTAGAACCACCTTGTGTGGTTTTGGAGAATATTGTATTATATTCTATCCGACCTTTTGGGTTTCCGAAATTATCAGTTTCTTCTTTGAAGTATTGGATACACGCAGAATATCCTTCCCCTCCTCTCCATGCCAGCTCATGTGAAACTATGTGAAAAAATTTACGCTGCAATCCATCTGGAGTATTTTCATCCCACATTTCAATAATTTTTTTGTATTCGTCACTGGTTAAGGCTGAAGCACTCACTTTTCTTTTTAATGGGTCTCTCTGTAATTTTTTGCGCTTAGCATCGCGTGCAGCTCTGGCGGTCGCAAATTCCACATCAGAAAACGGATTAAATTTTATTTTATATTTTTCGTAATAAATTTCTTGTAACTGCTTAGGAGTAGAGTTCCACATCACTTTGACCACACTTTCCTTATAATCTTCAAAATTTTTCTTTTTCATATTAAAGTCCTCCAATATAGTAGCCACCTGTGCTACATTCATACACTCATGAATATTATACAACTTTTCGTCACAAAATTCAACAAACTGTTTCCATACACTTGATTTTGATTTTCGGGTGTTATCTGGTGTTATATTTTGAATTTCTTGTCTAATTACTTGTTGATTTTCTTTACCAAATCGCGACATTTCGCTATACACTTATTAAACTCAACGTACAGACCTTTTAAACTAGTAATTATTAAGGCTTTGTGACAGAACCGGTTAAACAAAAATACTCTGGCCAACTTGACAAGCAGTGAAATTAATTTAAAATGTCAGGTTGGATTAATAATTTTTTTCCAAATTATGGTGTTAAGTGGTGTGAAATTTTCTTACCGTATACCACGCAAGCTTCAATTATTCCTGGAAATAATTTAAGTTCTTGTGATATTATAAGTGAAAAATCATTAATTATCACTATAACATTATAAACATAATCTTTAGGTTTTGTTTGTGCTGGCGAATTTATTTACTAGCGGATTACCGCAGACATATCCGAGGTCTTCACCCTTCTAGATCGTTAATAATTTGTCTTCAGATTTATTCTGCAACGATGAAAAGTCCAAGAATGTTACAGATAAACGTGTAGACATTTATTCGACTGCTTTCCATATAAAATGCATTTGTCACAAACTATCAGTTAGTTATTATCTGAGGATAATACAGTGTGATTCACTCAAAACTCTCCAAGCAGATTCCGTGGTAAAGAAAAGAGACATTCAAACTTTATAAAAACGAGTCGTTAGATATTCATGATGATTTTATTTTATTTCTCAAATATTGCCAATGACAGTGGCATCTGCGGCATCGCGATGCCGGAAAAAAAATTTCGATTCAAATACTTTGGATGTATAGAATTAATAGAGTATGTTCAATTCCAAGTACTTTTCGTGTACACTCTTTTCCATTAAAACCAGTGGTTTTCGAGAAAAATCAAAAAAATCCCCAGTCGAATACTTGGCAACTAACAAGAATATTAAGATTCGCTAAAATATGATCACTAGTTAAAGTATATACGATTGGAATTGAAACTGGACAGTTTTAAAGCACAGGACCGTGCGTACTGAACTTGATATTTTGTCCTATATATTTGGCAATGGTATTGAGATTCGAACGGTAGTTGAAACTGTGCAGGCGAGTTCGAGACTGGCAATGTAATCAGCCTGAATGAACCATCTACGACTGCACTGGTTTAAAGGTAATAAAACGGACAGGCCTACTACCACAAAAACTCGTAAATCGTTTCTTTATCTTGGAACGTGGAAGTCTAATATCGTGCTGTCTATGTGCCAGTGCAGCGCATAAATACCTATTATAATATCAAGCGTAGGAGTTTAGTTAGTTACTGTTCATATTTATAAATATTTACAACTGTATAAAAGGTAAAATATTTTAATTATTTACTAATTTACCATGGCTTTCTGGAGACCATTTGAAACAGAGGACAATATAATACCGCCCGAAAATCTTATCATTTTGTTATGACAAGCATTTCTATTTACCTCCGCCCATGTACAATAAAGAGATGCCGACTGTTTTAGCCAGCTTTTAGTTTTTATACGGTTTCAATTCCAATCGTATATACTTTACAATAGGTAGCTTTAACTTTAAATGATTCGCAATTTATTATTTATTAGCTTCGCCTGTATGTTTGTTTGTTTGTAACGGAAATTTTGAACGTGATTCTCACCCATTTCAAAACGTCAGATTAAACTGAAACTTTGTACACTTATCAATGTCCGATGACAATACAATAATTGACAACTTTGTCCTAATGTCCTCAACAGGATCGTCAGGATAAAATAAAATTTAAAAAATGACTAATCTATTGTCGAGATTTTGCGGGAGGGGCCCTCGCTTAAGCTAATACCGCAGAACACAAAAACGGTTTGAGTTTTGCACGTTTCTCGTATTATTGTATAAGCATCAACACCCAGCGTTCGGCGCTAGTTAAGCAATCGCGGTACAGTTTGTGATCATGGCATACCAGAGTACATATACGTAACTTCAGAATTGTCTGTAACGTATTTGCCGTTGTATAAGCCCTTGTTAAACGCTAGTTCCAACTTTAATACATACATTATGATGTAATATTAATCATGTACTACTAGCGGATACTCAGCGGATTAGAAAAGCAGGATGTATCAGCTGGTTTCTATTGTATATGATGCTAATTTTAAAATTCACCCAATCCAATATATTGGTGAGAAACGTGCCGATGGATGAATGGCAAGAGAGTGACTAAAAATTTCATGTCGCTAACCCCAACCTCAGGGAACCGGGCACACCATATTGTAGAAGAGCCTTACCCTTCCATCGGACCACTGGGAGGGTTGACCGTTTAATTGTCCGTTACTCGTGGGAACAACAATGAAAAAAAGGAAACTACAACACAAAAAAAGGTTAACAGAAAAAAAATTATAGTTTTAAAAAACTAAAGAAAACACGCAAACTAAAAAGTAAAAAATAATGTTTAAATATTAAAATTTTGTTCAACAGCGATAGAAAGTCCACTAACTCAATATACTTAAATGATTTTTAATAAGTTTAAAATAAGAATGAAGAGATTGACAAAAAAAATTCATTTTATTATAAAAAGCGTGAGGTGCTTTTTACGATATTTTTATAATTATTTTACTTTTATCAATAGTTACCAATAAAATATTTATAACAATTGATATAAAGCAGAAGGTAGAGCAAAAGTGTACACCTATGTGCGCGTCGCTCTTGTGCTAACTCCTGAGACAGTTTGGGTGAGAATCACGTTCAAATATTCCGTTACAAACAAATAAACAAACAAATAAACATACAGGTGAAGCTAATAAACAATAAAAAATAATAAATCTCGAATCATTTAAAGTTAAAGCTGCCTGTTGTAACTAGTGATCACATTTTAGCGAATCTTAATGTTCTTGTTAGTTGCCAAGTATTCGACTGGGAATTTTTTAAACAATATTTTTTACTTCGGTTTGCTATTAAAACCTGTTTTTTTTTAGTTTTTAAACTATATATTTTTTCTTATTTATTATGTAAGTCTGTTAAACCGGTGAGCGGATACTAAAATAATATTACATTTTATTTTCTTTTTTTCCCAAATTTGTAGGCATGGAAAGTTTTTTATATTACTCTATGTGTATCTATTTTTATAAATATAATAAAAAATTTGTACCTACAATTTGTTTTTAATTACTCTTAACCTACGTACCTCACAAAACGCACAGGTTATGTTACAGTCGATAACATTTGAAATCGAATAACAATAACAAAAGCTACCAACAACTTCTGACGCAAAATTAAAGATTAAAGTTCCTAGTAATATAGGGACTTTAGTTGTAATGTACATCAACTAACTGTCACCGTCACTAATGTCAGATTTTATATGGAATTCTGCGTTGCAACTATAGTCCCTAGATTACTAGAGATTTTAATTTACGTTTGAATTTGGCACTACCTCTTGGATACAAAATGGATTCCAATTGCGGTACTTTAGTAATCTAGGGACTTTAGAAAATCTATGCAAAATTGTGCAAATCTGGAAGAATATATGGCAGGAAAATAATTTCAATTTTGTGATTCGAGGAGGGCCAGGGTACAATTGTACTAGAATTAGTAGATACAATCTCCTTGTTTTTAGTAATGCAATGCCCATTTCAAAAATCTAGTACAATTTGTATTGAACACCGTAATTGAAAAAAGGAAAACACGCTCTATACCATATGGCATTGCCGACAGCCGGTATCTTAGACACCGAATTTGAATTGTGCAAAATTTAACGATTATAATTGCTAGAAAATGGTTTTATCTATGGCGCGGGGTGGGGGGTGAACGTAATTTTTCAAGAGGCTGTGAGGGCTAATTGGAGGTTGTGCAAAATTGTGAAAAATGAAACGTTTATAACAGCTGTAAACTTATTTACATTCGCGCAAGGGGGGGGGGCAACCGTCAATTTTGCACCCCCATACGTTTTCCCTTTCCAGTTCCTAGGGCAAGGTATGCAAAATTCTGAGATAGGGTGTGCAAAATTGTAACGTACATTTCGGTTTGGATACTGCAGTTGGGGGGGCAAACTTGACCGACCCAATTTATCACTGGCTTTTATAAATTTTTCTCCAAGTTTACTTCCTTAGCCATCTTGCCTTAATAGGTGAATATTTAGTACATTAATCTGCGAAAAAGCTGTATTGCTAGCAGCGTTTGTAATATACCCACCTACTATTATTATTCTTTTTTAACTAATTTGCAGACTTTGCTTCGCAAAATTAAACCTTTAATTTCAAATTATGTGCAGTTACTCCTATATTAAATTCCTTCACAACAGAACCGCCACCCCTATCATTAATCTCCGTCTAACCAATTGTAAATTATACACATATATGACAAATCGATTGTGATCATGGCATGTTGTCTGTACGTGTACTGAACATTAACGCGACAACTATTATTATTGAATACCATTTTGCCCAGTGGTTTGTCTGACCCCTTACTCTATGCTGTGTGGCCATTCAGGTATGACGAAACTCGCTCTGAGCGAGCCGCATTTCCGGCAGTCCGGAACAATGCATCAATGCTAACTTTACACCCTATTCGAACGTCCAGCTACCTCTATGACTTTGGCTCGTTAGACCGCAGCGAAAAAAATTCATATGTATCGACCATGTCTGTGTTCATTATATACTTGTGTAGAAGTAAAGAAGTATTGTTTGAGATATATTATGTTATGTACCAGCAAACACATGTTCATAGACTCAAAATATGTTGGCATGGGCAGTTTTGTTGTAAACTTATATGATATAGCCATAGAAAATAAAGGGGCCTACAAATACATTAAAAAAATACATTTTATATTGAGTACGTTCACCTTAATGAAATAAAACAATTTCATATGCAAAATGCAATCATATGTGCCTTTGGAATCCTTCAAATAGAGGGCGGAATATTAAAACATAATATTTTTATTAGCAAACTCCTCTATAAAATCCTTATTTTATTATAAGGAACGTAACCAGACTGCAACCAACAGCTACTCTCTGGGCTATGTGCCCCGCTGACCGCTGAATTACTAATTACAAGCCTGGCGCGTTAAGTGTAATGATTGCATATTACCATCAAAACGCTAATGCTTCGATTGCAACAAACACCATCCGAAAGACTGATCCTACTTAAAGGAGCTCTCGTGCCTACCTTACACTGACGAGAGCCAACAGCTCGAAACTGCAGTCTGCCAGTGGTGTGTGACGGCTGGCACGAGAGCTCCTTTAAGTAGGATCAGTATTTCGGCTGGTGTTTGTTGCAATCGAAGCATTAGCGTTTTGATGGTAATGTGCAATTATTACACTTAACGCGCCAGGCTTGTAACTTGTAATTCAGCGCTCGGCGGGGCACATAGCCCGGAGAGTAGCTGTTGGTTGCAGTTTGGTTACGTTCTTTATAGTAAAATAAGGATTTTATAGAGGAGTTTGCGAATAAATTGTTTTAATTGTTGTAATAATAGCAAACCGATCTAAAAAGTAAAAAAAAGAATGAAGTGATTGACAAAAAAATTCATGTTATTGTAAAAATGATGGGGGTGCTTGATATCAATTGTTATAAAAATTTTATTAGTAGCTATTAATAAAAGTAGAACTATAAAAATATAGTATAAAGCACCCCAAGCTTTTTACAATAAAATGAATTTTTTTTGTCAATCACCATTCTAATTTTTTACTTTTTAGTTCGATTTGTTATTAAAGCGCGTTTTCTTAGTTTTTTTAAACTATGTTTTTTTAGTCACCCTCTTACCATTCATCCCTCGGCACGTTTCTCACCAATATATTGGATTGGGTGAATTTTAGAATTAACAGCGGCGCCTCTGGCAAAATGTCGACAATAGGTTAGTCATTTTTTTCAAATTTTATGTTATGCGGATGATCCTTATAAGGACATTAGGACAAAGTTGTCAAAATATTGTATTGTCATCGATTCTTGATAAGTGTGCAAAGTTTCAGTTTAATCTGACGTTTTGAAATGGGTGAGAATCACGTTCAAAGATTCCATTACATACAAACAAACATACAGGTGAAGCTAATATAAAGCGTGTAAAAATGGAGTTGTATTGCCACATTACAGGTATTGTCTAATACATATAATGAGTGTTTTGAACTAAAGAAGGTATGTGGCAATAAAGATTCTGTGAATGTCTACAAGCGACTAACAGCTGAATATAAGGCAGAAATAAATAAAGTCAAATTGAGAAGCAATGATAATTACATAAATAAAAGTTCAAATAAACAGAAGGCTGCCTGGAAAATAATAAATGATAAACGTCTTTCTATCTCCAGTTAGCTTTAAGGAAATTCGAAATATTATTAACAAACCCAAGTATATATTTTATAGTTTAAGTAATGATGGTTTAAGTAATGAGCTCATAAAGCTAGTAGCTCGAAAGATTTGACTAATAACTCGCTATCTATAAGAAAGGTGACTATAATGAACCATCTAGTTTCCGACCAATTTTAATCATATCGGTTATTGGAAAAATATTTGAACTACAGTTCTTAAAAACGATTAGTAGATTATGTTGAAAAGAATAAATAATCTTAATTTGGCCGCTGATCTGGTAAATCAACGGTATTGGCACTTTGTGAAATTACTGCACATGTCTGAAGCTTTTGGAATTTTGTACATCAAAATTCTATGACTTGTCAAAATCTTTTGATAATGTTGACCATAATACTTTATTGACTAAACTTGAGTACTATGATGTACGCGACATTACAGTAAATCTTTTTGCATCATATTTATGTGACAGATCTCAGCTGGTTAAACGGAATAATGTAGTATCTAACCAGGAATTTATTAAATTTGGTGTTCCTCAAGGATCGATTAGGATAGGACTTGTTCTCTTTATTATTTATGTCAACGATCTATTTACAAATATTGATGACAACATTCTTCCAGTTTGGTGATGATATAACTTTGTTATTTCAAAGTAAAATCTTCAAATGAAATACTAAATGATATTGAATTTTTTGAAAATCTGTTACAAAAATAATAATAATAATAAACGATTTTTATTGAGATAATAAATATCTACAATATAGTGCGAAGTTGCAACTTCCTAAGCTTGAACTTGGATAAGACTAATACACTTGACTTTGCAGTGGTACCTTCTAATGTTGTAAATAACGATCCTGTAATGTCATTAGGTATCTTTCTTGATAGTTCTTTAACTTTTGTACATCATACTAATAAACTGTGCAATCGATTATCAACTCTAATATTTCTTCTTAGGCAATTACAAAATGAACTTAATGCTAATTACTTGAAGATTTCTTATGTTTTTAATTTTTCATAGTGTAATGGTGTATGTTATTATACTATGGGGTAATACTTATCATGCACAACAGGTCTTCGTATTACAGAAGAAGAATACGTGTTTTAGCTAAAGCTGAGCCTACTGACTCTTGTAGACCTTTATTTAAGGACATGTGTATTATGACCTTACATTCATATTTTATTTATTACTATTTGCTATACATTAAAAAGAGAAGTATGCTGGGTTCTATTCTAACTCAGGAGGAGGTTCATGGTTATTTATCGCACATTTTAATACGGCATATGAATAAATTCCTTACTAATAGTACTAATAAATGGTACCACGGTACCGATATGGTTCCATTTGAAAAAATAATTTTGGTGAATTTTATTTGCTCATAAATTACGTAATTTAGTGTTTTTAACGGGATTTTGATTTTTGTAGCATTACACGGGTCATTTAGAATAAATCGGAACCGTCATGGCACATTTAAATGGAAAACTAAAAATTATATTATAAAAAAAATTGATGTTTGAAATGTCACTTATTTGGCATCGTTGGATTCAGAAAATTATGCGGAATTCAAAAATGCGATAATATACGGGGTGTTTCATAAATAAAGTCTATGATTAGTATAGCCCTAAGAGTTGTAATCTAATAGTTTAGAAGCTACAGTTGTTGTGCAGAATTGAGAACCACATTTCGCATTTTGGATATGCTAGTATTAAATATTTCTATATTATTATATAAAGAATCATAGTTGGAACACATACGGTGAAGAGGAGAAAATAACAGCAAATTTGTTCTTGGTGCAGGCAAATAGAATAGAGACGAATGCGAGCGAGTCTGCAAATTAGGAACATGGAATCTAATGCAACTAAGAATTTCAGGGCAGTCAATAGTGTCATTTAAAATCTTAAAAGGGAATACAATACGTCCGACGTAGTTGAAGATCACTCGTGTTGAATCTATGTAATAAGTCACAATGTGGAAAACCTCTCTCTGGATAATTTCCAGAACTTTTGGAACCAGAGGTATTTAAGAAAACGCCTCTGAGGTTTTTCAATGCTATATTTATGATTTTCATAACCAGGACTCCAGACTATTGAAGCATATTCAAGTCTTGACCTCACAAATGAATTAAAGAGAAGTTTCAGTGTATTTTTGTTAAATTCTTTGCAATTACGGATAATGTAGCCTAAATTTTTGAAGGAATTAGCGGTGACTTGATTGATATGGCTAATAAAAGATAACTTTGGATTGAACATCCTAGATCTTTGAAATGGCCACAGCTCTTCAGTTATTCATCACTAATTGTATAGATAAATTTTATTAGATTTTGTGCACGAGTGTATGTCATAAAGCTACACTTTGAGATATTTAACTGTAAATTGTTTACGCTACACCAAGACCATAGTTGTACAAGATCGTTTTGCAAATCAACACAGTCTTCTGCACTAGTGATAGATGTAAAAATTTTTAGGTCATCGGCATAAAGTAATATTTTGCAGTGTAAGCCAATAACGATATCATTTATAAAAATGTTAAAAAGCAATGGTCCAAGAACAGAACCTTGGGGAACACCTGATGTCGCTGAGATGTCCATAGACCAAAATCCACGGTATTGTACATTTAGTCGTCTATTTACCAAGTAGGATTCAAAAAAGTTTAGGAAGTGCTCAGTTAGAATTCGGAGCAAAATTTCGTGGTCCAGTCTGTCGAAGGCTTCAGAAAAATCTGTATAAATGACATCTACTTGGCCTCCAGCATCCAACTGATCAGCTATGAACTGAGTGATGCACACCAGATTGCTGGTGGTAGAGCGATTTGGCATGAATCCTTGTTGATCGAAGCAAATTTGAGATTTGACGTGATTAAAGAGAATATCGTATATTACGTTTTCAAATAATTTACTAAAATTGCACAATATTACTATTGGCCTATAGTTTTCAATAGCACATCAGAACCTGTAGTGGTTTTGGGAATTGCAATTCATTATCTATCTGACTTCTAACTGACCCAGATTATTGTTATGTTTGTTATAAATTTATCTGTGATTTACTTATGTATGTTATTTACCTAATTGTTTTACGTCATTTACTAATTGTCTTTATTATATACAATTTTTTTTATAACTTAGTAAGTTAGTATGCTACTTAATTCATATTTATATATTCTGTCCTATTCTAATATCTATTTTTAATTCTTGAACGGTTTTTGGGGTCGATATCCATACAGAAAGATATTTCAAAGTAAAGAAATTGGGAATTAATCAATTGTAATATTTTGTTTCAACCCTCTGGATTATGCATTCAGAAAATACGCAATTACTGGCGGTTTCCGGTTTACAACGGATGAAGGGATTTTAAAATCCTTAAATTATTGTAATATATTTTTTAACGTTCTTCTTCATTACTGAAATATGTGAAGATATTAATATTGTTACTTTGAAAATGAATATTTATGTGGTAGACTCGTTAGTGCAAACAGTTTGCAACTAATCTTACTATTGAATATAATATCGCCAAGAGGGGAGGCTTCGATAATTCTACTTAATTTACTGTTTGCATATTCAAACTTTAAGTAAATAGGGTGGTAGCAATTTATAAGCAAAGGTATACAAATTTCGAGTGGTTTCGTGACGAAATGTGTTTACTTTTGCTTTAGGCCTTATATTACAAAATGCTCCTTACGCCAATACCCAAGAGTTGTACCTACTTCATGCAAAGCTCTGTCCAATCCTTGGCTTAAAATTATTGGAAGTGATATAATTGTAAAACCGCTGCCTAAGGAATCACTACTTCCATGTCCAGATTTTGTATCCAGGTCTTATGCACACTAAATCCCAATGTAATATTTTATTCCTTTTAATAATAGAGTGGGGGTGGTAGACTGGGCGGTTTGTAAAAAAAATTTAGAAGTCTTTCGTTCTCGTATACACACTAAATCCCAATTTAATTTCTTATTTCCTTAAACAATAGGATGGGGGTAGTAGAGGGGGTAACTAATGCCAAAATAAATTTTAGAGGCCCTTGGTTCAAATCCCAATTTAATTTGGCGGTGGCAATGCTAAAAAAGTTTCGTTATGTATATACACTAAATCACATTTTAATGTTTTACTCCCTTTCATAATAGTGTGGTGGGGGTGGTATTGGGGGTGATAGTGGGGGGGTGGAGGTGGTGGCTGATGCCAAATAAATTTTGGGACCTTAACTTTTTGTACATGCCCTAAATTGAAATTTTATGTACTCTTATTTGCTTGTTTTGCCTATTTACCCTTATTTACCCCATTTACCCCCGAACCCTTCAACGGAATTAGATCAAAATATAATCTAGTTCCAGATCTCGTTACAATACATAAGTGTACCAAATTTCAAGTTAATATAATAAACGATTCCAGAGTAAACGTGCGCACAAAAAAAAGTTACAGACAGACCGGTATACAGACCGACAGACAGGAAATTTTTTTCGCTCAAATATAAAATCTCGACTTTTTATGACATTTTAAGCCTATTTCAACAAAAAAAATTATTTTTTTTGCGTTACCATACTACCACTGGACGTGGAAGTAAAACTACCACCAGTGTACCAGTTAATTTTTTTGATCACTTATATTTCTAATTTATTGTAGTATCAGAATAAATCAACTAAATGTGACAATTTTATTTCTTAAGGTCTCATTTAAACTGGCGTAGGTATAACTCAAAACACAATAATAAGTATACAGGGGGTACACTATTACCTTTGATAAAGTTATTATTATTATTATTATTATTATTATTATTAGCCGTTACTCGAGTCCGAGTATAAAAATGTTACAGTCGATAAATTGTGTGCAATAAAAAACAAGTAACAGGTGTAGTTTATTGTAATTCCCATTCATGTACGGTGCACACGACTATGGCTATAGAGGCCAATTCGGGAGAGCACATGTCGACCGCAGTCAGGACAAACATAGACCTGGTTAGGTCTTGGATTCGGCCTTCTTGCAGCAACATTTCCTTGATAGCTGGCCACAACCCCTCGCCATTCGGTTCTGTCCGCTGCAAGCTGTTCCCATTGCTCGTCTGCAATACCGCAGGATTTTAGATTTTCATGGAGAGCGTCTTTGAACCTCTTTCGTTGACCGCCACGCCTTCTTCTACCGCTTAGCCATTCACCATAAAGTGTACATTTAGGAAGGCGGTTATCATGCATACGATGAACGTGTCCTGCCCATCTTAGGCGTGCTCTTGAAATAAGCACCTCAATTGGAAAGCTGTTTGCTCTCCTGAGTACTTCCACGTTTGATATGTGATGGAACCAACGGATTTTCATCATACTTCTGAGGTGTCTTTGCTGAAAACGTTCTAATTCTTTCACATGACGACGGTAAGTGACCCAGCTTTCACATCCATATAGCAGTGTTGGAATGACAACTGCTCTGTAGACAGCCATTTTCGTTGACAAAGCAAGGTCGTGATTGTCAAATACTCTCTCTCTAAGTCCCCAGAGTGCTCTAGATGCAGCGTTAATTCTATTGCGAATCTCGCTGTCCATGTTTGCTTTGTCATTAACAACGTTGCCTAAGTAATTGAACTGATCCACCACTTCAAGAGAATTTCCGTTAAGTGTAATGTCTATTTGGTTCACTTGATGAGGAGTTGACATAATCTTAGTCTTTCCAATGTTGATTTTAAGTCCCAAGGAATCATAGCTCTGGGCATACACATCTAAAAGTTCTTGAAGCTCTTCCGGCGTAGAGGCTAAAAGTGCACAGTCATCCGCATACTGGAGGTCACAAATGAATCGTGTGCGTGTCTTCGTGAAAGCTCTAAAGCGCCCTATGTTAAAGAGACCGCCATCAAAACGGTATCTGAGACCTATTCCTCTGACTGTCAGTTTGTTGTCAACAATAATTGTTAGAGCAGTGGTAAACAAATTAAAGAGTAGGGGTGCTAGGACACATCCCTGCCTAACTCCAGTGAGGGTTTGGAAAGGTTCGGTTGCCTCATTATTATACATAACCTGGGCGTTGTTGTTTGTATGTAGACTGCGACATACTTCCACAAATTTTCTAGGGATACCTAAGCGGAACATAATTTTCCAGAGCACTTCCCTGTCCACCGAGTCAAACGCCTTGGTTAAATCAATGAAGGCCATGTGAATTCCTCCTTGATGTTCGAGTGCTTTTTCTTGAAGCTGTTTAAGTGTGAAGATTAAATCCGATGTGCCTCGGTTTGGTCTAAAGCCACTCTGTGTTTCAGGAAGTAACTTTTCCATAACAGGTGTTAGCCTATTTGCCATCGCTTTAGTGAGTATCTTCCCTCCAACAGCCAGGAGAGCTATACCCCTGTAATTTCCACAGTCCGCAGCGCTCCCTTTGTTTTTGAAGAGGTTGATTAAAAGTGTATCACGAAACTCCTGCGGAGCTTGACCACTTTCCCACACGACATCAAACAGTTTTTTGAGGTAGGGTATGAGCTCTGACGACACAGATTTAAAGATCTCAGCTGGGAGTGAGTCGGCGCCGGGAGATTTGTTATTTTTTAGCTGCCCAATGGCGGTTAAGATCTCTTCCGTTGTTAGTGGCTTATCTAAGTCTTCGAAGGTGTCGTATTGAGGGATAAGATTTATAATATCGTGATCGGCTTGACTTTGCTGGTTAAGAATGTTAGAGTAGTGTTCTTTCCATCGGGCTCTTATTTCCTGGTCTTCTTTGAGGAGATTTCCATTTAAATCTTTAATAGGGCTTTGATAAAGTATGATTTGAATAATAGACAACAATGTATCTCGTATAAACATGTCATCTTACTTGAGATTAATGGAACATGAAATGCCTCAGGGACTTGTGCTGGGGTCTCTATTATATATGTCATATAGATGACTTGTTTTATTATTTATTCCTTGACTGTATTATTATATTTGCTGATGGTGTAGCTCTTCGAGATACTTAAAAAAAATGTTTTCTTAACCGAAGTAACCCCCTGGAAGGTCTTAAGGATCTTGTGCTAGGTAAAGAGAGACGAGGCCTTACAATTTATTTTGGACTCCGAACCACTTTTGGAGCAATTATTTTTAATGAAAAATTGTTTCGCCTTGCGGGCCTCGAACCTACTTCGCTAGGCATTCTCAGTTACGTTTTAGCACACTGAGCTACCCGTCCCCTAGCAATAATCTACTAGGAATTACAACGGATTATAAAACTTACTCAGAATTTTTCTTCATAATATTCTAAATTGGGCTAAGCACATTTAACAATTCTCTGTCAAGCTGCATTTTCTATTACGGAGACCAATGACTGCTTTACAGATTTATACGTTGATCTCAGTGTACTACTCATTAATTCACTGTTCGTGCGGAGGATGGTGGGAACTGACTAATTTTCTTATTTGTGTATTTAGTATATTTTTTCATAAAACGCACATATATCTCTTTAAAAGTTCAGTTCTACAAACTTTCAATAAGGTCTCTCTGTTAATCGCTGCCAAGAAACCATAAATTTTGTTATCAGATCAGCCATATCTTCAAAGGGTTCATCGTAAACAGTACTTTTCAAATAACCCCACAAAAGTCTAATGGAGTTAAGTCAGGTGACCGTGCTGGTCAAATGGTAAGACTATTAGCACCAATCCATTTTTCTCGAAATATAATAATTTGTAATAATTTAAACATTATGCAGAGGCGCGCCATCTTGTTGAAACCCAAAAATTAAATTACCCAATTGGAACGTTATCAAATATCACTGACCATTTAACGTGCCTTGAAAAAGATGTGATCCTATTATTTACCCATTGATGGTAAATGTAAATACATTTCTGCATACTTCCGTAAATATTTTCTACCATCACTACATATTTTTTTACACTAGTGAATCAATTGAGAATGAATTATCTACTTTAGGAAAAGTGAAAGGGTTAAATAATATGGTTTTCATGCAAAAATAATGTGGTTCTCATGCAAACACTTTTTACTCTACATATTTTTCAGTAAAATCAATAGAAACTACTACTTGGGACGGTATGCATTTTAATTTTATGTAATTTTTTTGTCCCAAAATTTCACACCTTTTCTGTTTAATATCAAGACAAAGCTACTTTCATCAACATTGTATTTTTAATTATTTACAAACAGAGGCAAGAATGACTGCTATATACACCGCGGGACAACTTTAAACTACACAAACAAAGGCAAGAAGAAATGGGGCGCAATAAATTTAACATAAAGGCACTAACTCGAGGTGACTTGGGGCCAGTAATTCTGAGGAGTTTAGTCGTTAAACCGGGCCAATCAGCAACATTTATCCCGGACAAAACGTCAATTTACAGTCGCATAAAACAAACGGAATGACGTGCTCTCGATATTTGCAGTTGGCTGGAGTTTTACAGCTCCGCGCGACATGTTCGATTTGGTTGAGTCGATAGTTGGAACAAATTACCGGAAAATCCTGGCACGTGAATTATACGGCGGCCAACCACCAGTCACCGTCACTGATATACAACTCCGCCAGCGCCGTAATACGTGCATTTAACGCCATTAGAGGTGCGCTGGACATTAAAATGCACTAAATAAATGCCGGAATTCATTACCAAGACTAAAGATTGCTGCAGAGAAATTTATTTCGACCCACCGACGCGCAGCTCTAAAAGCTTTTCCGGGAATACATTTTGTACAACAAGTAACACTCAGAAATATAGAACAGTCAGTGTTTATCTGTTATTTTTTCTGTTACCGTTGCAAAGATCATTTTTTTTACTGGCATTAAGATTTTGAAATATATTTTTTTTATAATTTCTGAATATGTCTTCCAAACTTCCATAATTCCTTCTAATCAGTCCAGATTGCAAAAAGGCAAAGTTCTACACTACTAAGTAATGTAAATTTTGCAAGACATTGACAATACGAAAGTCACCTCTTTGACATTACTGGATATGACCAAAACTTTTGACTCCTTCGATATTAATTGCCTAATTGCAAAATTAAGTTGTTATGGCATATCTTTAAGTACTTTTTTTGGATTCAAAATTATCTCAATGACAGACAGGGAACTCGATACTTACATTACATAATAGATAAGTTTTGTCTGGTGTTCCGCAAGAATCTATTCTTGGACCATTTCTTTTTAATATATTTATTGCAGATATCTCGAGACGCCCACTACATTCAAAACTATACATGTACGCTGACGATATTCTACTTCTGAATTTCAAACAGAATTTTACATAAATAATGACTGAAGTCTTACATACCAATGGACACCCCAAAATACTCTTGTACTTAATGCTAGACAAAGTTAAAATGTTGTTTTACACAATTTTACAGAGCTGAATGTTCAAATCAATTATGAGATCATTACATCAACTAATAGCGTAAAATTCTGGTATTAACTTTGATTTTTTACTAAGCTTTTCTGGCCACGTTAGTATTATTTATAAAAAAATCCTATTTTTTTCAAACAGTTATATACCTTTAAAACGTATTAGGATACAAAAAATACTGCTTTCGGAAACTATGGTTCTATCGCACTGAAATCACGCAGATATTGTATACGATCCTTGTCTTACTCAAGAAGACAAATACCGTTTACAAAATATTGAAAACTGCTGGGTAAGATATTTTAAAACTGTGCCCCAGTATGGTAATATTACACTACATTTACGAGATTTTAAACTATTAACTATGCTCAAAGGTGCTTTTAGGGGGCAGAATATTAAAACATAATATTTTTAGACGCAAATTCCTCTATAAAATCCTTATTTTACTATAAGGAACGTAACCAAGCTGCAACCAACAGCTACTCTCCGAGATATGTGCCCCGCCGAGTTACAAGCCTGGCACGTTAAGTGTAATAATTGCATATTACCAACAGAACGCTAATGCATCGATTGCAACAACACTGGACCACTAGATGGCGCCTGCTGACTATTTTGCAAGTCGCTATCCTAAGGATACCGAGATGTAGCAAATGGTCGAAGGATCCTCGTGTCGGTCGTCACATGCCTACCTTGTACTGACGAGAGCCAACAGCTCGAAACTGCAATCTGCAAGTGGTGTGGGACGACTGGCACGAGAGCTCCTTTAAGTAGGATCAGTCTTTCGGCTGGTAATCTGCCAATTATTGTATTTTATAGTATAGTATTGTATTGTAGTGTACTGTACTGTATTACAGACCAATGAATTTATTGCCTAGCTTTTCAAAAATATTCGAGAATATGGTCTACAATAAATTGTTGTATTCTTTGGTAAAACATTTTTATTGAGTGATAATCAACATGATTTTTTTTCAAGGTAAAGGTGTTTGCAGTGTTTGAATATACCAACGAACTTCTAATCACCTTAAAAAACAATGAAACCCTATTGACTATATTTATTCCACCGTGATCGCAAAATATTAACTTTGGTATACTAAGCATCAGGTTTTGTTGTTTTGGCTTTCTTTGTCTTTATTATCTATTAATTTTCGTCAGTCAAGCCTTAAACGAAAACCAACAGCATCCGTATAATGAGTCATGTTGAAGAATTTGTCAAACTAAGAAAATCATTTTTTTCGTTATATCGCAAATTTGATACAATTTTTACCATACTATTTTTTGATAATATAATTGTGAACGCATTTCAGCATATTTTAGAAAATACAATACAAAAGTTGTGTATTATAACTACCCGGATAATAAAATATAGGGCGATACTGACCTACTTGTCTTCTGAAATAAATAACGAAATTCTTACACGTTGTCAAAACTTTAATACCTATTCATAAAATGAGTGGCAGTTTTCAAAAATTACAAATACCTTCGAATCTCGACTTCTTGCCCGCCGTGCTTGAAAGTTTTCACATCCCAAGTAAAATGCACAAAAGGAGAAACACTGTTGCTGAAACTTTTCTAATATAAAATTTGCCCCTCGGGCACCGGTAAATATTTGCTACTATGGTATTACATTAAAATTTCTCTTTTAAAACGAATAATAATAAAATGTTTTCGTAATTTGATGGCTTTATATTGTACACGATGTTATGTATATCATGCCTTGAGGTTACCTGAGGTCGCTTCAAATCGTATGAGTAGTTGAAAACATCCAGGTAATTGAAATCAGGTCTTCGAAAAGGCGATGTATTAGGTCCGCCTCCTCCAATCCAATTGTTAAGGCAACTGTTATTTAAGAAGTATCTACACTTTCTCTACGGTGTGGAGCTTACTTACAGTAAATATACTCTTTCTTCTAAGTGATACTTGACTAATACAGGTAGAGAGTCTGTTAGTATAAACTTTATGAGAATAATTATAATTTTTAGATGCTGTGACATGCATATACATCGTGAATCGATTAACTGACCATGCGTCCACCCCCAACGAACAGCAACGTAGTACTTAACCCGTGACTGTCTGACGAATAAATATCCATACACGCTGGGATCACACCTACGTGCGCTGCAAGTTGGTTGCCCATTTATTTGCAAACGCGGCCCGACGTGCGCATTTGCTTGAGTATATTCATGAAAGAATAAATAAATAACACCACAGGTAATTACGACCACCTTTATCCCGGAAGGCTCGAGAAGAGCTTTGTGTGGGAGGGGGCTACACATTTAGAGACAAGGGACACACACCCAATATCCGTGTATAGTGAAAAAATGGTCAGTAAAGTGATAATTACCAAAAAAAGAAGCCTTCACTCAACGCAAATTTACTTCTTAATATCCCATATGAAAGTTAGGTCAACATTTTCTCGTCACGTTTTGCAAACACGACATTGAGACTGAAAAATATCTACTAGCAAACAGAGGAGTTATAGAGAGGAATATACGGACAGCTTTTCTGAACTCTCTAATTACGACTACAATACTGTATTATATTCTGGATTTTCTATCATATATTAGAGATTATAAACGCTAATTGGAGATATTTTTGAGATTTCGCCTTAGGCAGCAATTAAATTATTTTATAGAGCTTTTGAAGAGAGAAAACCAATTACATGAACAACGAAAATACAGCATCGCTATCCCTGAGTAGAGTTAATAATAATAGCATTATATTGTACACAGAAGGTAATATACCTAAGCCATTTAAACATCTTCACTGTAACTTTTATCGAAAAATCTACTGAGATGTGTTTTAAGTTTATTTCATTCAACGGGGTTGAGATTTGTCTTCAACGCGATATCAATTAGTGCTATAAAAAAATCAAGTCTATGACATTGATTCTATTACATATTACAACCCCTCTGCATATGCTCTCCTCACTAACTTCGAAGATGTCAGTCGACCGCAACATTAATTTAATATTCTCAAATAATACGAACCCTGACAGTTTACGCCATGTTGAAGTGAATTGTTCGTGATGGTGATACGTCGAAACAGATACAACTTGTCGCGAAGATTTATTGTGGATAATTCACGCATAGTGTACATACAGAGTGTGTGTATATTGACATCAAGGCATGTCGTGAGCAATAAATAGGTTTTTGGGAAAGGAGGAGACTGGAATATAACCATGTAAATACGGTTTGTCATATATAAGAATTGTATATTAGATAAAGCTTTCTGTTCTCATAATGGTGATTTAAAAAGAAGCAAGTAGGCCCCGGTCTAGGTGGGCCTCTATACTGCTTTAAGGGTTTTAAATGAGTTTTATTAATAGCTCAGAAATTCTGGACAGAATTATACCATAACCCAGAAATAATTCAACTCTCTGTTCGGGCTCTGTTTTGTTTGATAGGGCCAAGCTTCTTCTATAATATACTAAATTTTCCAAAAAGTCCCATTAGGGGAAAGTAGAAAGAATGCCCGCCATTTTGAAATCATTGTTTATCTTCGACTAACTGGCTTAGTGTTCATTTTATCAAAAATACAATGAATCTTTTTTTTTTAATATACATTGGCTATATGCTTTTTAAGTATTTTCAAAAATAACGAATAACTAGTTAGCTAGTTATAACTAAATATTAACTATAAATGTTTATACCGGGTGTTAGAAAAGTATGGGAACGGTGGAAAATCTCAAACAGTTTGCAATAAATCGAAAAATAAAAAAATACGTGTCAAAAATTTTTCAATAAACTATCTACCGATACCAAAATGACCTCCCGTGGGGCGAGGGGTAACTTTAAAATTCCAAATGGAAACCCTTATTTTTTATTGCTGAATCGGATTCTATAGCAAAAAATACGTAAATTTTATTCCAAACATTTTTTTCGATTCTTGCATGGTGTCGCTCTAATTGCAAAAAATGAAAAGAAAACATTATTGTTTCAAGAGTAGCGTCTTGTGCCCATAAAAAACGTCCAATTCAAAAACTGAAAAATACGTATTTGTTATTTTTACGAAATCTATCCAATGACATTGGATTCGACTCTCCCACCCCTAACCCAGTGGGTGGGGCGGGGGGCAACTTTGAAATTTGTAATAAAAAATCCCTATTTTTTTATAGCGGATTCGGATTCTACGGCCAAAAATACGTGAAATTTATATCGGGCATTTTTTTTCGATTCTCGGAAGGTGTCGTTACAATCGCAAAAAATTGAGTAGAAACATGAAAGTTTTGAACGCATATTTAAAAAAATGCGAAACGTAAAACTACTATCTCAGAGTGAATGATTTCCTGAGCTGTTTTGAGAACAGTGATTTTACACGGCCGTGCGGAAATTACAACAACTATTAACATTCTGTAAATTTATTAGCAGCTAGTAATTTTCAATTTACATTTTTTACAGGGCAATAAAGAACTCGATTCAGAAAAAAACTGACAGTGGTTTTACCTCTTAATTCACTTAGCACTTCTTATCATTTGAGGTGCTATTTCTGCAAAAATGTTTATTATGCGTTGCCTTAGCTCTTCCAAATCACGGGATTTAGTGAAATAAACCTTACCCTTCACGTAGCCCCAAACAAAATAATCAAGTGGCGCGAGGTCGGGAGATCTTGCTGGCCATTCAATAGTTGCTATTCGACCTATCCATAGATTTTCGAAAGTACCATTCAAACAGTCCCTAACAATATCCCGATAGTGTGGAGGAGCCCATCTTGCTGGAACCAAACATTATCGAACTCATCACCAGCAATCTCTTGTATTGCGGGAACTATTTGATTTGTCAACATTTCCAGGTATTTTTCTCCATTCAAATTTCCATCTATGAAAAACGGTCCTATGATTCGATCCCTGAAAACTCCTGCCCAAACATTTAATGTTTGTGGATACTGCGTGTGTGTTTCAAGCATCCAGTGAGAGTTTTCGTCACTCCAATATCTGAAATTATGGCGATTAACTTTTCCACTGAGTTCGAAAGTTGCTTCATCTGAGAAGACAAGTAGAGATGACAAAAAATTTGGGTTTTGGTTACTCCTTTCCATCATTACTTCACTAAATTCAAGTCGCCGATCAAAATCATCTTCATTTAAATCTTGGTGAAGGTGAATTTTGTAAGGATGAAATTTCAATAGTTTCAAATTCTAATGAACTGAAAATGCACTCATATCAAGCTGTTAACTGGCTTTTCTGATTGATAACCTTCGATTTTCAACAAATGCCTGGGCCACTTCCATTTGTCGAGCTTCCGATGTTTCAGATTTTGGTCTTCCAGATTTTGGGCGATTTTTATTTGTCCTTGTGTCTAGGAATCGTTTGATGGTACGGGACACAGTAGATTTCGAAAGTCCTTGATCTACACGGAAAGTTTCGTTGAATAAAATCACAACTTCATCATAGAACCTTTCTTTATCGCCCCACCCTCGCATCATTAAAAGAGAAACTATTTCTTCCTCTGTTAAAGTAGGCATTATGCAGAAAAAAGCTCGAGAACTAATGAAAAATGAAATAACTTTTTCCGTACAAAAGTGCGCTCCTGCCTGTACAAAAGTTGGAAGGAACTGAACGTTCTCGTAGACATTTCACAAAACAAATACTGTTATTAAGAACACTTAAAAGAAACATTCATAGAAACCAAGATATCACAAATATTGTTTTTTAAACTGAATTTTTTTTGTCAACACGAGTAGCTAGAGTTTGTAAATATTTACAAACTTATGGACGCTTAAGGTTTATTTCAATTTTGTGCGATTGCAGCGACACCTTGCAAGAATCGAAAAAAATGCCCGATATAAAATTCACATATTTTTGGCCGTAGAATCCGGTTATAAAAAAATAGAGATTTTCATTACAAATTTCAAATTTGCCCCCCGCCCCACCCACTGGGTTAGGGTTGGGAGAGTCGAATCCAATGTCAATGGATAGATTTCGTAAAAATAACAAATACGTTTTTTTCAGTTTTTGAATTGGACGTTTTTTATGGGCACAAGACGCTACTCTTGAAACAGTAATGTTTTCTTTTAATTTTTGCGATTACAGCGACACCATACAAGAATCGAAAAAAATGTCTGGAATAAAATTTACGTAATTTTTGCCGTAGAATCCGATTCCGCAATAAAAAAATAGGGGTTTCCATTTGAAATTTTAAAGTTGCCCACAGGGTGGTGGGTGGCGAGGTCATTTTGGTATCAGTAGATAGTTTTTTGAAAATTGCTTAACACGTATTTTTTTATTTTTCGATTTGATGCAAACTGTTCGAAATTTTCCACCGTTCTCATACTTTTCTAACACTCGGTATTCTATTTCAGTGATGTAGATTTTCATCGTCACTGGAGCTACTTTTATTTTTTCTATGCTTTTATTTTCTGTAACATTTTCAAATATATATTTTAATGAAATTTATCTTTGTGTCAGAAATTTCATAACATAGGTCAACCGTACCAACTGTCATGAAATCAGAATAATGGCCTACTCCGGTTTGAACCTTGCCGCGCTTCCCAAAATAATAAATTAACCCTTCGTCCAATTAATTAATATATGTGCTTTTAAGTATGTTAACTTTCGTGTTCTAAAACACTTTTTGAACGAGAACAAATGATTATATAGGGCGTTCGGCAACCCTAGGGACAAACTTCTGTAGTTGTGGATATTGTTTTAAACAAAAAGTTCATATCAACAGCAAGGCACAAGCGAATCGCTGCCCCTGGGACGAGAGTAATTCATTCAGTATGTTGCAAATCATATGTGCGACTGTAAATGTACAACGTTAAATGTGGAATATAAAATAATCAGATATACATTTGAGAATATTGTTTCTGTATGAAGTTTAGCGAGTATTTGTGTGTTTTATTTTCTGATATTGCATTGTGGGTAAGTAATAGCCAATTCGTTGATTACAGGGAACTATTTTGTCGAAAACATGTTTCCATTTTTTTTATTTATAATTGTTCATAAAGATTTCAAAGTTTACCCCTCTTTCTGCGTAGAAGTAAATTTATATTATGTCTCTATAAAATTATTATATTCAGTGTAGTATATTCTTGTACCTTTATTGTTATTTAAAATTAATTTTGTGTCCTTTTCTCTCGTTTTCAATACTTCAACTGTTGCACATAAAGTATAGAGGTGAGAATTTCAGCAAGTTTGTTCGTGGGATAAGAAGGTTTTCTGATCTGCTAATGACTGGTTGTATCAACTATTTTTGCAATTTGTTTAATTATATTCAATTCTTAATTAAAATCATTTTCGTCTATGGGGAAATACGTATACATATATTAAGCCATGAAAAGATAAAAATTTAATTTCCCACGATTGCTGTGAACTATAACGAATGACTTTGTCCCTGGTAGTGGGTTTACGGTAAATGCTAAATTTTAATCGATTACACTGTTTTTGATATTAATATCTAAAAGTTTGATTGATTATTTACCTCAGACTCCTTTTTGAACTGAATTTATTTTGTTATTATTAACTGAAGAAGTTACAATAATCGCTTAAGTTTCTTTCTGCATCGGTCGCTTTTCAGTGAAATCATCTGCAGGAGCAATAAGGGAGCAAGCAAATGGCCCAATTGTCAAAAATCATCAGATCGTGGATGATCGAAGTGATCCCACAACTTGGCCATCTCATTCACCAGAACTTAACCTACTTTACCATTTTTATTTAAGGGGTCACATGATCAATTACTGCAATAACAGAATGTGTACAAATTCAGTTACATTTGTTTTACCTTATTAACTGTCCTGTTAATACTGTGAAATAGTTTTATGTTTTATTGTTTAAAACTGGAAAAAATTACATGCAAAAAGTTGAGATTGAGAAGAGAAATCCTAAATATCTGTTCAATTAAAACTTGTAGATGGGTGTCAAATATATCACAAGACCCTGTATAATATGTGATCACGAGAACGTTTGCCTACTGCAATATAAGGCAAAGGTGTGTTCTCATATATAATGAACCAAAATAATCCCATTTCATCAGTTTTATTTTTGAAGAGGAGCCAAAAACGTAGAATAACTTTTTTCATTAAAAGTCAAGTCCTTAATAACTTCGTATACGTAGAGTATACTTACAAGTTATCAGATTCCTGGAAAAGCGAACTTTTCGTGTGTGTTATAAAATAAATTGAAATATCTCTAAGTTGAATTTAAATCGAAAATACTACTTTTAGCCTTGAAATTATTTATTTATTTTTTTTATTTTTTTTGTTAGTCCAAGAGATCATACAATGATATAGGACAAGTCATATACAAAGAATATTAACAAATATAAGTAAGAAACAGAAGATATATACATACATACACCCATGAATGAATCCGTACATGCATTCATGCATGTATGTACATAGATATAAAATACATAGAACTACAACCATAGAAATTTAAAAAAAAAATAGAAAAAAATAGGTTAATTATTACAAGATGCATTAATTTAAGACACAAGAAATTCATTAACAGAGTAGTAAGCTTTCTTTAATAGCATTTGTTTAACAGCAGATGTGAACTTCTTGATACTGGGTATGGTTTTTATACTATTATCTAGATTATTATACAAAGTGATACCCATGTAATAGGGATTGGTTTCATATAATTCCATTCGACGTATATTATATTGCAAATCAAAACCATGACGCGTAGGGTAATTATGGAAAGCATTTTGAAAACTGAAATGAGCAAGATTCTTTTTAACAAAAGTTAATATTTGAAGAATATACAGTGATGGTAAGGTTAATATATTATTCTCAATAAATATGGACTTGCACGACTCTCGGTATTTGAGTCCAAACATACAGCGTATGGCCCTTTTTACAACATAAATACACGATTTGACATTGATGAGGTCCCCCAAAAGATAATGCCGTATCTCAAACGAGACTCAAAATTAGAATAATACAAAAAAAATTTATATGAAATTTCCAATCGAGGGATAGATCAATGAAAATTCCTAATAATTTAAATTCCGTTACATGTTGAATGCTATTTACATTTAGCTTAAGTAAAGGACTAGATATATAATTCGAAGCAATAGGATAGAACTGTAGCGAGTATGTTTTTTCTTGGTTTAGAATAAGTGTATTATTTTTAAAATAATTTGCAGCAGCAGACAAGTTTTCGTTTAACTTGGCGATAGCTTGTTTTTCACTTTCGGTACTGACAATGATAGTTATATCATCTGCAAAGGCATTATAAAAAGTAGAACAGGCATTGTCTATGTCATTTATATATAATAAAAATAATAATGGTTCTAGTATACTTCCTTGAGGGACTCCTATGTCCACTATTAATTCACTTGACCTGGTATTACAAAATTCAACAAATGGTTTTCGGTTAGCTAGATAAGATTGGAGAACAGACTTGCACTGACCCTGCAGACCGTAACACCCAATCTTTCTTAGTAGAATGTCGTGATCTACGTAGTCGAATGCCTTTGATAAATCAATGAAGACAGCAATTACCTTATTTCCTCGATCCAGATTTTCATAAACGTAATTTAAACTATTTGCAAGAACCGATATTGTTGATCGATTTTAATAAAATCCGTGTTGATTTTTCGAGATGACATGATAATTTTCTAGGAAATCTAGGATTCTATTGGCTAATAGCTTTTCAAAGATTTTTGAAAAAACAGACAACAATGAGATGGGTCGATAGTTGCAGAGCAGCGTAGTGTCTCTCTCCCATTAAATGCATATTTTAAGATTAAACATAATACATATAGTCCGGGAGGTAGTGTTGCATTTGGGCTAGTCATTTCATACCGACTGAAAACCATAACAATAATAGTTTTCCCCTAATACATAAGCGATCTGAATATCAGCTACTCTAGTAGCGTGGAGCTAAAGGTGACTGCATGTTAAAGTTGTAAAAAAAATTATGCTACGTGTATTTTCATACCTTGCCAAAATCTATGAGATGGTTTTTTAGATCATTTGCAACAAAAAAATAATAGTTAGCTGCATTGAAGAGAGGGGATTATACG
This sequence comes from Leptura quadrifasciata, assembly GCA_963675555.1. Taxonomy (NCBI): domain Eukaryota; kingdom Metazoa; phylum Arthropoda; class Insecta; order Coleoptera; family Cerambycidae; genus Leptura; species Leptura quadrifasciata. The sequence continues at coordinate 3,757,814 of OY776681.1, read as the reverse complement.
TTAGTCGCTATATGAACCATTTTGAAAATGTTCATCAAGCATAAAATCATTTTATACCTTATGAACTTTATGCAGCTGAATTTTTATACTAATAAAATAATAGAAAAAATCGTCAGCTGTATTTATAACAGGCAAGACCGTCAGTCAGCGTCATAAACATCCGAGTTATCATCCTTAGACTATGGATGGAAGGAAGAAAATTCAAGTGGTTTGACGGTAATAAAAGAAATCTCGATATAACTTTAACATTTGTACTATTTTTTTTACAGAAAGCATTGAAAGCGATGAAATTCAGAGAATTCCTAACGAAATGTCATCATAGACAGCTCCAATGATAGCGGCGAGGAAGACGGTGACTATGAAACAGATACTACAGAAGAGTTAGACGAAGAAATCGATTAATAATTTTAGTACCAGTAAATATAAGCTTTTTTGTGTATTGTTCAAATTTATTAATAAAATCAAAAATTAAAATATCCAGTATTAAAAGAATCTGGATCATCACGTTTCAACAGTGCATCACAACAGAAATTAAATAAACTAGTCGAAAGTTAAGCAGTGGATGTTAACGTTTCTCTTTCGTTTGTATAAGTTTGTCTCCCTCGATTAGGGTAAACTCAGTTGACTCAATTCTACCTGGGAGCTTTGAAAAAAATCTTTGGGATGGGACGTTCGCAGTTTAAGATTCCTTGATTCTACAGTACACAATAATATAATTTAAAACCGACACGAACTTGATTAGTATGAAAAATCTATCACAGAGTTATTCACAGCGTAAAGTGACATGATGTATATTAAATTGACATAATACCGATTGAAATTGTAATATGGAGTGTGGATTTTATTGTTAAAAAAAGTAAAAGCTGAATGTTTATGGGTAGAAAGATCATCAGTTCATTTGTCAAAGTGACTATGCGATGCTCAGATGCACTGAGCGCGCAGTATGTTTATTAGGCTGACTGACGGTCTTTCCCCCGTTGTAAATACAGTTGACGATTTTCTCTATTATATTAAAAGTATAAAAATTCAGCTGCCTAAAGTTCATAAGGTATAAAATGATTTTATACTTGAACATTTTCAATATGGTTAATATACCTTACTGACGTATACAGCTGACTATTATTTTTTTGTTGAAAATGATCTAAAAAATCATCTCATAAATTATGGCACGGTGTGAAAATACTCGGACCATATTTTTTTACAACTTTAACATGCTGTCACTTTTAACTCCACCGCGGATGCGGCAACTGACGCTCATTTAGCTGATTATTGAATATTAATCAACTGCTAAAAAGGAAATTTATTCGATATAAAATTCCTCGGAAAAATGCAGCGCTACCTCCCGTACAAACAGTTAATTTTTGTTTTATCATAGATGAGAATAAGTGAATACCAGATTTTGCGGAATAGACTGCTAAGTATCCAAATCTAGCGGCACTAGATTTATTTTTTAGTTACCCTTCTTAACCAATTTTTCAGAAGATAAAACCTTGGAAATAATTAAAGATATATTGCTGAATGATAATAAATCACTTCCAATTGCATTTGAGGGATATTTTTAAACTTCTTAAAACAGTTTCGTTACTAACGTGGGGCGGTAATAAATGCTGCTCTAGATCACTTAACATTACACCAGCATTTTTCAAGTTCAGTCAATATTTTAACTTTCTTAACTGAGCTGTTGGTTGCTGTAAGACCGACCACAAAAAAGCGAGTTAAAAATAAACGGCCCATCTAAACAAACAAGCGAGACGCCAACCTTTAAGGCTAGATCGCCGTGTGAGTGTGTAAGCTGTCTTGTGTTCGCCGTTCGTAATGATCCTAAAAATATATTCGAAACATAGTTTTGTGACTCAACCGAGGTAAATATATGCTGTTATGTGGCATTCTGTTCTAAGAAAACAACCTAGAAAAGTGCAACTGACTTTATTGTCATTTATCTCAATTACCTTTCTAAATTTATAATGTTTCGTGTATAATTTCAATCTTATTTGCGACAAAGGCTTTTTCTGTGTAAAGGGGGAAAAGGACATTTTCGGAAATAGATCACACCAACTTTTAGGCAATCCGAAGGATAAAATTATGTTAAATGAAAGGTGTATTGGTCTTAGTGTATTGTAAATAAATACTTGTAGACGAATTGATAGCAATAAAAAAATTACCTGTAAATTAGTATCATGTTTTTGCCATTTATTATTCGCCCAAACTCACACAATTGACAATAGATTATATAAGTAACAATACAAGAGCCAAATAAAAGGCACAATAGTTCAGTTTACTGAGACAATCAGCAACTGTTCGTCCACTACAGCCTAAACTATATGACAAAAAATAAATATATTATGGCTTTCAATTCATGTCTAGACAATCATAAAATGCATAATATAATTAAATTAGAGAAATACACAAAGCAGAGAGGGAAAAAAAGAGAAAACAGAGATAACTAGAGAAAGAGAGGACAGCAGAAGAATAGAGGAGATAGAAGAAGAAAAAAGAACGATTTATTGGTTTCGCATTAAATATTTTTTTAAACTTTCAAATGTAAGGATTAGTCCATCAAAATGTAATTTATATACAGGGTGTCTCACCGGGAAATGAATCGATCGATATAGAGAAAAGTACGTATCAGAAAATTTTGAAAATTTAGATAATTACTAATGTCGGTGTGGCCAATCCAATTACAAGCAGTTGGCACTTCCGTTTATACCGAAAATCGATACCAACTTGCTTATTTCAAATAGAACACCCTATATATTTTAGGGTTTTCGAAAAGAGCATAAAATTCTGAGTCGAAAATATGTAGCATATCCTATACCTAAACCTAGCCGTTTCAGAGATATTTGACATTTTATAGAAAATTTGACAGGTACAATGGTTTGCAAGAACCGTTATAACTTTCTTCGTGTAAAAGATCCTCATTTTCTTCTTGTCACATGAAAAGAACACAAGAAGAGCTACGTTCTATAACTGAAATAAATTCAATAGTATTATACCAAGTGTTCCGTTTTTCGCGTTACATTTTGTCAACTTCAAACCGCGAAAACTTGTTTAGGTCAAATGGAACACCCTGTATTTTTTATGTCAAGCTGTGTAAAATTGAATTCTTTTTTTTCTGATATTAGCATTGTGGGGGTTAAAGTTACAACTTTCTGAAATATTTGCGACTTTACTAGAAATTCATGAATTGTTGTAATCATTTCATCAAAATAGCCATGATTAGAAACAATCATTATCTTATGTCAAAAAATGCCAGAGCGTTTAAATTACACCCATGAAGACTTTTTAAGTTTGTTTATTATTTATGGAGAACGTGATAAAGTAATATCAAGAACTTGCAGCACATTTGCTACTCGATATCCAGAAAAACGGAAACCGTCACCAAACACTGTAAAATATATACTGGAAAATTTTAAAAATTATGGCTCTGTCAAGGCAAAAATGCCTTGCCTATTGTTGATGAAAACATTGAAATAGTCATTCTGGGATATTTTGATACATTTCCAAGGATGTCATTAAGACAAGTTGCTCTGGAATCGGGACTATGCAAGGATACAATTTACAGAATCTTATTAAAACATAAGTTTCGCCCGTTTTCATTCCATACGGTTCGAGGATTAAAAGAAACAAATTTCCTAAGAAGACAGAATTTTTGTGAGTTTATTCTAATAAGGTCTGAGGGTCACGATTCTTATTTGGGAAATATTATATGGACAGATGAAGCAAAATTTACTAAAAATGGACTTTTTAATAGATACAATTCGCATTATTGGAGTGACTCAAATCTTCATATGTTCAGAGAGCGAAACTTTCATGAAAGTTGGCAGTTCAATGTTTACTGTGCCATAAGAAACGATAGAGTGGTGGCATTACAATTTTATCAGGAAAATTGAAACGGTAAATTAAATTTTCTCTTCTGCTAATAAGTGTAGGTAAATTTTTGTTTTTTTTTTAGATGAAAGATATCTGAATATCTTACAAACTTTGAATAATAACTATTTAGAAAATTTACCTCTCGCCGAACATAGAAACATTTTTTATCAACACGACGGCGCTCCCCCACATAACGCATATTTAATTAATAATTATTTACAAGAAACTTTTTATGATCAATGGATTGCCAATAATGGACCTTTCTTATGGCCTCCTCGCTCGCCCGATTTATCAGTTGTGGATTATTTCATTTGGGAAATTATTAAAAATAAAGTTTATGAGAGCCCATTAACAATCATTGAAGATTGTATGCAACTAGTAAAAAATGCATTTCAAAACATATCACAGGATTCAATTAGAAGAGCTACCCATGAGGAACTAATCCGAAGGTGCGAAAAATGTGTCGAGGTTCGAGGGCGGAATTTTGAGCAATTATTAAATTAAAATGAAATCATATTTTAAATTGATCTTATCTCTGCTATTTTAGTTCATGCCATATCTTCAATTCGATTAATACGCATGTTACAGTGTTAGTGTTATTTTGCGTTTTTGTGGATATCGAGTAGCAAATGTGCTGCAAGTTCTTGATATTACTTTATCGCATTCTCCACTTTATCACGTTCTCCATAAATAATAAACAAATTTAAAAAGTTTTCGTTGGTATAATTTAAACGTGCTGGCATTTTTTGACATAAGATAATGACTGATTGTTTCTAATCATGGCTATTTTGATGAAATAATTACAACAATTCATGAATTTCTAATAAAATCGCAAATATTTCAAAAAGTTGTAACTTTAACTCCACAATGCTAATATCAGAAAAAAGGGAATTCAATTTTACACAACTTGACGTAAAAAATACAGGGTGTTCTATGTGACCTAAACAAGTTTTCGCGGTTTAAAGTTGACAAAATGCAACGCGAAAAACGGAACACTTGGTATGATATTATTGAATTTATTTCAGTTGTAGAACGTAGTTCTCCTTGTGTTCTTTTTACGTGACAAGAAGCAAATGAGGATCTTTTACACGAAAACAGTTATAACGGTTCTTGCAAACTGTTGCACCTGTCAAATTTTCTATAAAATGTCAAATATCTCTGAAACGGCTAGATTTAGGTGTAGGATATGCTACATATTTTCGACTCGGAATTTTATGCTCTTTTCGAGAACCCTAGAATATAAAAGGTGTTCTATTTGAGATAACCAAGTTAGTATCGACTTCCGGTATAAGCGGAAGTGCCAGATGCATGTAATTATTTTAGTTGGATTGACCACACCGACGTTAGTAATTATCTGAATTTTCAAAATTTTCTGATGCGTACTTTTCTCTATATCGATCGATTCAGTTCCCGGTGAGACACCCTGTATATTTCCTTTAGGAGGCTTAATAAGTATTTGTCTTTTTGTGTTTTAAATAATTTCATATGTTCTGTTTAACTATTTTAACCAATTAATTAAATATATTTGTGCAGAATCATTTTCTATTAATTTACAGGTTCACTTTCCCATCTAATTATTATTGAGCTATCCTGACACATGCCTTTAATTAAATTTACTTGTGTCGATTCATCTGAAACATTTATAAAGCATTAAGTTTGGGCATACAGAGTTACTTGTTTGATAACCGTTCCCTAATATGAATTATTTCCATTTCAAATACAGGATTTGCTTGAGGAAATCTTGCCAATACATATTAGACTGCTACCTATCCCTTAGATTTGCTCTAATGGTTTCCTTTCAGGCAAAACAATAAGTGAACTAATTACTACTGAAGTCCAAATCTTGTTGAATATTCACACAATAGTTTGCCACTTAACAATGTGCTCAACAGCCATCAAGTTGAATCCCTTTCTGCGGGAGTTCGACAACCCCCGAAGATGCGGAGGTATTGTAAGTTGTACGTCCGTTATATAATGCCCCTCGGCTGCGACACATGAAAGAAATAGGACCATTCAGTACGTGCGTGGGGCCATTTTCTCGTTCAAACGCAAAAGCTTTCTGGAATAGTCAGGAGCGTAGCTCTAAAATAATTCCTAATTTGTGTCTAAAATGCCTCGCCTTTATAAAAAAGCCTACATAAGATAACAATTGTTTAGTCAATTTTATTAAAACAATTTGCTTAAACATTATCAAAATTACGCCGTGATGGTAAAAAATTATGAAAGGAAGTTAGATTATATTCTTTTCTGAAATTAATTATACAGGGCGTTTTACAAATTATAATTTCCTAATCCCGGCGCATCCGCTAAATTTGACATCAGGTGTCAACGAAATTATTGGACAAGGTCTAGTTTCTAGAGCTTTAGGTATAGGATTCAAACTTGGCAGGAGTAATATAAACCAAAAGCTGCCTATTTATAGACAGTGGACCGCTAGATGGTGCCTGCTGACTATTTTACATGTCGCTATCCCAAAGATAAAATGTTCCAAATAGTCAAGTGATCCTCGTGTCGGTCGCCACATGCCTATCTTGCACTGACGAGAGCCAACAGCTCGAAACTGCAGTCTGCAAGTGGTGTGTGACGACCGGCACGACAGCTCCTTTAAGTAGGATCAGTATTTCGGCTGGTGTTTATTGCAATCGAAGCATTAGCGTTTTGATGGTAATATGCAATTATTACACTTAACGCGCCAGGCTTGTAACTTGTAATTCAGCGCTCAGCGGGGCACATAGCCCGGAGAGTAGCTGTTGGTTGCAGTCTGGTTACGTTCCTTATAGTAAAATAAGGATTTTATAGAGGAGTTTGCGACTAAAAATATTACGTTTTAAAAAATAACTGTTCATCTGACATTGGTGGTTTAACAACTAAAATAATTAAATATATTCATTTAAATGTAATTAAACCACTGATACATATAATTAGTAAAATATTTAGCACCCGAATTGTTTCAAAAGTCTTTAAGGTAAGTGTTGTTGTTCCTATTCACAAAGGCGGGAATTTCTCTTATTTCAAATACAGCCACAGTCTCTGATTTATTAAACAAATTTGATATTGCTGTCCTCAAGTCAATTTAGATTTAGAAATAATAGAAGCATCGTAATAGCTGTTTTTGTGTTAATAAACTCAATTAACGACTCATTGAACAAAAATGAAAAACGTTTGGCTATATTTCTTGATTTAGCTAAGGCTTTTGATACTGTTCCGCAGAGCTGAGTCCTTGAGCATAAGAGGAAATGTTTTAGAAATTTTAGAAAGATATCCAGAGGATAGAAAACAGTTTGTAAAAATCAACGAAACTTTAAGTACTCCTTTTATAATCAAGACAGGTGTCCCACAGGGCACAGTACTTGGTCCAATACTTTTTTAAATTTATATAGATTAAACAACAAGAATAAAAAATAATGCCAGTATAATATCGTATGCAGATGACACGGTACTAGTATTCAGAAGTTATAGTTGGGAAACAGTTTACAGAACTGCTTCTGTTGGACTAAGTACTATAAAATGTTGGTTAGACAATAGTCTTTTAACAAAAGAACTAAATTTGTTACTTTTTCTGTCTCAAGTGCTACCAGGGGTGATAGATACTAATAATATTACGATACATAATCCAGAATGTTCAGAAAATGGATTAATTGCTTGTCTTTGCATAAAAAATAGATATAGTGAAAAATATTAAATATTTGGGTATCATTCTTGATAGATACTTGAGATGGAAATCGCATGTAGAATATTTGAACAGCCGTATTAGAAAATGCATTTATCTCTTTTATAAGCTGAGAGATTACCTTAACATTCAAACGCTAAAAATAGTATATAAGGCCTTAGTCGAATCAGTGATAAGGTATGGGATAATTGTATGGGGAGGTTTGTACGAGTCTTCGCTAAATCTATTAAATGTTACGAAAAATACGATAACTAAAGTTATGTTAAAAAAAAAATAAACGATATCCTACAAATTAGTTATATTTAGAAAATAATATTTTTAATGTAAGATTATTATATATTCAATCCTCAATAATATTTATTCATAAAAATAAATTCCAACAAATGGTACAATCATATATCACGCGTGCGGTAAGTATCGAAAAATTAATTATAAAGACATTTGAAAAACACTGTTATGTGTCAACATTTTATTATCTATCTCGGACCTAAACTTTATAATTTAGTACCAATAGATATTTGAAACATTAAGCGATTACCATATTTAATAAAAAGCTACTGAATTTATATAAAAAAAATATAATACAAACTGGTTGCAGTTTAGCTTGTTCCATATTATTTGTATATACACATTTACTTCTGTTACTTTGTCATAATAGGGTTTCCCTACTAATTTTATTTTAACAATTTGTGTCGTGAAAATGATATAATAAAACATTTCCTTGGGACTTAAAATCAACATTGGAAAGACTAAGATTATGTCAACTCCTCATCAAGTGAACCAAATAGACATTACACTTAACGGAAATTCTCTTGAAGTGGTGGATCAGTTCAATTACTTAGGCAACGTTGTTAATGACAAAGCGAACATGGACAGCGAGATTCGCAATAGAATTAACGCTGCATCTAGAGCACTCTGGGGACTTAGAGAGAGAGTATTTGACAACCACGACCTTGCTTTGTCAACGAAAATGGCTGTCTACAGAGCAGTTGTCATTCCAACACTGCTATATGGATGTGAAAGCTGGGTCACTTACCGTCGTCATGTGAAAGAATTAGAACGTTTTCAGCAAAGACACCTCAGAAGTATGATGAAAATCCGTTGGTTCCATCACATATCAAACGTGGAAGTACTCAGGAGAGCAAACAGCCTTCCAATTGAGGTGCTTATTTCAAGAGCACGCCTAAGATGGGCAGGTCACGTTCATCGTATGCATGATAACCGCCTTCCTAAATGTACACTTTATGGTGAATTGCTAAGCGGTAGAAGAAGGCGTGGCGGTCAACGAAAGAGGTTCAAAGACGCTCTCCATGAAAATCTAAAATCCTGCGGTATTGCAGACGAGCAATGGGAACAACTTGCAGCGGACAGAACCGAATGGCGAGGGGTTGTGGCCAGCTATCAAGGAAATGTTGCTGCAAGAAAGCCGAATCCAAGACCTAACCAGGTCTATGTTTGTCCTGACTGCGGTCGACATGTGCTCTCCCGAATTGGCCTCTATAGCCATAGTCGTGTGCACCGTAGATGAATGGGAATTACAATAGACTACACCTTTTACTTGTTTTTTATTGTACACAGTCTATCGACTGTAACATTTTTATACTCGGACTCGAGTAACGGCTAATAATAATAATAAAACATTTTATTAATTTACAACAATTTACTTTTCTAATAAGAATTATTTCTAAGAAAATATCGTTAAAACAACTTGCTGATAATTTCACTGCTTTTTAAAATGGGCATTTTTACGCACCAGAATTACGTATCTACCCGGAAAACCAATGAGATTATGGATATAATTAGTTTGAAATAGATTCGAACTGTGTGTTAAAGAAAGCTTTCCTCTAAAACTTCTCAGAATTTCAATTTGTAATGCTTGTACTGTGATTGGTCTAAATCCAGATAAATGCCGCACAAGTTATTCGTGAAAGCGTCGGATGTTAATATTTTGTACTGTAGTTTAGGTTTAACCTTCACCGACATTACACATCAGATGACTAACCTAAAACGTTAAATTTATATTTTTATGTTTGTATTGTTTGGAGTGAAAATATTATTTTATCAGTTTCTGGTTTATGTTTTATTAATTCTACAATCAAAATGGAATCAAGTGGAAGCGGGATATGTTAAAGGTGCCGCTGATAATTTACCGAAAGTAGAAAAGTGCTGAGTGCTGTCAATAAATAGAGGTTATGTTATGTTAACAGAGACCAAAATTAATAAACAATCTTGAACAGAGACAACCTCTGTGATTGGATTTCAGGGTGTTGACGTCACAACGCGCCAATTTATAGCTGTTTAAAATGAACCCAATATTTTTCAAACTTCAAGTTATTTTTTGTTACTATTAGTAAAATGAATAAGATAATAAATATGCCATAAATCATTTTTTTTACGTGAGTTAAGTATTTCAGCAATAATTTTTTTTCTGGGAAAACCCTATTATGAATTAATATAAACTTTACTTTACTGTATTTGATACAGGTCATATGCTCATTGAATACACTTACAATTGGGCATTTCGTTTGTCCAGCATACCTCAAATTACAATAGTTACAACTGGTTTTATAAATTCAGGACCGTTCCGGTGCTGCATTGAATGCCCCGAGCTGTGAGGGGGGCGAGGATGCTAATACAACTTGGAAACCAATGATAATTACTATTCTATGCCCACTGTTGTTCAGATTCAGCATTGCACTAATAAAATTAGAGCAGTCAGCACTGAATGTTCCTTACTCGTCAGCATTCGTGCGGTGTTTACAATACTTACCTACTTCTGCGATAGAGAAATATCTGGCAAATCATCAAAAGTTCTAGGCAAAAAATGCAGATGCAACCGTAAAAGAATTGATATCTAGTAAGATTTCTCAACTTAAAGGATCGAATTTCTTCCTGTGAAGTTAACTTAAGTTTTTAGTATACCATACCAAGACGCACACTGGGAAAATATATATCAGAAACAACACTTTAGAGTTTCGCAAATATAAAAATGTCACAAAATATATAAGCCAACGCAAGGTGGATAAATCGTTAGAAAAATAATAAATATCCAGTATTCCACTGTTTCCTGTGAAAGGAAATCGCTAGCCGTAGACTAGTTTCGAGCTTGTTAGCTCTCATCAGTACGACATAGGCGAATATACAACAACCCTTCACTGTAGTCCTTTCTTAATATTAATCCTTAATCTACCTGCCACTATACTCCCCATAATTCAATGTTACAATCAACAGGTAAATATTTTCACGAGTTTATGATTTCGTAAAAATACAAATCGCTTTCTATGTTAAAATGTAGATGGCGCTGTACTGCAAAGACATTTTATTAATTACATTCTAAGACTTATTTCAAATATTTATAAAGATAGCCATACACTTAGCAATAAACGACATATTAATGAAAAAATACGAATTATCTCTACTTCGGAATTAAAATGTAATATTCGCAGGTGCCTTTTGAATTATTTAGAAACATTTATTTGCTGTCTTAACGTTCACAAAAGAATTGAAATGCTTCTAATAAGTTATATCTACTATAAGGTATCGATTTAGGCCTAAATATCGCAATATTAACCTCTATTGTTAAACTTCTCTACTTAATAGCGACCCATAGTTAAGTTTGGGTTCTTAGGTCCATTAACACATTGTTTATATAATTCCTCTTAGGTTAAGAGGAAATCAGCTATATAAATTTCCATTTAATGGCTTTCAAAGTTACAATAATAGTCGGTTATACTAACTGCTACTTCGAAGTGTGCTATAACAATTTCAACGAGAAACTTTTAAATCGGGTGTTAGAAAAGTATGGGAACGGTGGAATATCTCGAACAGTTTGCATTAAATCGAAAAATAAATAAATACGTGTCAAAAAATTTTCCAAAAACTATCTACAGATACCAAAATAACCTCCCCACCCTGTGGGTGGCGCGAGGGGCAACTTTAAAATTTCAAATGGAAACTCCTATTTTTATTGCGAAATCGGATTCTACGTAAATTTTAATCCTGACATTTTTTTCGATTGACTATTTGGTACATCCCGGTATTTTACAATAGCGACATGTAAAATAGTCAGCAGGCGCCATCTAGTGGTCCAGTGTCTGTTGCAATCGAAAAATAAATAGCCTGACTGGGCCTAGCATAGTTCAAATGTGCTTTTAGAGGGCGGAATATTAAACATAATATTTTTAGTCGCAAACTCCTCTATAAAATCCTTATTTTACTATAAGGAACGTAACCAGACTGCAACCAACAGCTACTCTCCGGGCTATGTGCCCCGCCGAGCGCTGAATTATCATGTATAAATTACATTTATTGCAAATTAATAATATTGTAAATAAAACGCCTTCATCTTGTATGAGTTAATAATAACATTTTACAGTTCCTGATAAAAATTGTACCAGAAAACCTTCACTATTTTATTTAGCTTCCAAACCCGACAACCGCCTACATCCTATGGTTTATTAGAGAACTAATAATGAACCATTAATTTCAATTCTTATTATTTATTACGGCTCTGTAGCAGTAAATGAAACACGGAAACTCCTTGAACTATTTCGATATATTTATTACCACGGGCAATAAACGTATTTTCTCATTATACCGAGTGCTAGTTTTTATGTGTCTAGCTCGAATATCTCACTCTCTAATGGCAGTAATTTAACTGATAGTAATAGGCACTGGAAGTGTGTACAGTGAGAGCAAATGTATGGGGCTGGTTTATTAAACCGAAACAGATTATTCTTTGCAAAAGTCCTTCAGTAGGTCAATTGTAATTTGTAAAAATACACGTTTCCATGACGTTAGGATATTTATTATCAAATAAAATTTAAGAGAAATTATGTTATAGACAGAATGACTGAAAAATGTCCGATTTTGTGTAGAGGAAATACATTTAGATAACGCTAGTAATACTGATAAGAAGGAGAGGATGAAAAAGCCCAGAACTCAGATGAGGAACTGATGTGATTTCTGTGAATCTACTTCCAAGTGTTATTACTTTATCTTAAAAAAACATTTATTCGTCAGCCTATTTCCGTTACTGAAGCCTATCACCGACGTCTGTAGACGAGCTACTCCCAACCACGCGTTTTGCAAACCTTTTCTCTTTTGAAGAGTAGGGATATTTTATTTGTATAACATTTAACATGGAGGCGAGCATGGGTGCGTCTTTACTATGTATATACTTCGATATGCGATGTAAAGCAACGTAAGGCGCGGTTAGTAGTTGGATGGGTGACCGTTCCAACGAAGACCGCGTCCTCGCCTCACACATCTTCCAGCGGCTTGTATATCAGTGTATACGCGGAAGCTATACAACCTTAGGCGAGGGTTGTATAGGGGATATACCATCCCTCGGAGGGAATGTAAAGCCGTCGGTCCCTTGTCTATTAATGTTAGGCAAGTAAAAGATCCCTACTCTTCTTAAGGGAAGAGATTCGGCAAAATTCCTGGTTGGGGGTAGTTCGTCTACAGGCGTCGGTGTTCGGCCTCAGTAGCGGAAATAGGCCGACGTTAAATGAATGTATAAAAAAAACATTCAACATAACCATTAATGGGTTAGTATATTAAATCTCAGGCCATGGGTTCTGATGGTATCAATATTAATTAAAATGTTATCTTTAGATTTCCTTCAAATTAAATACAATCCGTGCTTAATATTACTTGGTTTTAGTAAATCTTTTGATACGTTAAACCATTCTATTTTATACAAGAAACTAAAATATTTTGGGTTGGGTAACATTGCGTTGTTTTTTCTTAATTATTTAAGTAACCGCCGTTAAAAAATTTGTGTTAATAATATTTTTTCCGAATTTGAATCCATTGCAAAAGGTACTCCACAAGGTAGTGGAGTATCCTTGGGCCTCTTTTATTTTCTATATATGTTTCGGATTTTCACTCATTTTTAAAGTTTTGCTCAATTCATCAATATGCGGACGACACCCAATTACATTTTTCTTTCGGTTTTCATGATTATTTATCATTTTTTATTTATTTTTATCATCAAAATTTGTTGACTAAACTAAATAATTATGGAATAAGAGGAATAACATTAAATTGGGTTAAAACTTTTCTTGAAAATAGAAAACAACTGGCTAGTATCAAATATAATGATAATAATCGTTTTGATAAGGTTAGCTCTGAATGGTCATACTTAACGTTAGGAGTTCCACAAGGTTCTGTTTTGGGCCCTGTGCTCTTTTTGCTATATGTTAATAAAATAGGATCGCTTTTATTTAATACTCATGTTACGATGTATGCTGATGATACTTCCTTAATTATTTCAAATAAAACAGATGATAGCTTGGAACTCTGTTGTCACGCTATATTTAACAAACTAAATGAATGGTTCTCCCAGAATTCATTATATTTCAACGCCGAAAAAACCCAATTATTAAGATTTCATAATAGTCATAAACAGTGTAAGTTATTAAATTTTAATATAAACAATACTCCTTTATATACCAAAGAAGAAACGGTTAAATTTTTAGGTTTACACTTAGATAAAAATCTCAATTGGAAAGTTCACTGCGAAACTATTATTTCGAAGCTTGTCTCAGTCACCTATTTATTTAGAAATATAAGAACGGTTCTGTGTACAGAACAACTGCTTTCATTATATTACGCACAAGTTGAATCCCGCTTAAGATATGGTGTCTGCTTCTGGGGAAATTCCACTTTTGCATCTCACGTTTTTATAGCCCAAAAACGAGTCTTAAGGTGTACTGCTAAGGTTCCAAGTATCCACTCATGCAAGGAAATTTTAAAAGATTATAAAATTTTAACTTTGCCAAGTTTGTATATTTTTGAAATGTGCTTGTATGTTTTTAAAAATCAAGAAAATTTTATTGTAAATAGCCAGTGTCACAATGTCAACACGAGACAAAAACATAATTTTCATGTTCCTTTCGCTAAATTAAAAATAACTTTTAACTCACCTTATTGTTTAGGGCCAAAATTTTTTAATTTGTTGCCGGATGACGTAAAATCTATCACGAATGAAAGGTTATTTAAAATTAAACTAAAAAAATTTTTACTTGATAAAATTTTTTATTCAATATCCGACTTCCTTTGTGTCTCTTAATTATACATTACTTTTAAATATATATTTTATTTTATTGTTTTTAAACGTTAGGTCAATTTTATATAAATTGGTATACCTAGTATTAAGATGTTGACTATTCCTATACAAATGTACCTATTTGTCTCTAAGGAAAATAAATATTATTATTATTATTATTATTTACTAGCAGAGGATAAGATTAACTCGGACCTGGCAGCAATTGGTCAGGTCTCTAATTCTCATGGATTAGCTCTAAAGGAGTCAAAAATTGAGTTATTAGTTTTTGGTGAGGATAGGTGCAAAGTGGTTAGTGATCCTAATTTTAAAATTACACCTAGACAGAAAGACTTGACCCCCGTTGATGAAGCAAAAAATTTAGGCTTATATCTCGACGCCAAGTTAATATTTTCCAGTAACGTTGCTAAATTGGTACAAAAATCATACGGTAAGTTGAAAGTACTATGCATGCATAAGAATTAAGGTACTTAGTTCTGATATAAAGCTGATGTGCGATTCTTTAATTCTTTCCCATCTTGCTTATCGCGATATCTTGTATTGGCCTGCTATATGACATTAATTGTCCAAATAAATAATAATGGTCAATTTAAAATGATAACAATGTAAATAGGTTAGAATGTTGCCAGTGGATTATTGATCACAGACCGACTACATATCGGACGAGGCCCAATTTGCACGGGATGGCGTATTTAATTCAAGAAATTCGCATAACTGGGCCGAAAACAATCCTCATGCTATAATAGAAGGCCATTCTCAACATACATTCTCTGTAAGTTTTTGATGTGGTATGATTAACAGCAAACTAATTAGCTCACATATTTTTCAGGCAAGGCTAACTACAGAAGTGTATTTAGATTTTTTACAAAATATTTTACTTGGTTTAATGCAAGGTATTAATATAAGAGGACAATACTTCCAGCATGACGAAGCTTGTCCTCATCTTGGCGTTGAGGAATTTGGATAATCAGTATCCAAGCAGATGGATTGGACGTGAGGGACCTAATCCTTGGCCGGCTAGATCACCAGGTTTCAACCCCGTCCATTATTTTCTATGGAGATATCTCAGAGCTGAAGTCCACAGTGTCTCAATAAATGGTAGAGAACAGTTACTTCAGCGAATTGTCCGCTATAGTGGCCAAATTAGTAACAATCCTGGGCAAATTAGAAAATGTATTTGCAATTTAAATAAACGCCAACAAACATGTATGGAAGCTGGAGGTTCTCATTTTGAAAATTCACTCCAAGTATTTGTAATATAGTTAAACATACTTTTGTATATATTTATTTGACCATTTTTAGTCATTTGGATAATTATTAATGTACGCAAATGAAGCTGTTCCCCTTCAAATTCCTCATTTTGCCAAATTCAATTGCTTGTAAAAAAATCAATAAAGCTGCGACAAAAATATAATTACATGGTTTTGTTTAGTGATGTATGGGCTTTTATAATTGGCAACTGAATGTTAAAAAATATATACAAGGTGATCATCTTTACAGGAATCGGATAAACAAATTAACGAATTTAAAAAAGTTATAATGGCGATCTATCAACTGCGATAAGTGTATAAAGTGTCTAACATTTAAACGAAATCCGATCAATAGTAAGGACGTTCTGGCCAAAACAAATTTAGACCAAAAATCACCCTGTATTTCAGAAATTAAGAGCGACAGGAAAATTTCAATGGCCGTTCCTGAATACCCAAGTGGTTTATTTTATTGTAAAATTATAAATAAAGGGGATTTGTTATTATTAACTAATAGGTAAGGTAACGACGGCTTTACATCCCCTCCGAAGGATGCCATATCCACTACACAATCTTCGCCTAAGATTGCGTAGCTTCCGCGTATTCATTGACATACAAGCCGCTCGAAGATATGAGGCGATATGCATTTCACGTACATATTAAAGACGCGCCTACATTACGGTAATGGTTTAAAAAAAAGTGACTAGTATTGTATTATTCATACCGATATATCACATCACCCTCCTTTAGATTTTTAAGGTGCTTCGAGGTATCTACTTCAGTTGTGCAACGATTTATTTCTAAAGTTTACCTTCTTGTTTTTATAAGTTCATCGTTATTTTATGCCACATAAAACACTTATTGTGCATTACTTTGAGAACTTTCTCTCTCCAATACAGTCACATAAATGCTTTGGTCTGTTTTACACTGTCATTCCACAAACATAACACGACCATTTAGGGTTCGTAGTGCTTTCTATACCTCACAATTGTTTCAATATGCAAGTTTGTATGCAGTTAGTTGGGTAAATTTATAAATTGAACAACAAATTCTGAATACTCCGAATTGAACACAGTTCTAGCCAACGCCAACCTTGTAATTTTCTCTAGATAATCGAGTTTGATAGGGGTCACATCACTAATCCCACCAAAGGATATCGTGCAGAAAAATCCTCATTCGCATCAACCGAAATGTGATCACGGCGAAACGGCAATACTATTACCTAAGGGTTTCAGCCCTCGCAGATAGGTTAACCACCACTAAGGCCCAGAGTAAACTTTGTTTCAAGTTGTAATTGTACGATATCAATGCAAACCATCTATCCCTCACTAATAGGCCGTGTGTTGGGACTCGTACCTTTCAGTTCCCGAAACCACGAGAGAACGTTTTGTTATGAACTTTCGAAATATCGTTCAATGTGAATATTCTGTTTACAAAATACCTATACAGGGTGTCCCACGACGAACTGCGGCGATCGATATCTTGAAAAGTAGACATCGGAAATTTTTGAAAATTTGGTGGTAAACTGATGTCGATGGGGGCAACTCGGTTAAAGTATTTTTAAGATGGTGGCCACTTCTGGTTATACCGGAAATCGATACCAACTTGCTTATTTTAAATGGGACACCCTATATATTATTACATTTTTGGATTGTACGCAAAATTCTAGGCCGATTTTGTGTATCATGTCCTATACCTAGGTCTCTCCGTTTTTGAGATATTTCAATTTTTATGTCAAAAATGACGTTTGCGGGCCCTAAAAGAATTATCAATTTTTCCTATAAGGAAGCCTTTATTATCTAATTTGGGTTCGATTCTTTGTTGAAAAAGACTACTTTAATAGAGTTTTTATAATATTTTGATAAGTATTATTACAGAGTGTTCAAAAAATAAAAATAAAAATAAAATTGAGAAAACTGTCAAAAATCTATTTTTTTCAAATGGAAACCCACAATTTTTATAATCTTATCTTATTCGCCATTAAAAATAAGGGTAAGTTTGTATATGGATGTCTATTCCGAAAATTTTTAGTTTTCGAGATATTCCCAATTCAATACATGTATTTTATTATGGATATTAAGTTAAATTACTATTAGTTGGCTATGACGGCATTGAGTGCTAAACAAATGTATGTAGCTGTCACATAGCATTTGACAAATATCAATTATCATGCCGGGGTGCTTAAATTATACGCACGAAGATTATTTAAATTTGTTTATAAACTATGGAGAATGTAACAAAGTTTTATCAAGAACATGTGAAATATATGCTATAGATATCTAGATAAACAAAAACCGTCTCCGAACAGTATTAAACGAATAATGGAGAATTTCAAAAATTTTGGCACTGTTAAGGCAACAGTTCATAAAATAAAACCAATTGTCGATGATGAAAATATCGAAATTGCTATTTTGGGATATTTGCGGCATATCCTATGACATCCTTAAGACAAGTGGCCTTACAAACAGGAATCTCCAAGAACTCTATTCATAGAATTCTTTTGAAACACAAATTCCATCCCCATTCCATTTCTATGGTTTAACACCTAAAGGACACCGATTTGACCAGAAGAGTTCACTTTTGCGAATTTATTTTAACAATGTTACAAGGAGACTTTCTATTTATGGACAACATAATTTGGACTGACGAGGCAAAATTTACGGAAGATGGACTTTTCAACAGATATAATTCCCACTTTTGGTGTGATTCAAATCCCCATGCCGTGACATTGCGAAATTATCAAGAAACCTGGTAATTGAATGTATAATGTGCTGTGAGAAATGATGGAGTCGTAAAACTTAATTTTTATGAAGAAAACTTAAATGGTAATGAATTAATACTTAAATAGTTTCTGTTTTTCAAATTACGTATCAACTTTTTTTTAGGTGAAAGATATTTGAATATATTACAAGATTTAGATAACGAATAGTTGAACAATTTACCGCTAGCTGAACATAGGCAAATATTTTACCAACACGATGGCGCGCCACCACACAACAGCTTCATAGTTAACAACTTCTTGGAAGAAACTTTTTACGATAAGTGGATTGCTAACAATGGACCTTTCCTGTGGCCTCCCCGTTCTCCTGATCTGTCTGTCTTAGACTATTTTATATGGGAAACAATAAAAGATATGGTTTATTTTAATCCAGTCACAACAATGGAAAATTGTCA
The DNA here is from genome assembly GCA_963675555.1 of Leptura quadrifasciata. NCBI lineage: Eukaryota > Metazoa > Arthropoda > Insecta > Coleoptera > Cerambycidae > Leptura > Leptura quadrifasciata. The sequence continues at coordinate 3,738,781 of OY776681.1, read as the reverse complement.
GGCAAGAGTAAGGAATACTTTTGAAAGATGATCTCCAGGTTCTATTAGAGCGGCCACCCATGACGAACTAATCAAGAGGTGCGAAAAATGTTTGGAAGTTCAGGGTGGACACTTTGAACACTTATTAAAATAAAATATTTTCCTGAGTATAAGTAGTTATACTGTTAGTATTTTATGTAAGAACCCTTTGTATCTAAGTTACATTTGTTTAATTATTTTATGAACTGTTGCAGTGCCAAATTTTTTGAAATTCTCCATTATTCATTAAATACTGTTCGGAGACGGTTTTTGTCTCTGGATATCTATTAGCAAATTCACATGTTTTTGATAAAACTTTGTAACATTCTCCATAGATTATAAACAAATTTAAGTAATCCTCGTGTGCATAATTTAAGCGCCCCAGCATGATAATTAATACTTGTCAATTGGTAAGTGACAGCTACATACATTTGTTTAGCACTCAACGCCGTCATAGCCAACTAAGAGTAATTTAACTTAATATCCATAACAAAATATCCATATAGAAATATTGAATTGGGAATATCTCGAAAACTAAAAATTTTCGGAATAGACATCCATATACAAACTTACCCTTATTTTTAATGGCGAATAAGATAAGAATATAAAAATTGGGGGTTTCCATTTGAAAAAATTGTTTTTGGACAGTTTTCTCAATTTCATCTTTATTCTTACTTTTTGAACACTCTGTATTAATACTTATCAAAATATTATAAAAACTCTATTAAAGTAGGTCTCTTTCAACAAAGAATCGAATCCAAATTAGATAATAAAGGCTTCCTTATAGGAAAAATTGATAATTCTTTTAGGGCCCGCAAACGTCATTTTTGAAATAAAAATTGAAATATCTCAAAAACGGAGAGACCTAGGTATACACAAAATGGGCCTAGAATTTTGCGTACAATCCAAAAATGTAATAATATATAGGGTGTCCCTTTTAAAAGAAGCAAGTTGGTATCGACTTCCGGTATAACCGGAAGTGCCACCATCTTGAAAATATTTTAACCGAGTTGTCCCCATCGACTTTAGTTTACTACCAAATTTTCAAAATTTTCCGATGTCTACTTTTCGAGATTTCGATCGCCGCAGTTCGTCGTGGGACACCCTGTAGATGGTGCCCAATTTAACATCAATTTTTCTTTGTCTCCTTTTCTCGAAATAAACAGAAATCTGTCGTTTATGCTGTGCATATCAAGAAGGGTAAGTTTCTCCACTCTTACGAATACTCTGGATCCACGGCTCTTTGCTCCGACTTAAACCAGCTAGTCGTCCGTATATGTTGCCTCAATTCTTTCTCAAAAATAAATAAGAAGGGAAAGGAGGTAACACGTAGTTCTAATGATATATTAATAATATGGATCAGTGGTGCCGATATCCACTGTAATGCAAGTTGTAACATGTTTGCCGTTATTCCATTTGGACCAATAAGATCTTCAGGAAAGTTTGGTGGAATATTAGTCCACATTTGTTTAGAATTACTTCTAGTATTATTAATATGAAGTTGTAAAATGTAGTTCTTTTTTGGACAATGGCATTGTTGTTATAATTATGAATTTCACAAAAATATTGCCTGTGGGCAGCACTTCCACTTTTTTTATTTATATCTTTTAATTTACTCCAGAATTTTATACCTGAATCATACCCAAAGTTACAGGTATAGCGGGAATAATTGTTTCATACAGAATAAACTAATAATACGAAACCGTGTAATACACGAATTATTGCAACCGGGTCCCACACACTAAGAAGCGCAGCCTTAAGGAAGGTAGAAGCGGGCACGCCGCCAATTGGCGTGGTGCCGATGGCGCCGGGACGCTTCATTGTGATCTCTAATCGCTTGCCTTTGCTCGAGCCGGCCTGCTCTGGCCTTTTCCTTTGCCGGTTTGATTTAAATGATTAAGCAAGTCTGGGATTATTCACCTTGTCTCAGTAGTAGTTGATTAAATTTGTTAAACAAGGATTAAAGTATTAGCGAACAGCCAGATTTAACTGGCGTTATTCTGGAATTATAGGCTGAAAGGTATATTTTATTAGGAGCGGCGGGTTATTGTGAAATTGAAATATTAGAAATACGGAAAAGCTTCTTTTTTCCTATTTTCGCGTTATTCTTTTGCATTTAAGAAAATATTTTTAACTTTCTTGGATTTCTGTTTGACATGGTTTTATTACTATTATAAATATTTCTTTTTAATATTGACACTTAAAGTGATATTTTTCAAAACTGACTAAAGCTCTACAACAGGACACTCAATACTTACATCACAAAATGGATCAGTTTTATCCGGTGTTCCGCAAGGATCTATTCCTGGATCACTTCTTTTAAATACATTTATTGCAGATATCTCGAAACTTCCACTATATTCAAAACTATACATATGCGCTGGCGATATTCTGCTAATATACAGGGTGTCTCACCGGAAACTGAATCGATCGATATAAAGAAAAGTACGCATCAGAAAATTTTGAAAATTTAGATAATTACTAATGTCGGTGTGGCCAATCCGACTAAAATAAAAATAAATTTAAAATAGAATGTAAACATTTTATAAAAACTAACCACCAGCTTTTCATATCTCTAATCTAACTATTATTATGTAATAAAAATAAGGAAAGTATGCTGTCCAGTTATGATATTCTCCTTTATAATTAAATTAATTATTTCCAACTGTAAGATAAAATTTTAATAACTTATACAAATAGTACAGGAAGTAATACACAATATTCTTTGTAAAACTTGTTATATGATAACGTGAATAAAGTATGGCTTTATTTGAGTATGATATGATTATGGAGATTACTAATGGAGTTATTTTTTCTACAATAACACAGTTCCAAGAGCTCGTGTTTTGTGTTTGTGTTCATTTGACACCCTCCATTTTTAAGGTGACTCACGTCGTGCCAGATTCGTCACTAAACAACAATATTGATTTAATATGCGCATCTCTTAACCTTTCAATCTAATTACCAGTAGCAGTTGTTAACTCTTTGAACAACACCACCACGATGTAATAAATTATAAACTATTTATATCTTACAGCCAAATAAATATGATTACATTCGTCATCAGTAAATGTCTTGTCAAGTTCAAGAACAAAAATTACTAATAGTCGTCCCACTGCAAGTGTGTCTAATGTAATTCTGATTTGTATTAATTTGTTTACTTTTTATGTACGTTAATTTAGGAAGCGCATCAGAACTTATTCCCATAACAACAAAAAAATAAATTAGTCACAAGCCATGTGGTATATTTTTTGTGCAGTTTTATCAAGCCTCATTTGAAGTGCCGATATTTCAATATCTCCTAGTATCGAAGGAAAGTTACAAAGTGAAATTGTGCGTGAAAAGCTTAACGGAGGAGCAACGCATTATATAAATCAGCGATGATTCTCATCGTTGCGCTGGCGACTTTTATCTCCAACTTTAAGTATTTTATTGCAGGTGACAATTAAGTGTGTTCAGTTAGTAATAAAATGTAAATCGTTTGCGATGAAACATTAATTAAGATTGTGGCAATTAGAGTAATAATTCCTTATTCCGTGTAATAGCAGCCAATGTGCAAATGCAAATGAAATGCCATATGGCGATTATAAACACTGGTATGATATATTTTACTGAAGTACTGCTACAAGTTCAATCAAATTGATTTCTGATAAGAGACTATGCTTTCATATTTTCACACATTTAATTATTCTTAACCATCTATCCCTTGTACCAGACCCCTGAATAGGGATGGCTTACTGTAATTATCAGCCCTTGGAATTTCTTCCTGAAACAGTTGAAATCTCACAATTGCATAGTATGCTAATTTATGAAAATTAGTATATTTGATGGAATTCCATAATGAAAAATTATACAGGGTGTCTCACCGGGAACTGAATCGATCGATATAGAGAAAAGTACGCATCAGAAAATTTTGAAAATTTAGATAATTAGTAATGTCGGTGTGGCCAATCCAACTATAATAATTGCAAGCAGCTGGCACTTCCGCTTATAGCGGAAATCGATACCAACTTGCTTATTTCAAATGGAACACCCTATATATTTCAGAGATATTTTTCTTAAACAGCTAGGTTTTATGTATAATGATATGTAATAGTAGTTTTAGGATGTAACAATGAATGTTTTTTATTAAGGTAGCAGAAAGTCCATCAATAATGCTGAAACTATCTAAATTACCTACTACATAATTCTACTACCCTTCTTCTAAATTCTTTGCAACATCTTGTAATTTCAGCGAATTAAGAATAAAAATGGTAAAATGCAATACATATTACCCTATGGAGTTCCTTTCTCATTTAAATCTGGGGACATTTAGATTATATCCTGATAACATGACATTCGCATGCTGCATTTTAAGCCACAAGTGGTTATGCAAATACTGAGAATGTATCCGATAGTTTTGTAGTTGTATTAGCAGCAAACGCGATATCGCATTCATGAGTGTTTGTCCATATTAAATGTGTCAATATCATCCATTTCTAATGGCATTTGTAAGCTTAATAACAATTTATGCTCGACCTACCGTGATTTATCCTAATCCTATTATTACCTACATCACGAACCGGTCAAAAAACAAGTCAGTTTATTATTTATTAAATGGAACACGAGGAAATGAACGTTCTGACAGCAGTAATTATTATTATCAAGTAAACACGGCCTTTTTATGCAATATATTTTTTCTAATAGTCTTACAGTTTTTGATTGAACATTAATTGCGTAGGGACAAAAATTTGTTCGAAGGTAACCGATATTCAAAGTGTTAAAGTCACTTGATTTACAATAGATTAAGATTTACATTATAGATAAATATGTAAATAGCACAAAAATCATGACTCTTGTAAATGAGGGAACCTACTCAAAACTAAACAAAGATCCAACAAAATCAATAGAGAGCAAAATTTACAGAACTTTATTTAAATACAAACACGAATTTAATGATTTTGAACGAAGGAATCTTACACCGCATCATAGTAAGCCTCCTCATTTTTATGGCTTACCAAAGACACATAAACAAAATATTCCTTTAAGACCAATTGTTAGTTCTATTAATTCACCATGTCATAATTTGGCAAAATTTTTACTTAAAATTATTGATCCATTATCTTATAGAAAAAATTTATGAAAACGATATTCATGAATCACACCTGATGGTTAGTTTTGATGTAGTTAGTCTTTTCACCAATGTTTCGGTAGATGAAACCTTAAAAATAGTTAAAGACAGGTTGCTAAATTATAATAATTTGGAAACTAGAACTAAATTAAGTGTAAATAGCATAATGGAACTCTTAACAATGTGTATAAAAACAACCTATTTTCAATTGGACATTGAGTTCTATCAGCAGGATTTTAGTATGGCTATGGGGTCTGCATTATCACCAATTTTAAGAAACATATTTATGGAGAACACACATGTTCAAAATTGTATAAACAAACCGGTTGTCTGGTGGAAATACGTTGACGACATCTTTGCAATTTGACCTCATGGTGTCGATTTACTAGATAGTTTTTTGGAAAATGTAAATAGTAAGGAACCGTCTATTAAATTCACATTAGAAGTAGAAAGTAGGAATGAACTACCGTTTTTAGATGTTTTAATTAGAAGGATAAATAATACAATTTAAAAAAGCGTTTATAGAAAACCAACACATACTAATAGATATCTAAATTTTAACTCAAATCAGTCAATAAATGTTAAAAGGGGTGTTGTAAAATGTTTATACGATAGGGCCAAAATAATTTCATCTAATAATGAAATATTAAATAACGAGAAAAAATTTATCAAAGAGGTTCTAGTACAAAATCAATATCCTGAAGCCTTTGTTGATAGAGTTTTCATAAATGTTGAAAATAGGGACAATCAGGTACGACAAAAACCTGAACGTCATTATACAGCAATAATTCCTTATGTATACGGACTATAGGAGAAGCTACGCCGTATAGGTGACAAAACCGTTAAACAGGGAGCAGAATTCAAAAAACTGTGTTTACAATATCCCGTGCGAATGTGATAAATGTTATGTGGGTGAGTCATCCAGAGCTTTCAGTGTGAGGTTGGATGAGCACAAGAATTACATTAGAAAGAATGTAATTCAGAAATCAAAGATTTGTGAACATGCTTGGGAAAACGGACATAGAATAAACTGGGACTCGGCAAAAATTTTAACAAAAGAAACAGATACCAAAAAAAGAAAAATTAAAGAATCAGCAATAATCTTATTAAATGAAGATAAGTGTGTGGCGAATTGTTCTGTAGATATTTGTACAACCTGGCTACCAATGTTAAAAGAAGAACTTATCAAACTCAACATTATCTAAAAGAAAATATCATCAGTTCTGTGTTCTGTGTAAGTAGTAAGTATCTATGGAAATAACATAAACAGAATCTTAATGCTGTGTATTTGACATACACAGCAAAATAAGAGTTCTTCAAAAAAAGCTTTGAAAACGGAAAGAGACTATTTTCCGAAACGTCAGCAAAATACAATATTTCTGTGTTTATTTCAATTTATATTATTTGCAAAACATAACCTCTGACTATTCCCTTGACGTAAACGTAACGGGTGCAGAGGGTTCTTTCCAATAATTTTATTATTTTGTAGATTCGGTGATTTGTTTTTTGAAGAGGATAATAATACAATGTGGTAGAAAACCCAAATAATAGGAAAGAATATTCGTAGAATGTCACAAATAACTTTCAGACAATATCACTTGATTTACATGTTTCAGCTCCTCTCAGTCCTACGATTCTACACGTTTCAAATTCATTTAATTGTTAAGAACCCTCCATTTCGCATAAAGCTGAGGATTTTTTGGACATTTTAAGTTAATCGTGTAACATTTATTTCATTCAAGAGATTTCTGTTACAAACTTTCCGAACTCTATTTACATCCAGACCACGTAACTTGCGGTGGAGTGCAGTCTGAGCAAATTTATCAATTTTTGAAGGATTCTTGCCACGACTTTTATTAAACTTCTTATTGGTGAATGATGTGTTTCGAATGATACATTAAAATGTGTATTTTTCGGTCGAATTTTAGAAATTAATTGTCCTGAAAGTATTTGGAAGGAAAATATTCAGCTAACAATTTGTATTATCGCTGAAATACCGGATTTATACAACAGATTATTTAAAAACTAAATTAATACACTTGCAAAGCAGTTTATTTGGACCTCAGATTATTTTTGCTTTTAAATTTTATTATTTAAGGTATTTATAAATAAGAAAATTGGTTCGAGCAAATATCTTTTTTTTACGACCGGTTATTTTTTATATAGTTTTCAGACTTAATCTTGAAACAGCAAGTATTTGCATACCTGTTTTACTTTGCAGACCGTTGCTAATAGCAATAAATTTATATGAAACACATTTTATTTATTCTTTTTTATTTATATTTACATCCTTTTCACTGATTTTCTTGCATTGTTTTACTTTGAACCATACCATAAACTTTGATTATGCATCTTCATATCCTTTTGTAGATTTCTGGAGGAGCGCAATCTGAATTATTACTTGAATCAGTTTCCATTTTGTAGAAAAAAATGACATTCAAGCCACGTTTTACTTATATCATGTTCAACAGCAAGTTACCTTCTTGGTTTATGTGAACATCTATCGATATATCGCTAAAATGCCCAGGTGGAAATCGGAAGTCGACATATAAATCGTTAAAATTGCTACGTATCAGTATTTCACATACATTTCACGTTTAATCACCTCCTAATGACGCCAACTTTGTTGACAAAACGCAATCCTTGTCAGCATTATTAATTTAATGCATATCACAAGGAGTTTTCGTATTGCTTCTCCTTAAGGGATTGAAGCGTGCTTGATTTCACGTACAAACAAAATCGTTTCAATTGTAAATTAACCACGCATCCATACGTCCGTCGTTAATATTCCATCAACTTACACCCTACGCTGCCACAGTAAAACCATGTTTTGCGATCGTAACGTTCAACAAGAGATCCGGATGGATAAGCCCATGCAGCATGTATCTAAATAGTACCTCGCCGGCAGCGAGTTATATCCTCAGGACATGAACCCTGAAAATAGGATATATCGTCGGGGCGATTCGAGGAAAAATGTCCGTATGTGCATTATGCAGTCGCTCGCAGGAAGAGAGAGGTCAGCTGCGGACAAAAAGAGGATTCGAAGGGTCGGGCGAGTCACGTTTCTAGCACAATTTACTGTTTGTAAAGCCGCTTGATAACATGGGATGACTAGATGCAAGAAAATAAATTTATCTTGAAAAAGCGGGCCGATATTACATGTCCTCACAGAAATAATATATACAGGGTGACCCAGAAAGTATGTACCCCCCCCAAACTTTTTTTAATTTAAAAAATAAAATGTTGAAATTAAGGAAGTTAAGTATACGTATATCAATGGCCACATTTTGGCTATTTGGTGGTTAAAAAAATCACTTCCGGTATGGCCGGAAATTGCCGCAATTTTCTTATTTTAAATAGCACCCTGTATATTTAAGTCATTTTTCTCATAAAGCTGTAATTTATATTTCCAACCCTTTTTTCAGATTTAAAATCTGATGAAAAATAACCTTGGAAATGCTATTTATTTGCTTAGTAATTTAGACTGGCTTTTCCCGATTAAAAATTGAATACAAATGAAAATAAATATTAAGCTTCTTGTAGAAGCGTTTCGAATTATGTGTCCATGTTATATATACAGGGTGCTATTTTAAATAAGAAAGTTTACCACAAGGAGCTCTCTTGCAAGTGGTGTGTGACGGCTGGCAAGAGAGCTCCTTTAAGTAGGATCAGTCTTTCGGCTGGTGTTTGTTGCAACCGAAGCATTAGCGTTTTGATGGTAATATGCAATTATTACACTTAACGCGCCAGACTTGTAACTTGTAATTCAGCGCTCGGCGGGGCATATAGGCCGGAGAGTAGCTGTTGGTTGCAGTATGGTTACGTTCCTTATAGTAAAATAAGGATTTTATAGAGGAGTTTGCGACTAAAAATATTATGTTTAACATTAACATAACAAATATGTGACAAAAACACGTAAGTACATACATATATGACTCAATAAATAAAACAGCTAATATCATTTCCCTTCAATAAAGTTTGATATATTATAATAGCCCTTATTACATAGGTATTTTTTAAGTTTTATTTTAAATTTTAAGTTGTTTGGAATATCACGAATACTTTTAGGGAGAGCATTGGATACGGTGATAAGTTATATATGGATGATCGTTTAAATGAGCTCGTATGGTGACTCGGTACACTTAAGAGATCACCGTCTCTCGTTGGATAATTGTGATAGTTACACCTTTTTTTAAAGAGAGCTAAGTTATTTTTTGTATATGTTAAGCATTTTAGGATATAGATCGAATGTGTTGTAAGGATACGTTTTTCGATAAATATTTCTCTATTACTTTCGTTTGATTTTAGGTCAAAAATAAGCCTGATAATTCTTTTTTGACAAATAAACACTCTTTCACACTCAGAGGCTTTACCCCATGCAAGAATATTAAATGAGATGTAACTATATACCATAGCATAATATATGTTGATTAAGCCTCCTTTTCCTAATGTGGACTTTAACTGTAACATTGCAAAAATGCCTTATTTAACTGACTACATACATGATCTACATGTTTACACCAGGATAACTTGGAATCAAGTAAGGTACGGTCGTGAGCAAAAAAAATAGGACAAATCTTATAACGGTATTTTGCTCAAATCTATTTGTGTACATCTAACTTTAATTTTTGTGACATTGTCAGTTAGTTGTCATAATTTATTGTAAGTGTGCAAAAAACTAATATGCCTCATATAAGCGATTTAGTTAAATCTGGAGTTATTGCTAAAGCAGAAGATGGATGATCAATGAGACAAATTGCACTGCGTTTTAATATTGACAAAAATTCGGTATGTAACATTTTAAGAAAGTGGAGAATAAACGGTACGATTAGTAGAAATCCTGGATCGAGACGAAGGATATCCAACTCAAAAACAAGATTTGCAATTGGTAAATACTTTAGTAGAAAATCAATTTTACTCAGTTATTCAAGTTGCTGAAGAAACGAATTTTCCTGGATCGCCGGCGAGTAAGAGAATCGGAGCTACGTTGTCATGCAGCAACACAGAAATCCTTACTTAAAGCTGAACATAAAGAAGCTCGAGTAGGATTTGCGCTTGAATTTTTAGCGCATGATGTAAATTTTTGGAACAATGTAATCTTTACAGACGAAAAAACTTTCCAGTCAACATACAGCGGTCGTATTCGTGTTTACCGCCCTCCGAATACTAGATTCGATGAGAAATATGTATCTAACAATAATAAAAGTGGTAGATTTTTCGTCAATATGTGGGCTTGGATATCGGCACGTGATCCTGGTGTTTTGTGACATATTCAGGAACGATTTAATAGTGAAACGTATATTAGGGTTGTAGACAATAATACGCTCCCTTCTGTGTCATAATTATTATAATGAATTCATATTTCAACAAGACAATTGTTCTGTTCATACTGCTCATACCGTAACTAACTGGTTTCAAGATAACAACATGAATGTTCTTAACTGGCCCAGTCATAGTCCAGACTTTAACCCCGTGGAAGAAATATGGGGACTACTCGTAAGAAGTATCCAAAAACGAAATGTGAAACCACGGAATGCTGAAGAATTACTCTAAATAGTAAATAATGCATGGGAAAATATTATTACTAATGATTATTGTATAAGGTTATTTAATTCTATGCCAAACAGACTTATGGAAGTTATAAATAGAAATGGTGCAATAACCAAATTTTAATAGTTAATTTTTTGTTAAGTAGGATATCCTTTGTCCTTTGATCCAGGATTTCTACTAATCCTACCGTTTATTCTCCATTTTCTTAAAATGTTACACAACAAGTTTTTGTTAAAGTTATAACGCAGTGCAATTTGTCTCATTAACCATCCAGCATTTACTATAGAAATAACTACAGCATTAAAATAAAAAATAAATTAAAAGTGATATCTGTTTTATTTCGGCTACTCATTACATATTCAGACAGATTTACATTAGAAAAAAAAGCTGTCCAATATCATTGATCGTGAAGTTTTCCGGTGAAGATTTTTGAAGGTGAAAGTTTATGCCAACTGTCTTTTTTTCAGCTTGTTTCTTTGACACCATGCACTTAAAGAATCTGTTATATTGTTGATCTTAATGTGAAAGTCCTCGAGTGTATCAGCTGACACGGTGATTGTTGTGTCATCCGCAAATATTGTTACATGGCCATGCTCCATGTAAGTAAGCAAATCATTTACATAGAGCATTAACAGAAATGGGCCTAGCACTGAGCTTTGAGGAACCCCAAGTGCAACACTAAATGTATCCGACTCCTGGTCATTTAGCCTCACCCTTAACGATCAATTTTGCATATAGGAGGTCAGCCACAGCAGAATGTTATCCCTAATACCGACACTGTATAATTTACTATTCAGTATTTCTTTATTGACAGTATCAAGTGCTGTGGAAAGGTCAAACAACAATGACACAACATACCTACCCTCATCCAAGCATTTGTAAACATACTCCAGAAGACGATAGGTAGCTGTCTCAATCGATTTGTTTAACCTAAACCCATGCTGAAAGAAAGTTAATATTTTATTCTTTTCAACATACTCAGAAATTCTGTTGTACACTGCTCTTTCAGGTATTTTTGAGAGAACACCTAAGAGGGAAATTTGTCGATAATTAAATACCGTTTAGATCGTAATAGTTGTCATACTTTACTCCCTGTTTGCAAGGTTTTCACTAATTTTTAATTTTAATATAAGATAAATTATATCAAACGATAAAATTGTAATCACGAACAAGTGAAAACGTAGCAATAATCGTTTGTGATACTTCTTCCCCTTTATACTCACCTTCCACCTGTCACGATCTCGTGAGCAAATAACGACGATCATTACCCGAGTTTGTTCAATAATCAAATAAAAATAAAGCCCTTAACAAATCTGCATTCCTAATACGATAATATTACCCAGTCGTCGGTGTAAAAGTACAGAATCGGCAGGCTTCTTACAGGTCATTAGCATTCGATTGAGTTCCAAGGAATTAGATCTCTGATCGAAACTGAATTGGTAGAGGAAATGCGAGGGAATACTAACTGCAAATTAAAGCGCTCAGATTGACGCGACACACTCCGGAATTCTATCTTACATTGTTTAAAATACCTCGCAACAAATGGCGGATAGAAAAAAATAATTAAAATAAATCTTATCTTGGTTCTTTCAAATTTTCTTTGAATTGTATGAAAAAAAAACTTAAACTCACTTTATACTGAGAGATATGGAATCTGGAATTGGAGAGGAAAAAGGAATAAAAATAAATTTTGGTCAATTATACTAAAAAATCTATTTTCCTGCGTAATTTCCGTTTCGTCATCGAATATACTTACTCCTGAGAATGGTACACGTTGCAAGGTTTATAAAGGGTGTCTCACCGGGAACTGAATCGATCGATATAGAGAAAAGTACGAACCAGAAAATTTTGAAAATTTAGATAATTACTAATGCCAATCTAACTAAAATATTTACAAGTAGCTGGCACTTCCGCTTATACCGAAAGTCGATACCAACTTGCTTATTTCAAATCGAAAATATGTAGCATATCCTATACCTAAACCTAGCCGTTTCGGAGATATTTGACATTTTATAGAAAATTTGACAGGTGCAACGGTATGCAAGAACCGTTATAACTTTCTTCGTGTAAAAGATCCTCATTTGCTTCTTATCACGTAAAAAAAACACAAGGGGAACTACGTTCTACAACTGAAATAAATTCAATAATATCATACCAATTATTCCGTTCTCCGCATTACATTTTGTCAACTTCAAACCGCGGAAACTTGTTTAGGTCAAATGGAACACCCTGTATTTTTTTCGTCAAGTTGTGTAAAATTGAATTCCCTTTTTTATAATATTAGCATTGTGGGGGTTGAAGTTACAACTTTTTGAAATATTTGCGATTTTATTAGAAATTCATGAATTGTTGTAATCATTTCATCAAAATAGCCATAATTAGAAACAATCAGTCATTATCTTATGTCAAAAAAATGCCAGCACGTTAAATTATACCAACGAAATTTTTTTAAATTTGTTTATTTATGGCGAATGTGATAAAGTAATATCAAGAACTCGCAGCACATTTGTTACTCGATATCCACAAAAACGCAAAATAACACTAACACTGTAACATGCGTATTAATCGAATTGAAGATATGGCGTGATCCAAAATAGCAGAGATAAGATCAATTTAAAATTAATTTAATAATTGCTCAAAATTCCGCCCTCGAACCTTGACACATTTTTCGCACCTTCGGATTAGTTCCTCATGGGTAGCTCTTCTAATTGAATCATGTGATATGTTTTGAAATGCATTTCTTACTCTTTGCACAACAACCTACAATGGTTGTTAATGGGCTCTCATAAACTTTACTTTTACTAGTTCTCCAAATGAAATAATCCAGAACTGATAAATCGGGCTAGCGAGGAGGCCATAAGAAAGGTCCATTATTGGCAATCCATTGATCATAAAAAGTTTCTTGTAAATAATTATTAATTAAATATGCGTTATGTGGGGGAGCACCGTCGTGCTGATAAAAAATGTTTCTATGTTCGGCGAGAGGTAAATTTTCTAAATAGTTATTATTCAAATTTTGTAAGATATCTTTCACCTAAAAAAAAAACAAAAATTTACCTATACATATTAACAGAAGAGAAAATTTAATTTACCGTTTAAATTTTCCTGATAAAATTGTAATGCCACCACTCTATCGTTTCTTATGGCACAGTAAACACTGAACTGCCAACTTTCCTGAAAGTTTCGCTCTCTGAACATATGAGGATTTGAGTCACTCCAATAATGCGTATTGTGTCTATTAAAAAGTCCATTTTTAGTAAATTTTGCTTCATCTGTCCATATAATATTTCCCAAATAAGAATCGTGACCCTCAGACCTTATTAGAATAAACTCACAAAAATTCTGTCTTCTTAAGAAATTTCTTTCTTTTAATCCTTGAACCATATGGAATGAATATGGGTGAAACTTATGTTTTAATAAGATTCTGTGAATTGAATCCTTGCATAGTCCCGATTCCAGAGCAGCTTGTCTTAATGACATCCTTGGAAACGCATGAAAATATCCCAGAATGACTATTTCAATGTTTTCGTCATCAACAATAGGCTTTCTTCTTTGCATTTTTGCCTTGACAGAGCCATAATTTTAAAAATTTTCCAGTATGCGTTTTATAGTGTTTGGTGCGGTTCCCGTTTTTCTGGATATCGAGTAGCAAATGTGCTGCAAGTTCTTGATATTACTTTATCACATTCTCCATAAATAATAAACAAATTTAAAAAGTCTTCGTGGGTGTAATTTAAACGTGTTGGCATTTTTTGACATAAGATAATGACTAATTGTTTCTAATCATGGCTATTTTGATGAAATGATTACAACAATTCATGAATTTCTAAGAAAATCGCAAATATTTCAAAAAGTTGTAACTTTAACTCCCACAATGCTAATATCAGAAAAAAAGGAATTCAATTTTATACAACTTGACGTAAAAAAATGCAGGATGTTCCATTTGACCTAAACAAGTTTTCGCGGTTTGAAGTTGACAAAATGTAACGCGAAAAACGGAACACTTGGTATGACATTATTGAATTTATTTCAGTTGTAGAACGTAGTTCTCCTTGTGTTCTTTTTATGTGACAAGAAGCAATTGAGGATCTTTTACTGGAAGAAAGTTATAAGGGTTTTTGCAAACCGTTGCACCTGTCAAATTTTCTATAAAATGTCAAATATCTCTGAAACGGCTAGGTTTAGGTATAGGATATGCTACATATTTTCGACTCAGAATCTTATGCTCTTTTCGAGAACCCTAAAACATATAGGGTATTCCAGTTGAAATAAGCAAATTGGTATCGACTTCCGGTATAAGCGGAAGTGCCAGCTGCTTGTAATTATTTTAGTTCGATTGGCCACATCAACATTAATAATTATCTAAATTTTCAAAATATTCTGTTGCGTACTTTTCTCTATATCGACCGATTCAGTTCCCGGTGAGACACCCTGTATATACAACACAAGATCTAAAATTTAGTTGTTAAAATTAGGACAAAATTGTACTGGTCATTACTAAAATAATTCAGGAAGTTTTGCAATGAGGTAACATTTGTTCTACATTATTAAGAGTTCTAAAGAGTGAGTGTGTGTGAGAGAGTTCTAAAATTATTAAGAGTTCTTTCGATGTCATTGAACATGCCATCTTACAATTAGTAAACACCTCATTACGAACAGGTAAATTTCCAAATAATTTGAAAACTAGTACAATAACACCTATACCAAAAATAATAAATACAAACGAAGCTTGTAACTAATACTGTGCCAGCTATAGAAAAAATCATAGAAATAGTAGTACATATACATACAACTTTTTGAATATTTTAATAAAAATAATTTATTAATCAGTAATCAGTCTGGTTTTACAGAGAATCACTCGTGTGAGTCAGCATTACAATTAACTATCTCTAATTGGATTAACCAGATTGATAACGATCGATATATCTTAGCTGTATTTTTAGACTTCAAAAGAGCTTTCGAAACTATCGACAGACTGACTCTTTTAAAAAAATTAAAATATTATGGTATAGCTGGCATAGTATTAAACTGATTTGAGGACTACCTGAGTAACAGATATCAAATTACAAAAATTAACAATAAATTTTCTAATCCTGGTCAAAATAAATTTGTGGTGCCACAAGGTAGTGTCTTCGGACCTCTATTGTTTATAATTTATTTAAATGATATTGTTGAATTTGCGTCTTGTAGCTTTTTAAATCTATTTGCAGACGATACCGTAATTGCTGTAGTTGATAATAGCTTAGATAATGCCGCAATAAGGATGAATAATGAACTAGCCGAAATTGAAGAGTATTTAGCGATAAACAAACTCAAACTAAATGCCAACAAAACAAAGGCAATGATTTTGACTATGAAATTTAAATATAATAACATTAACGTAAATAATATAAATATGCTACTAGAAAATGATAAATTGGAACTGGTTAAAGAATTAAAATATCTCGGAGTAATTATTGATAATACTCTAACATTTAAAAATCATTTCTTATATATACAAAAGAAAATAACAAAAAAACTATACTTTTTTTCAAGAATATCTAATCAGCTTTCTTTTTCTACAAATATTACTGTGTATGACTGATGGTCGAGAGGTGAGCCTTGCCTCTCACCCAAAATTTCCGGGTTCGATCCCCGGGCGTGGCAGTGGAAAATACTGTGAGAGGGATTTTTTCACTACACACGGATATTGGGTGCGTGTCCCTTGTCTCTCATGTGTGTCTCTCATGTGTAGCCCCCTCCCACAGAAGGCTCTTCTAGAGCCTTCCGGGATAAAGGTGGTCGTCATTACCTGTGGTGTATTTATTATTTATTATAAGACTATTATTCAACCGGACTTCGATTATTGTGCAAGTATTTTATACTTTTTAGACAACAATCCAATGAACGCTCTACAAAAATTACATAATCGTGGCATGAGGATAATTCTTAAATGCAGTAGATACATTCCAATTAGTTCAATGTTAGATGCTCTTCGGTGGATGACAGTTTCTACTAGACTAGTTTATTTTTCGATGATATTTATTTATAAAATAAATCACGATTTACTTCCTGCCTATCTCAACCGATTTATAACAATAAATAGAGATATCCGTAATTATCAAACAAGAAACAACAATTTCCACACACAAAGAACTAATTTCAAGAAATCAATGAATTCACTGCTTCACAAAGGTCTTAAACAATTGAATTAGTTACCGATGGAGATAAAAACCCAGTTTTTATTACATAAGGTAAATCAAGCGCATAATATTTAATGTATAGAAATGTATTAAATTGCATTTTCAATTTTTATAATCTTTGTTCCTCTTCATACTTTTTTTTACTTCTTAAGATGATATGGGTGTATTAGAACTTGTATACTTATACATTAATATACTATGTAGACCCTATAATTTGTATTACATTCGTACTATGTGTATATATGTATGTGTAACTATATTCTATTATATAATTTGATATTATTATGTAATGTGTACGTATATTAGGCCTGACCTATTTAATAAATTTCATTTCATTTCCTTTATACTTAGTATTGTCTGTAACTCCTAGTGTATTTACAATAATTTATGAATTGTACAGGATCTTAGTATTGTTCAACTTACCAACTAGTTTTTGAAACTACATGCACCTTAGTGTCTATGTCACTTACCTAAAACAAAGAGAAAATTATTAGATAGACATTTTAATGAACAGAAACAGTAGACGGAAAATGTTATTTTGCTCGTATCGACGTTGTTCCATCATAATACGACATTATTATTACTTTTTATTATCAATTGTACCTTACTACACAATATCAATTTGTTGCATTATAATTGCTTGCTATTCAATATGAAAATTATTATGAAGGAATATTTTTAGACCCCGTATTGGCACAATGAAATTCCATTACCCGACGCGACACGTGACCACACTACAAAAACACCGCCCAATCAATCCATCCACAATAACGTTTAAATTCAAGTATATCCCCATTAAATATTCAAATTCGGCGTATTACTCCCTAGAGCTAAATTCAGTTAGTCATTTCCATTCCATCAACTTTTGATCATATCGCGCAACAGCTGGACTCGCGATGATTTAAATTCTTTGGAAGTTTTACGCCAACGGGGCTTTTGGGCTCTCCTAGAATACAAATAATAAATTTCGTCAAGTTCTTAAGCACTCTTGCCGCCCGGAACTTTTCTATAAAGGACGCTAGTAGAGGATACGTTAACTAATCCGAAGAAAAATACTGGGAGAGTGTCACTTGCAGCTGCCGGCTGGTCGACCATTACACGCCCACTTTTAGAAAAGTAGTTGAACTGTTGTGAATTTAAATCTTTCTATGGATCTGCTTAGTTTTTTATGCGATTTTGCAAATCTGCATGATTTCCTATGAACCGGGTGATACAAATAAGGTCCGTTGTTGTAGAGCGGCCTTTCACACGCGGAAAAATCGATATTTTATACACCAGTTCATGCAGAATAGAACAGTTTATTTTCTGAACACTTACATGTGTAGAAAAGAATGTTAACGGATACTTTACACGTTATCTGTACTATTAAGTTGCAAGTTGTTGTATTTATCTAAACAGACAATAAAAAACTAGGTACGGTCGTGAGCAAAAAAAAATAGGACAAGTTTTATAGCGGTATTTTGCTAAAATCTAGTTGTGTACATCTAACTTTAATTTTTGTGATATTGTCAGTTAGTTGTCATAATTTATTGCAAGTGTGCAAAAAACTAATATGCCTTATATAAGCGATTTAGTTAAATCTGAAGTTATTGCTAAAGCAGAAGATGGATGGTCAATGAGACAAGTTGCACTGCGTTATAATATTGACATAAACTCGGTGTGTAACATTTTAAGAAAGTGGAGAATAAACGGTACGATTAGTAGAAATCCTGGATCAGTGCGATGAAGGATATCAACTCAGCAACAAGATTTGCAATTGGTAAGTGCTTTAATAGAAAATCCATTTTACTCAGTTATTCGGGCTGCTGAAGAAACGAATTTTCCTGGATCGAGTAGTACTGGTCGCCGGCGAGTAAGAGAATCGGAGCTACGTCATGCAGCAGCACAGAAATACTTACTTAAAGCTGAACATAAAGAAACTCGAGTAGGATTTGCGCTTGAATTTTTAGCGCATGATGTAAATTTTTGGAACAATGTAATCTTTACAGACGAAAAAACTTTCCAGTCAACACACAGCGGTCGTATTCGTGTTTATCGCCCTCCGAATACTCGATTCGATGAGAAATATATCTAACAATGATAAAAGTGGTAGATTTTCCGTCAATATGTGGGCTTGGATATCGGCACGTGGTCCTGGTGTTTTGTGGCATGTTGAGGAACGATTTAATAGTGAAACGTATATTAGGAGTTTAGACAATATTATGCTCCCTTCTGTGTCACAATTATTTCATAATAATAAGTTCATATTTCAACACGACAATTGTTCCGTTCATACTGCTCATACCGTAACTAACTGGTTTCAAGATAATAATATCAATGTTCTTAACTGGTCCAGTCATAGCCCAGATCTTAACCCTGTGGAGGAAGTATGGGGACTACTCGTAACAAGTATCCAAAAGCGAAATGTGAGACCACGGAATGCCGAAGAATTACTGGAAATAATAAATAATGCATGGCAAAATATTATTACTAATGATTATGTATAAGGTTATTTAATTCTATGCCAAACAGACTTATAGAAGTTATAAATAGAAATGGTGCAATGACGAAATATTAATAGTTAATTTCTTGTTAAGTAGAATATCTTTTGTCCTTTGATCCAGGATTTCTACTAATCGTACCGTTTATTCTCCACTTTTTATTTCGGCTACTCATTACATATTCAAATAGAGACAGATTTACATTAGAAAATAAAAAGTTGTCCTATTTTTTTCTGCTCACGGCAGTACAGTGTATACGGGGATAGTTGAAACCGTATAAAAACTAAAAGCCGGCAAAAACAGTCGGCATCTCTTTATTGTACATGGGCGGAGGTAAATAGAAATGCTTGTCATAAGCAAATGTTAAACTTTTTTGAAAGTTGTATTCATTTTTATTATTTTTTGTTTATTAGATACCTATATTTTTCATTTCGCCAATAACAAATTTTTAAGGTCTATACTATGGCAGAATCATTAAATGGCTGTTTTAAGGTTTTAAAAGGTCTTGGGTGAGATATACGAAGCATTAAAAATCGAGTTACCCATGGAATGATTTTTTGGCCGATTTAAAACGCGGTCAAGACGCGTAGTGGGCGCATGTCAAGTCAATATATGTTTGCGTTGTCGTCTTTGAATTTTTCATTTCAAAGTTTTCTGGCGTCAGTTTACAAAAATTTGGTGAAGAAAATGGGAAATAAACAATAAGTATTTTTATTTCAAACAGTGACAGAAATTTAAACATGAAGCTGCAATAACAAGGAAATTATTATAAATAATTTTCAAATAAGCCACAATTTTGCTTTAAACACTTTTCAACTCTTCTCTTGACACCCTCTTATCTCTTCTGTTGTGATTTCAATAAAATGGGGGTCTTGTTTCGCGCTTGAATTCAAAAACATTATCTTTAATGTGACTCCATAAGAAATCTAATGGATCGAGATCCGGAGACCTCGCTGGCCATCTAATCGACCCGGAGGTTCCGATCCACCTGTCCTCAAAAATAACTGTTAAAAGACCGTCCACCACCCTTGCATTGTGAGGTGGAACTCCGTCTTGTAAAAAATAAATTTCTCTAAGTGTTGATAAAGGTAAATGATCTAGATAATTTTCTTCCAATAAAAACAATTGATACATTTAATCTTAGTTCAATTGGGTTGAATTTAATTTCTTACACCAGTTAGAAATGTGGTTAGTGCTATAATTTACTTTAAAATATAGGCGATCAATGAATACACCGTCAGCATACAACGTACAATTTGTTTCCTCAACGAGAGCTGGAAATTGATTAACATAAAGTAAAGAAAGAAGAGGTCCAAGTATTGAACCTTGGGGAACTCCACTCTCTATTTCACCCCAGTTTGATCGATAAGTATTATGGTCTTGAGATATAATTGAATAAGAAGCACGAAGAAAAAATTTTAAAATGCAAAAAAACATCACCTGAAAGTGTTGATGATGATGATGATGCAAATCTGATTATCATGAGTAATCTTTTAATTCTTCTTCGGATCAGAATACTGTCAAAATTGATCAGATTAGAAAGTTTTGAATGAAAGTAAATTGAAACAGGCTTCGTGTATCTATCATATAATTGTTACTCTATTTGCTTATATCGGAGGTCCAAATGTATGCTCCATGCTAAAGAAAATGTAAAAATTCTGTATGCCAAATACACTGGCCAAAATATTTAACTGGGCAGGTTAGAACAACAAAGCCTTCAAAACCACAAACTAAAGAAGGTTATTCGTGGTAATAAGTCTTAAATGTTTATGATCGTGTTTAAAACTGACATCAATTTGATAGTTAGAAACTGTCGAGGTTGGCTTTTCGTCGGGGAATCCTTCTGATTTGAACGACAGGGTCATAGACCTGCACATATTTGGTTAAAATTAGCATCACAAAGAAAAAAGTGTATAAGAAGATATGTATACTTTTAATATCATTTTTATTTAGCCTTAATAAACGATAATTTTAAAAACAATTAGTTTCATTTTTAATGAATTTTTATCCCAGATCTTATCAATTGTGCCTAAAATGCCATTAACATAACAAAAATAATAGCTTTTGAACATTTTATCCAAACTCAAGTTAACATTCAATTCGTCCAGCTAAAATGAAAGGGAAACACGAAAAATGTAACATATTTTAATTTTATAATGCTGAAATATTCTCCTGTGGAAAAAAAGGAAACTGTAAAAGCATTATTCTGAAAGGCAATAAAGAACAATTACTCTTCATCGTTGATTGCTCTAAGGGGTAATGTTTGCAGCATTTTACAATCTCCTCTTCAACAGAAATGTATTCGCCCATAAAATCTCCCCTAATTGGGAATTTATTTCAATTATCCGCCAGATTTTATTCCATCCCATGAAAACAGCATTAGCTTTTTTCTCTCGATCGCATCATCCCTACAAAATTATATTTCCCATTTTGCAAGAATTGTTCAAACTTATTTAAACAGGCCATTGATATGTAAATGTGAGTGTTTCGCCTACTCAAACTTAGCGACTTAATTCAAAGCGAAACCTCATTGTCTGCCTTTCGCGAAACATGGTTGTTTATTCGCAAGCGATGGAATGAATTGCAGAGGACATAAGCTTTAAAATTTCAGCGACTCTAAAGCCAATTCTAACAGAATAACATGTTAATATCGAGCGTCGATCACGTGGCAGACGTTTATGTTTAAATTACTCACTGACTTGGACCGGGGAAATTTTAAATCACAATTTATTGACAACAAATTTCCATTATTCCATAAATAACTCGCTTTTCTATTTAGATATTTAGAGATACGAAGTACGGACTGACATGCTGCAACATTTACGTCGTTATAATTCAGGAAAATTAATGTTTGTCGGATTGAATTTTTAATGATTCAATTTAGGTTGTTATCTAACGAACCATTAATGTAAATAAATGTATT
Source organism: Leptura quadrifasciata (assembly GCA_963675555.1). Classification (NCBI taxonomy): domain Eukaryota; kingdom Metazoa; phylum Arthropoda; class Insecta; order Coleoptera; family Cerambycidae; genus Leptura; species Leptura quadrifasciata. The sequence continues at coordinate 3,716,518 of OY776681.1, read as the reverse complement.
GAATATTAATTCTAATTTTTGATTGATACGTTCCCAATAAAGATATTGTTAGGTTATCAGGTACCACATCTAGTTATTTCCATTTGTCATTGTGAGAGACTGGTTTTAGATTGTATCAATCAAATTAAACAGAATTACATTAATTAAAATACGTAAATGCTAGTTCACAAAACGGTGTTCGTGTAATAGATTCTACGCAGGTCAAATACTGAGACATATTAATAGATCAAAAAATATTGTATATAGTTTTGTCGCCTTTTTTCAAAATACTTTTTTTTCTTCTTCCTCGACTCTTTCAAAACTTGTTACTATAATTTTTAATAATTCGGTTAATATTCTTCTTTGTAAAATTATTATCTGAAAGAGATATACTGCGTGTTCTACTTTAGAAATGGAAACGTCTTTTCTTTAAAGAATATACTACTGCTCCTCGTTCAATTCGAACAACGAGGAGCAGCGGTAGACAGCTTTTAACGAAAACCTGAAGATGGCGGATGAGATTTTGTCGAAACGTCGTTTAGACAACCGTAACTCCTAGAGGAGTTAACCATCGACGCGGGAGAGCACCCGGAATCGTTGGTATGAAAAATACTAGGTTCTCGGGTTGAACCGCATCTGAGATTATTGATGTGTCAGTCTCTTCAGTAATATGTTCCTTTTTTTTACGGAAAAATTTTATGTCAGCTATACTGTTGCAATTCTTTAGGACCACTTTTATAGAGATGCTAGAAGAGCTTGTTCCCTTCAATTTATACATGGTTCTTCAATTAGACGGAGCTTCAATTCTTAACGCTTTTATTGTGCGGAAGCAGATTAACGATCATTTTTACAAAAGATGGATAGGTCGTAATAGCCCCCTCATTGAGTGGGCTCCTAGGTCTCCGGAGATCACATCCTTAGATTTGTATAAGACAAGACCAACAAACAGGGAAAAGTTGTGCGAGAGAATCACAGAGGCTTATGACGAGGTGTTAGGGTAATTCGGTCGAAAAGATGTAATTTAAGTTGAATGTTATAGTAATAAACTCCCATTTTCTCATTATTACAGTAAAATGTAGCGGATTGTCAACCTAAATACTTGGAAGTTAATTTTATCAAAAAAAAACATTTTTTCCAGCAAACCGTTTATCTCAATATTCTTCTTGCGGTGTCTGCATTTTTTGCAAAAAATCGTTTTATCGAAAGGCACTGTATTTAAGAATTTGTCTTAGTCATATCAGCGATGTATATTCAAGTTTTGATCACACAGGCGTTAAAAGTAAGTGTTAATATTTTAACGTCACTAACCCTGTTGAGTTTGTTATTATGAAACCCACGGCTTTGAAGGAAGATCTCAGTATATTCATGTAATCAGGACAGTTTAAGGTGTTGTCTTTCAATTTACAATCACATAATACTGTATTATGATTTTTACAATGTATTACATCGCATTAAAGTTTAGCGCAGCACTAATCATTCGTTTTCAGTTGTTTAATCTACACATGAAATAAGGAAGCACCTGAACTACTGCTCGTTAAGTATTGTGAGTTTCTACAATTACGTACTTGCACTTTTTTTTTTATACATTTATTTAACGTCGGCCTATTTCCGCTACTGAGGCCTAACACCGACGCCTGTAGACGAGCTACCCCCAACCAGGAATTTTGCCGAACCTCTTCCCTTAAGAAGAGTAGGGATGTTTTACTTGCCTAACATTTAATAGACAAGGGACCGACGGCTTTACATCTCCTCCGAAGGATGGTATATCTCCTATACAACCCTCGCCTAAGGTTGTATAGCTTCCGCGCATACACTGACATACAAGCCGCTGGAAGATGTGTGAGGCGAGGACGCGGTTTCCGTTGGAATGGTCACTCATCCAAGTACTAACTGCGCCTGTCATTGCTTTACATCGCATACCGAAGTATGTACATAGTAAAGACGCACCTACGCTCGCCCCTAGTACTTGCACTTAATAACTTAAAACATCATCAATTTTAAAATCACTTCGGTATGTATTTCATATCAATTCAAAATTAATTAATTGGTATGTGAAGATTGTTTTTTTAGGTCGGCTCGTATACGTTAAAACATTAATTTAATTGAAATATACAGGGTTTTAACGAATTCCGTATTGTACAACCATATATTCAACATATACAAACGGAGTAAAATTAAACTTTGTTGAATAAACGTGAATCATAAAGCAGCTCATCGCATTGGCCATTTTAATGATCTTTCAGAAGGCTTTTATGCTCTACGAGAGGGTTGCACAGTATTCCACGACCATTATGGCAGTTAATTAAATGTTTTACCTCGAGGTATATATATCACAGTTAATTTGTGTGGGGCATGAATGCGGATTTTCGAGATGGAAACTATTTTATCCTATTCAATAACTGATATGTTCATTTCATAAATAGTAATGACAGTAATGAGTTCTATAGAGATGGAAATGCAGAGTTAGAAGTGATACGTTTTTATTTTGTTACTATAGCGATAACACCACCATGAATATTTATATTTCGGAAAAGTCCAAGTGGGCCGAATTTTGGTATCCTGCTGAATAAGACAGATTTTTCGAAGCTAAGATATGGGCCGTCAAAATTAGAAGAAAAAAATCCAGTTATATCATGACTTTGACGGCTATAAATGGACGCTGGTAAAAATGGATCATAGAAAGTTATAAAAAATATATATACATGGATCTATAAGATTCGATTTGGATAGTGAACTCTCTATAAGTCCTCCAAGAACTTTACTAGTTTATAACAGGATTTGTATATGTATCTTTAATCAGTTTGAAATGGCAATTCCATTAGTAATTCTTAAGAGGCTCTATAAGTTAAATGATGGACGCGAAACTACAAATTCGCAAAGATTCTTATGTAAAAACAGTAAGCAATCCAGACAAATTATTACATAATTGATTGGAATTTCCCTATTCACAAGTCATTTGGGTATATGAGCTTTTTATACAGTTTCACTAAAAATAGGAAATGGTTATCATGAAATCTTTTGAGAATGTATGCAAAAAAAATATTGGAATTATCCGTTATTTATGAGACTTAATGTGGTCTCAAAATGGTACGTATGAGGATCTATCTGAAAACCCCAGCAGAAATATTTAACCTGTATGTCAGTGTTGATCAATTTGTTTGAAAATGCGAGGCGTGTTGGCTGTGTTGTCAAGTCAACGGAGAAAAAATAATAAATAACAATTCATTCAAGAAAATAAGTTGGAACACTGGAAAAAGGTATTTTTGTAGACTAGTTTTGCCCTATTTAACGTATGTAGTAAATGTTCATTAACTTTTAATAATATATCAAGAAAAAATAACCCGTGTATTATTGCCTGGAGCACCAGGAGCAGCCAGAAAATCTATTACCAAATTGCACGTCTACAGGCATTGCGTGGAGGCAAGTATAAAGAAACATTTTTCAGTCAGGTACACTACATCACTAAAAGCACCTTGTTGCCTTTGTTAGTGCGAACTATAGACGAGTATCACCAAACAAGTGAATTTTTCGTATGTCATTATTGAATCACATTATTCACTTTAAGGATGTACGTGAAACCTCAATGGAATATATGAGCTTGATGTGGTTCCAAAATGATAGTAATAAGATATACGTGGAATCACAATGGAATATGTGGAGGCTTGATGCGGTTTGAGAATGGTTTATATATACAGGGTGTCTCACCGGGAACTGAATCGATTGATATAGAAAAAAGTACGCATCAGAAAATTTTGAAAATTTAGATAATTACTAATGTCGGTGTGGCCAATCCGCCTAAAATAATTACAAGCAGCTGGTACTTTCGCTTATACTGGAAGTCGATACCAACTTGTTTATTTCAAATAAAACACCCTAAATATGTTAAGGTTTTCGAAAAGAGTATAAAACTCTGAGTCGAAAATATGTAGCATATCCTATACCTAAACCTAGCCGTTTCAGAGATATTTGATATTTTATAGAACATTTGACAGGTGCAACGGTTTGCATAACTTTCTTCGTGTAAAAGATCCTCATTTGCTTCTTGTCACATAAAAAGAACACAAGGATAACTACGTTCTACAACTGAAATAAATTCAATAATATCATACCAAGTGTTCCGTTTTTCGCGTTACATTTTGTCAACTTCAATCCGCGAAAACTTGTTTAGGTCAAATGGAACACCCTGTATTTTTTCCGCCAAGTTGTGTAAAATTGAATTCCCTTTTTTCTGATATTAGCATTCTGGGGGTTAAAGTTACAACTTTTTGAAGTGTTTGCGATTTTATGAGAAATTCATGAATTGTTGTAATCATTTCATCAAAATAGCCATGATTAGAAACAATTAGTCATTATCTTATGTCAAAAAATGCCAACACGTTTAAATTACACCCACGAAGACTTTTTAAATTTGTTTATTATTTATGGAGAATGTGATAAAGTAATATCAAGAACTTGCAGCACATTTGCTACTCCGATATCCAGAAAAACGGAAACCGTCACCAAACACTGTAAAACGCATACTGGAAAATTTTAAAATTTATGGCTCTGTCGAGACAAAAATGCAAAGAAGAAAGCCTATTGTTGATGACGAAAACATTGAAATAGTCATTCTGGGATATTTTCATGCATTTCTAAGGACTATGCAAGGATTCAATTCACAGAATCTTATTAAATCATAAGTTTCACCCGTTTTCATTCCATATGGTTCAAGGATTAAAAGAAACAGATTTCCTAAGAAGACAGAATTTTTGTGAGTTTATTCTAATAAGGTCTGCGTGTCACGATTCTTATTTGGGAAATATATGGACAGATGAAGCAAAATTTACTAAAAATGGACTTTTTGATAGACACAATTGGCTTTATTGGAGTGACTCAAATCCTCATATGTTCAGAGAGCGAAACTTTCAGGAAAGTTGGCAGTTCAATATTTACTGTGCCATAAGAAACGATAGAGTGGTGGCATCACAATTTTATCAGGAAAATATAAACGGTAAATTAAATTTTCTATTCTGCTAATATGTATAGGTAAATTTTTGTTTTTTTTTTAGGTGAAAGGTATCTGAATATCTTACAAAATTTGAATAATAACTATTTAGAGAATTTACCTCTCGCCGAACATAGAAACATTTTTTATTAGCACGACGGTGCTCCCCCACATAACGCATATTTAATTAATAATTATCTAGAAGAAACTTTTTATGATCAATGGATTGCCAATAATGGACCTTTTTTATGGCCTCCTCGCTCGCCCGATTTATCAGTTCTAGATTATTTCATTTGGGGAACTATTAAAAACAAAGTTTATGAGAGCCCATTAACAACCATTGAAGATTGTATGCAAAGAGTAAGAAATGCATTTCAAAACATATCACAGGATTCAATAATTAGAAGAGCTACCCATGAGGAACTAATCCGAAGGTGCGAAAAATGTGTCGAGGTTCGAGGGCGGAATTTTGAGCAATTATTAAATTAAAATGAAAATGAAATCTCTGCTATTTTAGCTCATGCCATATCTTCAATTCGATTAATACGCATGTTACAGTGTTAGTGTTATCTTGCGTTTTTATGGATATCGAGTAGCAAATATGCTGCAAGTTCTTGATATTACTTTTCTCTATATCGATCGATTCAGTTCCCGGTGAGACACCCTGTATATATGAAGATCTATCTGGGAATTGAAATCTAAATGATCTATATCTATGCAATTGGAGAAGTTCTCTTTACGAGTATATATAAAATACTGTAAGAATGTACGTGAAACCTCAATGGAGTAATAAGGCTTGATATGGTTCCAAAATAATACGTATGAGACTCTATCTATAAGTTCCCTTTATGACTACATACTGATACACTTTGAAACATTTCTCGTCTTGTAAAAACTCATAAAGAACAAAAAAAGTAGGACTGTATTGCCTCATTAAAACTCGTATATTTTCAATCAGCCTTAGAAACCCATAGGGGAACATGAAACTTTGTAAAAAGTGTATCGGCAAATATCACATATTTATATATTACAGAGTAAGATTATAAATCTATAAAGAGACTTATAAATTGTTTATATTTTTGTATCTGTCTTAATAAGGCATTTTTGGCAGGGAGGAACTGTAAGAGATATCGAAGATATGTTGCATTGCTGTATGACCATACGTTAATATTATACATAGTGGTTTTCAGTTAGTTTGTAACCAGTATTTATAATGCAATATAATGGCAATGCAATTAAATACAATACAATACGTTCATGGAAAAAACAAGCAGTATAATATAAATTAAAAAAAATAATATTACTATAAAATACTCATACTATTTTACAGTAATATGTTTAATCAAATCAGACTTGACAGTTGTTTTCTTCCAAGCCTAGAAGTATTAACATAACTAAGGGTAAATCTTGTGACAGTAGTATAATACTGCGTATTCAGCAATATTTGACATAGCCGTCCGTTTAGAATATCGAGGCCTAAGTGGTCTGTGGATTTAGCCAAACTTTGAATCATGTTCTTAATAGCTTCTTCAGTCAAACAGCCTCACCCCTGGAAATGCCTGTATTTTTGGTGATTTATACGGATATAATTTAGAACAAGGGACTAAAATGGCGCGGAAGGCCCTAAATTTGCCTTAGAAAATTAATTCTACATGATAATCCCAGATAAACAGTCCATCTGTGGCATTCCCATTTCTTATTGGGAACGAATGAATTTAGAGATTGGTTTAAATTCGTGCTTATATCTGACAGTTTTATCCCTATTGAATCAATTCTTGAGGGGAGAATGATGAAAAATATTTGATTACCTTAAATACCATGAAGTAATAATAATAATAATAATAATAATATTTATTATCCATAGACCATATTACAACAGATGGTATCGGACTCGTCAAATACAATTGTTAGTAAAATAAAAATACATGTATAAATGGAAATAACAAAAAAAAAATACAAAACAGTTACAAAAAATTTTTTTATACAGAAAAGTAAGGCTAATCAATTAAAATTGTGATTCTAAATATTCCCGTACATTATAATATACATTATTTAGAAGTAATTTCTTAACTTCATATTTAAATGCTCTTATATTAGTTAATTCCTTTATTTTTTGTGGTAGCTTATTGTACAGCTTAATACCTACATATCGAGGACTTCGTTCGTAAATCGACAACGTGTGAACTGGAATTGCTAATTCATTTTTGTACCTAGTTTCATAGACATGATTATAATTGTTACATAAAAATTCATGCAAATTCAGCTTTACAAATGTAATAATTTCGTAAATAAATATGTTCGGTACTGTTAGAATATCAAGCTCCCTGAAAACATTTCTACAGGATACAGTTTTATTTAATCCTCGTATATTTCTTAATGCCATCTTTTGAATTTTGAATATTCTTTCAAGGAAATGAGATGAACCCCAAAACACAATGCCATACTTCACCCGGGAAAAAAATTGAGCATAGTAATAGGAAAGGACAACTGATATGCTGGTTAGCTTACTTAATCTATGCAAGGCAAAACATGTCGATGAGAGCTTTTTGCACAAATGGTCAATATGCATTTCCCAATTTAGGGCATTATCAATATAAATACCTAAAAATCGTGTATGTTGAACTTGTTCAAGCGACCTACCATTAACTTTTATTAAGCTGCTTGTATTATAATTCGATAATCTGGGTGTAAAATGAATAAAAACAGTCTTCGATGTATTTAAAAGTAACTTGTTTTCATTAAACCATAATATAAAATCTTCGATTTTGTTTTGTGAGACGTCTATTAGGTCGGTCATATTCGGAGCAGTACTCAAATATGAATTATCATCAGCAAACATGATCAGATTACCATTATTGTGTAGAGTGCTTGGTAAATCATTAATAAATAATAGAAATAGTAGTGGCCCAAGAACGGATCCCTGTGGAACACCGCAAGATACATTTAGCTCATCTGATCTTATATTATTTAATTCAACAACTTGATTTCGATTGGATAGATAAGACTGCAGCCAGCTGTTTATTTTTCCCCTAAATCCATACGTATTTAGTTTTTTAATAAGTAAGTCATGATCCACCATATCGAATGCCTTGCTTAAATCCATGAAAATTCCAAAACACTTATCATTTTTATTTATGGAATCGTACAATTTATCTAGAAACTGCATAACAGCTGTCTGTGTGGACCTTTTTTCCCGAAATCCATGTTGAGCATCAGACATTATATCGAACTTATTTAAAAAATGAATCATTTGTGAGTACACTACTCTCTCCATTATTTTTGAAATTGTCGACAGTAAAGAAATTGGACGATAATTATCAATTAATGTTGTGGGCCCTTTCTTGTGCAAAGGTATTACTTTAGCTAACTTTAAGTTATTAGGAAATATGCCTTCAACTAGAGATCTGTTTATTAGGAAAGTCAAAGGTTTCACAACATAACTGACAACTACCTTCAACATCTTTGAACTGATATTGTCCACTCCAGAAGAATTCGTTTGTTTAAGTTCCATTATTACGTTAAAAATTTCATTTTCTGTGACAGGTCTAACAAACATTGTTGGATATTGTTTTGTAGATAAAGATCTAAAGTTTGTGTTTCCAAATTTCTGCTTTAAATTTACTGGTAAGTTTGTAAAATAGCGGTTAAATGAATTAACTATTTTATCTACATCACATTCTCTGTCATCAAGTAGGTTTTTATTTTTAATTTGACAAATTGCTGAAATTTTGGAATTAAATTTTATTCAAATTTACAAATAGCTTTATATGTATTATTCCTTATCTTATTCTGTATTTTTATTTTATATTTTCCATATATTGATTGATGGTGTTTTGTTCGCAACTTCGAGTTGTTCTCCGAGGAGATTTCCATATAGATAGGCTTGATAAACTGATCGCCCCGACCGACATTGACAAGAGAAAAGTATCTAGAAACATACAAAAAAATATATTAAACGGTATTATATACGTATATCTGATGGTTTTTCGATATCCTGGGAAAAGGATGGTTACGGAAACGTGTTGCTGGCAGTAATATGTAAGGGTAGATAACATTGGGGATGATATAGGACAGGGGTGGGTCTGGATAAATATTTTAAAATGAAAAAGTGTTTTAATATCGGTACATCTCCAAGGTGCTTTCGCGCCAAGAAAGCGTACATATTTCGCTTTATTTTTTTACATCCCTATCTTAACTTATGATAAAATATATTAGTCTACGTTCTTGGATATTTAGACATGAACACTACCAGGCTGTTATTTTTTTTAAACCATACAGTATTCAGTGCCAAAGTAATATATCTACTAATAGTAGCCTAATGCATTTAACGTCGTGGCTGGAAAAAAAATCGCAATAAGCTGAATGTTGCAAAATTTTTAAGTACTTTTGTTTATTTTTGACATACTGAAAGTCTTCAAGTCTCCGATGGGTACAACATCCACAAAACTACCCATAGAGGTACAATTATTCACTTTTCTTGAGTTATCTTTGTTTACTTTCGCAAAACAAGTATGGACAGAAAAGAAAAAGATCATAGAATTTTCTATATAATGGTATATTCAAAGCTACAATTTGGTTAATTCAGTGGAGTACGGCACGATTATATACAGGGTTAGTGGTAATTCGATACATTCCTTTGGAGATGTGATGGGGCATGAGCTAAGGAGTAAATCTAGCCCTAACATACATTATGCAAAACTTTTGAGATATTTCAATTTTTTTGTTTTTCTCAAAAAAGTAGATCTTAATGTCTTAAAAGTTAATTTCCGAAAAATCTACTTGACATTTTTAAATTTTTTTTACTGGATTTGGAATAAAAAATATCCGGAAACATTTCGATCATGTGAACATTTAAAATAAAAACTTGTAAAATTATTTTTTTAAAAATCAGTTATGAAATTTACCTATTAGGTTTTTCAAAAAAATATTAATGTAGCACGCGTACAAATTATTATAAAAACTTCCTTATTTCAATAGCTATTTAACTAGGTAGAAATGTTTAATGTACCCTTGATAGTTCTAATAAAAAATTAGTAAAGATAATGCTGGTGGCGGAATTTATTAAACGACTAATCGTTCATTTTCATAGTCAGTACTTGACTTTGACGTTTGTGCATATATGTCATTAACTGACATTCTTATCTCCGTGTCCCTTAAGTTTGTTGGTCTTGTTAAATTAGTTATCAAAGATTTTGATTTTGCTCGTAGTTGTTGTTATGTTGTTGTTATTGTATTTTCTGTGCCATGGCCGCGTATGCCAACGCAGAATACGCTGATATCTTGTTTGTCTATGGATACTGTGGCGGCAACGCTGCTGAAGCTCGCCGAGAATATGGCCTTTGGTACCCTAACCGCCGCTTACCAAATGCACATGTATTCAGTACGGCATATCGAAATATCGCTGAAACTGGCTCCGTGAAATGTAGAAGAAGTGACGCTGGTGCTCCTCCCGTTTATGAACCAGATGATGAGGAAGAAATATTGAGGTATTTTGAGGAGGACCCAACTATTTCAACTAATAAAGTCGCAAGACTAACCGGAGCGTCACAATGGAAAGTTTGGTCTACGATACGTAGAGTTGGGTGTCATCCTTACCACTATACCCCTGTCCAAGGCTTGGAGGAAGGTGATCCTGGAAGGAGAGTGGAATTCTGCCGCTTTATGTTAAATTCAGATGCAGAAAGTGCAAATTTTTTAACAAGTATTTTATGGACGGACGAGTCGAAATTTAATCGCGAGGGTATAACAAATTTCCACAACTTACATTATTGGGCAGAGGAAAATCCCAAGTTAACACGTGAAACTAGTTTCCAAATGAAGTTTTCTATTAATGTGTGGATGGGAGTCATTGGCCACTATTTAATAGGGCCACACTTTCTTCCTCAAAATTTAAATGGGGAAATCTATGAAAATTTTTTAAGAAATGATCTGGCGGTGATTTTAGAAGATGTTCCTCTCGCCGTCAGACAGCGAATGATGTTTCAGAACGACGGTTGTCCAGCACATTATCGGCTGACAGTACGACAGTTACTTGATCAACGTTTCCCTAACCGTTGGATTGGAAGAGCGGGCCCAATACCTTGGCCAGCGCGAAGCCCCGACTTAACACCCCTTGATTATTACGTATGGGGTCATATGAAGGAGATGGTCTATGCCACACCAGTCAATACTATAGAAAACCTTAGGCAAAGGATAGTCGATGCTGCCCAACACATAAGGCATAATCTGACAACCAGAGTAACAAGGACGCAAATAAGAAGACGCTGCCGTGTCTGTATACGGAATAGGGGCTCCCATTTTGAGCAAGACATATAAAAAATAAAGTACAACTTTGAAATTAATGAAGAATTAAACTCTACGTTTAAAATGTTTTTTACTGTTTATCTAAAAATAAAATTCGTACTACTTGTGTTATTTTTACTAGTATTTTCTTAGAACTATTAAGGGTACATTGAACATTTGTACCTTGTTAGATAGCTATTGAAATAAGGCAGTTTTTATAATAATTTATACGCGTGTTACGTTAATATTTTTTTGAAAAAACCTAATAGGTAAATTTCATAGCTGATTTTAAAAAAAAAAAATTTATTTCAGATGTTCACATGATCGAAATGTTTCCGGATATTTTTCATTCCAAACGGATATCAATAATATTGGACAAGTAATCCAGTAAAAAGAATTTAAAAATATCAAATAGATTTTTCGAAAATTAACTTTTAGGACATTAAGATCTACTTTTCGAGAAAAACAAAAAAAATTAAATATCTCAAAAACTATTGAGTTTTGCATAATATATGTTAGGACTAAATTTACTTCTTAGATCATGCCCCATCACATCTCCAAAGGGATGTATCGAATTACCAGTAACCCTGTATAAATTATACATATCACCCCTTAGGTATAATTTCTTTAATTTATTTAGGTTAGAATAATTATAAATATTCAAAGGAATAGTTACAATATGCAATTGGTTTATTGTTTCATTAGTTCATTCTATCAAAGAGCCTTAAAAAGTTTTTAAGACCGTAAATCGCTCTCCGCTTCACTGGGTAGGTTTGTCCAGTTGGGAATTTGCTAACTCACAAGTCTAATCTTAAGAATAAAATTCTATTGCATAAAAAGTTATTGTTGTAATATCTGAAACCGCAGTACTGAGTACAGACCTGATGACGTAATATGGAGCTTTGAGACGACTTCACGTGGAAAGACTAAACCTGAAGTTGGCGAGGGAAATATGGAACGGCACTCTCTGACAGAAGAGGATAATGAAGGGGAGTGCATTTTGGTTGGGTTGGATAATGAGGTTCTGTTTGAGTAAAAACTGTCAGTTGCACAAGCACATAACAGAGCCGCATTTAATAACTGTTGCGAAGGGAAAGAAAGCTAAATTGCAACAAGTATCCAATTGTTAATGTGTTAATTGTAATTTAAAAACAAATATACATTTATGTCTGCTGGTGTTTCGAATTAATAGACCCTCATCAGTTCAGCATAACTTACTATCATGATGTGGAATGGGATAAAGCAAGGGGAGATATTTGTTAAAAATGTTATAAAGGCAGCCGAAACATATGTATAATGTTCTAAATTATATATTAACATATAAAAGCGCTATTTACTTAAAACAAATAATTATATAATTATGATAGTTATGTATTTTGAGATTTACTCTTCAGGCTGTTAAAAAAATATTTTGAAACGGGCGGGAAATGGCGCCATTAAATAAAGTATTTTCCTTCTTTTTCAACGATATATCACATGCCGTATCTATTCATTGGTACTACTTTAGTTGTTATAAAAACATTTTTTATCAACCAATGAATTTCTTTTAACAAGCATTATACTTGCCGCGGAGAAGTATAATTAAATAAATGATAAAATAATTCAATAAATTGTTCAAATCTTTGCTATAATAAAATATTAACACAATTAAGAAGAATAAAGTAAATTCAGGTAACAAAAACAAATTAATAATAAAAAGAATATAGCACACAGAATATTAATATATATGTAATCCTCAAAATAATTTTTAAAATATCATATCAAGTGTTCAAAGTGTCCACCGCGATTTCTTATGCACAATCGAGCCCGGCGAGGCACTGCATTTAAAACATTACTCAGCATTTCGGGGTAACTGTAATACATGCCTGTTGAATTCGAGCTTTTAGGTCCTCTACATTTTGCGGTGTCATCGAAAACACCTTATCTTTAATATACTCCCATAGAAAAAAATCCATTGGGGTTATATCTGGAGAACGAGGGTGCTATCGAATAAATCCATTGGTATCTATCCAATGTTGAGACAAAATTTCGTCTAAATTATCTAGGCAAATCTGGGAATTGTGGGGAGGAGCTCCATCTCGTTGAAAATATTGAAAGTTGTGTCGATTCTCTAAAGGTAGGTCATCTAAGAATTCATTAAAATCATTTCTCAAAAAGTATAGGTACCTTTGACCACTGAGGTGACCATCATAAAAATAAGGACCTATTAAATTGTTGCCTAAAATACCTATCCATACATTTATTGAAAAACGATTTTGAAACCCAGTCCGTCTATGCCAGTGTGTATTTTCAGAAGTCCATTTGTAATGAATATTGCGATTAAAAAATCCATTATTGGAAAAATTTGCCTCGTCGGACCAAAGTATTTTACTACATATTAATGGATCGGCACGCTTCTTTTGAAACAGCCACCTACAAAAAGTCGACCTCCTTAGTTTGTCCTCGCTTGTAAATTGTAACTTTTTTGGCTTTATAACACCGGTAACCATTTTTCTTTAAAATTTTTCTAGCACTTGTTTATCTATATGACAAGCAATTTGAATTTCTCTTAATGATGTTTCCAAATTTTCTGTATTTTTATTTCTTACATAATTAATAACTCGGTTTACCTTATTTACATTATCAGTAACACTATTCAACCTTGTCTTCTTCTTTAAAAATGAACCATTATTTTTTAGTTTCGTAGCTAATTTTCTGAACAGAGCTTTATTCGGCTGTAGTGCTTGTGGAAAACTGTTTCTATATTCTACTTGAGCTAATCCAGAGTTAATATTGCATTGGCAATATGTAACAAACATATTATAACGATCAATGTGTGTGAAAATCATTTTTAAAAATTCTAAATTCTTAAACGAGTGTGATTGAGTGAGAGTTTAAGTATTAACTGAGATGATCTGTCAAAAAATTAAATTGTCAAGTTTGTTCATAGCCAACTATTTTAAAATAATTGAAGTAATAGTAAAATCATGAAATACAAACAAATGAATATTATACTTAAATTAATTGGTAAAGACATTTTAACTTTCTGAGCAAAGAGTGACGCTTTTATGGAGGACCTCTATACATTGGCATAACTGCGAATACTCTTTCCATAATTGCTCCATGTTACTTTCTTGATTATTATTTTGTTTTTGTTACCTGAATTTACTTTATTCTTCTTAATTGTGTTAATGTTTTATTATAGCAAAGATTTAAACAACTTATTGAATTATTTTATCCTTTTATTTAATCATACTTCTCCACGGCAAGTATAATGCTTGTTAAAAAAAAATTATTGGTTTTAAAAAAATGTTTTTATAATTACTAACGTAGTAGGAGTGAATAAATATGGTATGTGATATATCGTTGAAAAGGGTGGAAAGTACTCTATTTAATGGCGCCATTTGCCGCCCGTTTCAAAATAATTTTTTTAACAGCCTGTAGAGTAAATCTCAAAATACAGCGGTTTTGAAAAAAATTAGATAAAACCTCGTTGAAACACTCTGTTTTGCAAAAAATTTTCGCCTTAGAATTTTTCTTGTATCTCTTCAAATAATGGAGATATCTGGTCTAGACCTTTTACGCATTTTCGATATTTTCCGCCATAACTCTTAAAGTAGGCCATGGATTTCAAATGTCTTTAAATCATTTTGTAGGTTATATAAATCGGCACAATTTTCGTAAAAATAAATTTTTTTGTACGACCGACATTAACTGAGATATTCTCGAGTGCCCTAATAAAATGGACACCCTGTTTTTTTCATGATATAACGCTTCAAATTTTACCGAATAGGTAATGACATTTCTGTTTGAATGAAATTATTAAGATTATAAAAAAATAACGAGATGTCCCCATGTTGTGAAAGAAATTAACTGTCGAAGAGTGAAAAACAAACTAAAACATGTTCATTTCTATCTGAAATATAACACCTTGAAAACTGTGTAGATATATACTTATACAATGACAAGCTTTGTATTCAATTTTCACTTCAATCTACATACTGTTCCTACATCGTCTGTCACGGGTTAAAAATTCCATTAGATCGAAAAAATTAATATATTTCTACAGCGCTATGGTAATTCCTAAAGAGCATACTTCAGAATTTTAACGGCCACGTTGTTAAAATCAAGCAAATTACATTTTTCAGAGTAAAATCTGAAGTGCTTCCTTTGTTGTAGATAGCTGAATCCTTAACTTCTTTAATTCATTTCATTACGTATTAAATTTAAAACTGTGTTTGGTTTGCTCAACCGTAAAAACGTCCAGAATCTAATTTCGTATAATCTGGTGATTTCAGACATACAAAGAGAAAAGTGTGGTGGGCGTTGCTGTCGTTGAATATTCTTGAAACTGACGCAGGACACATCTGAAATACTTGGAATATGAGAAGAAAATTTTCTTTGTATACAGGGTGTGCCACTTGAAACTCCGTAGGTCATTTTCTGGATGATCAAAAGAGATATTTGAATTTTGTTAAAGGCATTCACTAGAATATGTAAATGACTTCACTTTGAGTGAAAACGGCATTTCTCCTCATTGACATATAGATGGCGTTGCGATGCAAAGATGTTAATCTATAGGAACCTTCAAAATAGACGCTCGTGAAAGGGCACTAAATTTTAAGAATTTTTTATAATATGAATAATTTAAAAAAAAAATACATAGTTTTCGAGATTTTTCAATTTCAATATAATTTTTTTTAATAACAAATATTGCCATAACTTTTCTAAATATGGCATTGATTTTTCCAGCAAGATCGAAATAATATGTACTGGGCGAGTCAGGGGAGGCGCAAGAAAAAAGAGAGAAGGGGGGAGGAGAGACAGGTCAGTTTTCTTGCCAAGAATAATTGAAAAATGTAAATGTAACGTCAACCGCAGATTTTACAAAAATGATCCAAATATATGACCATTGTTATAAGTCTAGGAAGCTTTTGCTAAATATGATCCACCAGCAGTGATCTGCTAGGGTTCAAAATATGTGTTGAGGAGGAAACTGGTCCATACTTCGCAAACATATATAAATTTATTTTTAATCGAATTCGAGAATCGACTTTTATAATAAGGAATACGTCTCACAATTTTGTAGACTTTCTTTAAACATTAATTTTAGTTCGAAAGTTTAGCAATTCGTTTGTAAAGAAACGTAATAGAATTATTAACTTGGCAAAGCATTTTTCAAGTCGTACGTTGAGAACTTTTACTAATTACCCGAAAGCTATTGGATATTGATTAAATATAGATTAAACGAAAGTAAAGTTATTAACAAAACTTTTCTAATTCAGAAAGGGGTGAATGGGGACGGATTATGAAGCAATTTTTTCGTAAACTTTATGGGTGATTTAAGCTGTCATTCTGTAAGATGTTTCCAGATCATTAACCTATGATGCAAAGTGATTGCCGAAGGGGCGGGGAAATATAATCTGCCATCAGGATTCCCCCTAACGTCATGCTACTAGTCCCGAGGATCCCTATCGGTCCCATTTGCTATTAAATTATTTCCAAATTAACTGTACCGCTAAATAGTTAGATTTAGGAGGAAAGGGATGAGATGAACATTAAAAATAAGGGGATGCGTGTACAAAAAGGGATATACAGAGTGTTATTAGTTACCGCCATTAAAATAAAAATGGGTAACGGGGCTTGACTAGACAGACAAAAACCTAGATAATAGACCACTTAACTCATTAATTTTTATTATTGCGGATACTGTGGATAGTTTGTTGGCGGCACACCACATTATAATGGAAAATATAGCAGACTGTTAAGCAACCACTACCTTAGCAGATGAATTGTTCGAGGTGTAGATGTGCCGATTAAGTGGCCTTCTCGGCCTCCTGACCTTGTTCTTCTTGATTTTTTTATATTTCATTTAATTTGGCCAATATATGTACTGTCGTGAGCAGAAAACAATAGGACAATTTTTTTTTCTAATGTAAATCTGTCTCTATTTGAATATGTAATGAGTAGCCGAAATAAAACATATATCACTTTTAATTTATTTTTTATTTTAATGCTGTAGTTATTGCTATAGTAAATGATGGATGGTTAATGAGACAAATTGCATTGCGTTATAACATTAAGGAAAATTTGGTGTGTAACATTTTAAGAAAGTGGAGAATAAACGGTACGATTAGTAGAAATCCTGGATCAAAGGCCAAAGGATATCCTACTTAACAAGAAACTAACTATTAATATTTCGTTATTGCACCATTTCTATTTGTAACTTCTATAAGTCTGTTTGGCATAGAATTAAATAACCTTATACAATAATCACTGGTAATAATATTTTCCATGCACTATTTACTATTTTCAGAAATTCTTCGGCATTCCGTGGTCTCACATTCGTTTTTTGGATACTTCTTACGAGTAGTCCCCACACTTCTTCCACGGGGTTAAGATCTGGACTATGACTGGGCCAGTTAAGAACATTGATGTTGTTATCTTGAAACCAGTTAGTTACGGTATGAGCAGTATGAACGGAACAATTGTCTTGTTGAAATATGAACTCATTATTAGAAAATAATTGTGACACGGAAGGGAGTATAATATTGTCTGTTAAATCGTTCCTCAATATGTCACAAAACACCAGGACCACGTGCCGATATCCAAGCCCACATATTGACGGAAAATCTACCACTTTTATCATTGTTAGATATATACTTCTCATCGAATCGACTATTCGAAGGGCGCTAAACACGAATACGACCGCTGTGGGTTGACTGGAAAGTTTTTTCGTCTGTAAAGATTACATTGTTCCAAAAATTTACATCATGCGGTAAAAATTCAAGCGCAAATCCTACTCGAGCTTCTTTATGTTCAGCTTTAAGTAGGTATTTCTGTGCTGCTGCATGACAGCGTAGCTCCGATTCTCTTACTCGCCGGCAACCAGTACTACTCGATCCAGGAAAATTCGTTTCTTCAGCAGCCTGAATAACTGAGTAAAATGGTTTTTCTACTAAAACATTTACCAATTGTAAATCTTGTTGTTGAGTTGATATCCTTCGTCGCCCTGATCCAGGATTTCTATTAATCGTAGCGTTTATTCCCCACTGTCTTAAAATGTTACACACCGAATTTTTGTCAATATTATAACGCAGTGCAATTTGTCTCATTGACCATCCATCTTCTGCTTTAGCAATAACTTCAGATTTAACTAAATCGCTTATATGATGCATATTAGTTTTTTGCGTACTTGCAATAAATTATGACAACTAACTGACAATGTTACAAAAATTAAAGTTAGATGTACACAACTAGATTTTAGCAAAATACCGTTATAATACTTTTCTATTTTTTTTGCTCATGACCGTACCATCACAGTCATTATAATTACACTGATCTACTCCTGTTTCTGTCTCCCTATTTTTGGTTCACATATTTCTAACTATTTTTCATTAACAGGAATTATTATGCGTCCCAATTTATTACATCTATTACTGATTTTATCGCTTATCTTGGAATGTGTAGAGAACTATCATGAGAAGTTTATTTATTTTAAATTTCATCAATCTCTGTAGCGTTAGTATTTTATAGAGAACAACATTAAATAATGTATCTCGAAGTAAATTTATAATCATACCTAATGGAGAAGTTAAGTGAAAATAAGCCGTAAAAAATGTATTTACATTGAACATCATCCCTCGAGATATAATTCAATTATAAGTACCCCTATTTTTCATCTAGGCATTACGAATTTTGTTCGGGTAACTCATTTTTCTCTTCCGTACTCCCGACAATGTCGACTACATTATTTAATATTCACGCGTCGTTTTACTGGAAAGAAATCAAATTGGTTTTGCAATGTGTGGATAATTCAGAGCGGATGTGGACTAGGACTATAAAATATACGTTGATTTCAACTAATTAAAATTCTACAGTTGCAACCCCGCTGTCATGCAGCTTGGGAATATGAGGGATTGTGGCGACCGAAAGAACATCTATTTGTGTAATAGTATTTCCGTGGAATATGACACCTAATATACACTACTCGACCAACTCGTTGTTTTTTAGTTGCTTATTTCATAATTTAAATGAGCCTTTAACAGACTTCAATTAACTCAAGTTTATCTTTAGAGTTGTCGAAAAACTGTTATTTATTTTCTAATAGAGAAGCAACTCTCAGTTTTTAAAATTTTGAACGCTCTCGCTTTTTATTTAAAAATTCAGAAAAATTCTCTTAAATCTAAGTTTGCTGCCTCTGGTGGTCATTTTATTAACGATTGCAATAAGTCATCAGGAGTTGGAGCTATTCGACAAATTGCAAACTTCTCTCGTCTCTAATTTGATACATTAGAGGAAACGCGCAGGGTTGTTGTGTATTCACTTATGTCGTATTGATGAGACCTAACAAGCTCGAAACTTATCTGCGGCTGGTGATATAGAGAGCTCATGGTCTAAATAAAACAAAGTTCATCTTTAGACTTATTATATTCGATACATCATAGAAAGAGGCTTCTAAAATTTACTAACGGTGGCGAGCGTAGATGCGTCTTTACTATGTACATACTTCGATATGCGATGTAAAGCAACGTTAGGCGCGGTTAGTACTTGGATGGTGACCGTTTCAAAGAAGACCGTGTCCTCGCCTCACATATCTTCCAGCGGCTTGTATATCAGTGTTTGCGCGGAAGCTATACAACCTTAGGCGAGTGTTGTATAGGGGATATACCATCCTTCGGAGGGAATGTAAAGCCGTCGGTCCCTTGTCTATTAAATGTTAGGCAAGTAAAAGATCCCTACTCTTTTTAAGGGAAGAGGTTCAGCAAAATTCCTGGTTGGGGGTAGCTCGTCTACAGGCGTCGGTAATAGGCCTCAGTAGCGGAAATAGACCGACGTTAAATAAATGTTAAAAAAAAATTGCTAATACTTATAGCATTCCATTTAAAAATATGACACTTCGTCCTGTGCAATCGTCTTGACTCACCCTGCATATTAGAAAATAATTTTCAATTATAGACTTTTTTATGTAGTTTACCAGTGCTTTTTTAACCTCTAGTTATTGTACAACTCTAGATATCGAAATCTGTACTATTACCTCACTCTGTATATTTTACAACACACTTATAAATATTATTGTTGATTATAAACTTTTCACCGTCATCTCGTTTCTTACCGACAACTGTACGCCAAGGATCAATTGATGTTAACTCTAATTGCGTGTAAATCCTACCAGATAACTGTCAACGTTTAGAAACTCATTAAAGTCACCTAAACCTTATTTAAAGTAACCGCAGTTGCGCCTCTTGCTGATAAATTTGTAAAGAGAAATGATAATCTTACAAAGACAAACACGCCTTGGTTGCCAAGTCACAACAACAAGGAGTGAATTTTGCTACTAATATTAATACTTGCCTAATCATAGTCAACCTTGTTTACAAAATAGAGGTGGATATGTCCTGAAGTCGTAAGAAAGCTGTCCTATATTAAATGTGTAAGCCAGTCTACAAAAGAAACAGAAAATATTCTTGTTGAAACGTGAATTCATCAAGCCGGTAAATCTGCTGGGTGCTTGTTGGATATGCATATTTTGTTGAATTTATGCACAGGGGTGTGACAGAAATATTGCCGTCTGCTTGTATAACTGCAAATTAAACAGGTTCGGTATTTTACAGTGATTATAAGATCCTGATAAATTATTTTTGCGAATGAAATCATAAAACTGCTGATTCCACATCAAAATTTCTTAAACAGCCTATCAATAATAGATAAATTATAAATCGATTTGAATCCTAGTCACACTACAAATGATTTAAACTGCCCTTGTTACAAAGGACCTGTTGGAAGACAAAACAACGACACAGCGATTTAGGAATAAAACTGTTCATATCAATTATTTTTTAAGTTAATAAACAAGACATTATTTATTTTGGTATAAAATTCGAAACCAATATTATTGTGCTTGTCAGAAACGAAATTCACGCATCAATTTTCAATGTTAATTCATGTCATATAACGAGATATAAATTCAAATCAAGTCGCCGTGCTTTCTCGGTAAATGGAAATTTAAGAGAGTTGTGAATGCGTTTGCAGCTTAGCTGTGAATATGGAGCGTGTTATAACACACACTAGGTATCATTAAAAAATTAACTCGAAAAAATATCAAAATTTGCCAATTAAATCCGTTTTTCAGCTCGCCTTGTCAAAATAGAAAAAAAAGGTATCCATATAATTTATATAATCAAAAAACTAGAATTTTTCGAAATATTTTCTGAAAAACTTCACTACAATCCGATAATTCCCAAAGAGGTCCAAAATAACGTCAAAACATTCAATATGCCCATTTTACAGCTTAAACTTCTCAAAATAATAGCTTTAAAATTACAGCCCCCGTATAATATCAAACTTTATACACGACATTCTACAGCCCCTCATCAATATTTACTTTCGTTTCTTCAACACGTCCGTATATGCACAAATTCTTCTATATCAACTCTACAGCCCGCAGCACAGCTCAAATATATTATCAAAACTTACTTCCGTTCGTTCAGCTAGCGCCATCCACGGCACTTAGTATGACCGCAGCCCCATAATAAATCGTTTTACGAGGGCGAATCGAAAACTAGTACAACACATTCGGACAGAATTATCAAATAACTTAAATCTGAATCGAATTTCATTTCAACAGCAAAAGATTTCAAACTTTAAGACCGAAACAACTACATTGTCAATTATTGCTCAGTTAGTGCCTGCACTGAATGGGTGGGGACGTATCCAGCTTTAGGCCGTGCCCGCACGGAATAGACGGTGGCTTTCCAGACTACAAAAAAACGATCGTGCGAGACTCGCGGTGCACGATTAATGGAACTATAGCCATAGTAAAAAAGGCCGCGCGCGGCGAATCTCAGGCAAGTCAATTCCGGTGCGCGTACTTAAACCTATCTGCGAATTCTTCCTTGGCAGCTCCAAGTAAAAAACGACAAATATATTCTACCCTCGCGCATCAAATATAAAGTGAATTTATCAAATTATTATAATCGGCACCTTCGCTAAAAACGTGAATTTTTCAAATTACGAGTTAATTTTTTTTACTTTTTCTAAGACAAAACTTCCGTTATTAAAAAGCTAACATACTACAATCTACTTTCAAGTTAATTTTAACTGCATTAAACTCTGCTAAGTGTTTAAAGATAAATAACATAATTCCGTTCTAAGACTAGTGTGGTATTTCAAGAAGTAATGTACAGGGTGGTGAAAAAACACCCTATCACAAACAAAACTATAAAATAAAAAATAGACAATTTATTTCTCAAACAATAACTTTAAAATTACAGCCCCCGTACAATATCAAACTTTATACACGACATTCTACAGCCCCTCATCAATATTTCCTTTCGTTTCTTCAACTCGTGCGTATATGCACAAATTCTTCCATATCAACTCTACAGCCCGCAGCACAGTTCAAATATATTATCAATACTTACTTCCGTCCGTTCAGCTAGCGCCATCCACGGCACTTAGTATGACCGCAGCCCCATAATAAATCGTTTTACGAGGGCGAGTTGAAAACTAGTACAACACATTCGGACAGAATTATCAAATAGCTTAAATCTGACTCGAATTTCATTTAAACAGCAAAAGATTTCAAATTTTAAGACCGAAGCAACTACATTGTCAATTATTCCTCAGTTAGTGCCTGCGCTGAATGGGTGGAGACGTATCCAGCTTTAGGCCGTGCCCGCACGGAATAGACGGTGGCTTTCCAGACTACAAAAAAACGATCGTGCGAGACTCGCGGTGCACGATTAATGGAACTATAGCCATAGTAAAAAAGGCCGCGCGCGGCGAATCTCAGGCAAGTCAATTCCGGTGCGCGTACTTAAACCTATCTGCGAATTCTTCCTTGGCAGCTCCAAGTAAAAAACGACAAATATATTCTACCCTCGCGCATCAAATATAAAGTGAATTTATCAAACTCTTATGATCGGCACCTTCGCCAAAAACGTGAATTTTTCAAATTAAGAGTTAAATTTTTTTACTTTTTCTAAGACAAAACTTCCGTTATTGAAAAGCTAACATACTACAATCTACTTTCAAGTTAATTTTAAGTGCATTAAACTCTGCTAAGTGTTTAAAAATAATTAACATAATTCCGTTCTAAGACTAGTGTGTTATTTCAAGAAGTAATGTACAGGGTGGTGAAAACACCCTACCACAAACAAAACTGTAAAATAGAAAATAGACAATTTATTTCTCAAAATAATAACTTTAAAATTACAGTCCCCGTACAATGTCAAACTTTATACACGACATTCTACAGCCCCTCATCAATATTTACTTTCGTTTCTTCAACTCGTGCGTATATACACAAATTCTTTCATATCAACTCTACAGCCCGCACAGTTCAAATATATTATCAATACTTACTTCCGTCCGTTCAGCTAGCGCCATCCACGGCACTTAGTATGACCCCAGCCCCATAATAAATCGTTTTACGAGGGCGAGTTGAAAACTAGTACAATACATTCGGACAGAATTATCAAATAACTTACATCTGACTCGAATTTCATTTAAACAGCAAAAGATTTCAAATTTTACGACCAAAACAACTACATTGTCAATTATTGCTCAGTTAGTGCCTGCACTGAATGGGTGGGAACGTATCCAGCTTTAGACCGTGCCCGCACGGAA
Source organism: Leptura quadrifasciata (assembly GCA_963675555.1). NCBI lineage: Eukaryota > Metazoa > Arthropoda > Insecta > Coleoptera > Cerambycidae > Leptura > Leptura quadrifasciata. The sequence continues at coordinate 3,692,664 of OY776681.1, read as the reverse complement.
TAGACGGTGGCTTTCCAGACTACAAAAAAATTATCGTGCGAGACTCGCGGTGCACGATTAACGGAACTATAGCCATAGTAAAAAGGCCACGCACGGCGAATCTCAGGCAAGTTAATTCCGGTGCGCGTGCTTAAATCTATCTGCGAATTCTTCTTTGGCAGCTCCAAGTAAAAACGACAAATCTATTCTGCCTTCGCGCATCTAATATAAAGTGAATTTATCAAACTATTATAAACGGCACTTTCGCCAAAAACGTGAATTTTTCAAATTACGAATTAATTTATTTCACTTTTTCTAAGACAAAACTTTCGTTGTTGAAAAGTTAACATACTACAATCTATTTTTATTAATTTTAAGTGCATTAAGTTCTGTTAAGTGTTTAAAAATAAATATCATAATTCCGTTCTAAAGCTAGTGTGTCATTTCAGGAAGTAATATACAGGGTGGTAGAAAAACACCCTATCACAAACAAAACTATAAAATAGACAATTTATTTGGAAAATACTTTGAAAAGCTTCTGATACGAAATTATCGATTATTTTTTACTGTAACTTTTTTCGTAACGCATAGTGCACCGTTATTATAAACTGTTGTAGCATTGTGAATAATTATTACTCAATAACTGGAGTAGTTTGCAATGCCATGCCTTAATTTTATTAATTTTGCAGAGAGCTATTATGTGAAAACTGGTAATATTACTCAACGTTATACTTTTATTTAAGTACTGTTATAACTTTAACCAGTTAAAATCACATATTTTAGCAAAAGACTAACACTATAAATGCTGCTGCTTCCCCTTCGTTGCAATCTCTGGCGACAAGTCAACTAGATGAAGTAATAAATACTAAAGTGACTTAATGCGGTGGGGCCCCAGACTTGTAGCGCCTAGAGTGACATAACGCAAACATAGGGGACGAAGGAGAAATTTAATGGAGATGAAAAGAGGCCGTTCAGGTGCCCTGAAATCTAATTTCAAGTGAAACGTATCTGTAAATAATTAAGCGAGCTTTTAATAAAGCTCGGTTTGGCTAATAAATAAATGAAACTGTTTAATTTGCCTCGTAAATGTAGACGAAAAATGTTGGTTAAGTTTTCAGGAAGCGGTGCAATTTTATGCATAGTTCGATATCGATAGTGTATTACTATGTGCTAACATCTACTTATTGTAGTGTGCAGCAGGTCATGATTTCGGTAAAATTTTAATATAGTTTCTTCGATTATGGTTTCCAGACCCCAAAAATTCCCCCCATTCAAATGTTTATACCGTCTGTCTATTTTACGAGGGCGACACCAAAAATCTCGCTTAATATGTATTATAGAAGTAAAAAGTTTTAGAAAGAGTTATCTCATTTTTGTGAGCTATATTTCAGTAAAAAGAAATTTGAAATCCATAGCCTACTTTATGAAATATATTACAAAAACCTGAAAAATAGGAAGACCACAAACGGTTATAGCTTCCTTATTTGAGGAGATACGAAAAAAGTTAAGGGAATGAAAGTTGACGGCAAAGACAATAAGAATAATAATGTGTATCAAAAAAATTCAAAATTGCAATTGGCTTTGACATGCGCTCTAGCGAAAAAATGAAAAAGACAAATCTCGATTCTTCGATTCAATGATATGAATTGTGGTTTTCGTAAAATATTAAATGTTGACACTACCGCCATCCGGGGATATATGAATGATTTTAAGCATTTTCTTTGAATAACTTTTGATATAATTTTTTTAGCTATTTGGTAACTTATGGTTTTAAGATTCTTTTCCAACATGAAAGATTTAAAAAAAAAAACAAGAGAGCCTCCATTATTTTAATATTTCGTCCTTCCATATAACCCCTGATGTGGAGATATATGGAATGATGAGATTTTTGTACATAAAATATGAGAAAACAGTTTTTATTAGCTGCCCAGGGCTTAAGAAAACACAAGCGTTCCAAATAAACGATTTTTGGTTATTTAACCTTTAAAAAAATAGTTAAATATTTTTTATGTTCAGACATAAAACTAAATAAAAAAAACTTACACTAAAAAAACACAGAATTCTTTGACCCTTATTTAACTGAAGATTTTAAAACTAAAACACAGAATTCTTTAGCACTTATTTAACTGAAAATCTTAAAACTGAAACACAGAATTTTTTGACACGCCCATTTAACTGAAAATTTTAAAATTAAAAAAAATTTAAATTTTTGATTCTGATACTTTTTTAAAATAAAAAATCATCCATTTAAACAAAAACATTGCTTGGAAAGGAATAAACTCCCCTATTAGAAATAGGAGGATTTAGGGGAAACTTGACTTGTTTTAGAGAAACATTGTTAAAATCTGGAACTGAGGGAAAGGCAGATTTATTATTGGAACACTTATAGCAAATCATTCTACGTTATCTCACTTCCCTTATGTTTTTTTATTTTTGAAACAAATTGTTTTGAATTTTCTTTTTTTTTCCCCTATATTATTAACCTGAATTATCATATTCATGCTTATGATTTGTAGGCATCCTTCCGAATTATCCTGAAAAAGGCAATTTTTATTTTAAAAAATCAGAAAAAAGAAATCGGCAGCTACTGGAAGCGGCTGGAACCTCCCCACTCGGTGGATCTTTGAAGCCAAAAAGAGCATTAAATTGTGTGACAAAACGGCACTAAACGTAATCCGATCTCATCCAAAACCTTTTCAGATCTTCTGGGGCACTAAAAAAACCCTCAACTTAATGAATTTACAGCACTCTCCTGCGACCCGTGCTGCAAATTTCATCTATGCGAGTTATTACCTATATTATCGCTCGTTGAATAATACACTATTAGGATATTAACAACTTTAACGACTAAGAAAGTCTAGTTATCCCAAATACTACAGATTTGTAAAGCAACAAAGTGAAAATTGGTAAAGTGATAATTTATAATAAATTCTCCAACGAAGGTACAGAAAGCATATGATATTGATATTGTTACATCTACCCTTAAAGTTTGTGACAATCCACTGGTGCAGTCACTAAAAGTTACAAATGTGCCGAAATCTTACTAACATGACATGACACCAACGTTATCGGATGACAAACGATGACAATGACAATCGTCAAAATTTGCTCATTGCAATCCGATCGCTCGCAGCTGTCTTTGTTAAATGAAACTTTAGCATTTCAGTAATTTTACTAGATTTTAGAGGAATATTTGTAGTTTAAATATTCGATTTGTCTGTACATATTGTTCAAATGTGCTTTTAGAGGGCGGAATATTAAACATAATATTTTTAGTCGCAAACTCCTCTATAAATCCTTATTTTACTATAAGGAACCTAACCAGACTGCAACCAACAGCTACTCTCCGGGCTATGTGCCCCGCCGAGCGCTGAATTACAAGTTACAAGCCTGGTGCGTTAAGTGTAATAATTGCATATTACCATCAAAACGCTAATGCTTCGATTGCAACAAACACCAGCCGAAAGACTGATCCTACTTAAAGGAGCTCCCTTGCCAGTCGTCACACACCACTTGCAGACTGCAGTTTCGAGCTGTTGGCTCTCGTCAGTGCAAGGTAGGTATGCGACGACCGACATAAGAATCCTTTGACTATAGTACATCCCGGTATTTTTACAATAGCGACATGTAAAACAGCCAGCAGGCGCCATCCAGCATTAGCGTTTTGATGGTAATATGCAATTATTACACTTAACGCGCCAGGCTTGTAACTTGTAATTCAGCGCTCGGCGGGGCACATAGCCCGGAGAGTAACTGTTGGTTGCAGTCTGGTTAGGTTCCTTATAGTAAAATAAGGATTTATAGAGGAGTTTGCGACTAAAAATATTATGTTTAATATTCCGCCCTCTAAAAGCACATTTGAACTATGCTAAGCCAAGTCAGGCTATTTATTTTTCGATTGCAACAGACACTGGACCGCTGGATGGCGCCTGCTGGCTGTTTTACATGTCGCTATTGTAAAAATACCGGGATGTACTATAGTCAAAGGATTCTCATGTCGGTCGTCGCATACCTACCTTGCACTGACGAGAGCCAACAGCTCGAAACTGCAGTCTGCAAGTGGTGTGTGACGACTGGCAAGGGAGCTCCTTTAAGTAGGATCAGTCTTTCGGCTGGTGTTTGTTGCAATCGAAGCATTAGCGTTTTGATGGTAATATGCAATTATTACACTTAACGCGCCAGGCTTGTAACTTGTAATTCAGCGCTCGGCGGGGCACATAGCCCGGAGAGTAGCTGTTGGTTGCAGTCTGGTTAGGTTCCTTATAGTAAAATAAGGATTTATAGAGGAGTTTGCGACTAAAAATATTATGTTTGTCTGTATATATATTTAAAAACGGCACTAAACGTAATCCGCTCTACTTCTAGAGCAGTGAAGAAACCCTCACACGTGAATTGACACGTGATGTGATGAGTTTCACGACATAGCGGCTACGCGCATCGATCATGTCACGCGAAATGCGATCTATGCTTCATATTTGCTTTGTTTTTAATTTTTTTCACGGAAACCAAATCGAAAGGGTGGAAGTATATATCACACTTCCGTTGAAATCAGAATTTTAACTGCTTTTCAATGGTTCCATCACAAATTGAAAGTAATTATAAAATAAACAATTTGTTGCGTCAAAACGGCACTAAACGTAATCCGATCTCAACCAAAACCTTTTCAGATCTTCTGGGGCGCTAAAGAAACGCACATGCAAAGTTTCATTCAAATCCGTTCAGTAGTTTTGGCGCTATCGTGCTAACACACATTCACACACACAGACATTTTTCAAAAACCACTTTTCTGGGTTCTAGGACCTCAAAACGTAAAGATTTGATGTTATCTCAATTTTCGTTTTTGAATCAATTTTAGTAACCTCTCACAATTTTATTGTGGCGAGGTTAATAGCGTGATTTTTTATATTTTGAAGACTACCTACGTGCCAATAGTTCATGAATCGATGACGATAAATTGAAGTTGGGCTGTTCTAATAAAGATATACATAATTACTTATTTACAAAAATAATAGAGACCTCAAGCTGTGCAAAGCAATATAGGATGAAATCTATCTTTCGGACTGGCCCATGCTTTCGGGGATTTTTTTACTTAAAATAAATAAATGTAAAAGTCATCTGTTTAGCACTTGAACAATATTTTTTCTAATCTCGGACAGCACCTAAATAAAAGACAATTAACATTTTTTATGCATAGAGTCGTAGTCAAAAGCAAGTTTCTAATGTAATGGAAAAACGTTGTTATAAAGAATAGCCAAACAAAAACATAGAGATCCTTTCCAACGGGTTGAAAACCTTTTTCTCCGCACACGATTGCACCTCATTCCCATTCTAACGCTTCGGTCGTGTCTGTTCTTTCCCTCCGACTGGCATCCTTGATTAAGAATGACGCCATGATTTCGCAGACTCACCAGCGCCGGTTGATCTAATTACCGCATCTGTAACGTGCATTTTAATTTAGCGCATGCAACCAACACATGCCATTCACATTCATATCGCAAATTGTATTGGCCTCTTTAACGGTAATCGCTTTAGCCCATCTGGATGCGTCTCATCCTCGTAATTGTAAGCAATAAATTAAAAATCGCTGATGTTTTTAGGGCATTAACATTAAATTGAGTTATGTCTGGTTTTTACATCAGCCGTGAATGCCCACGGATGTCCGGAGGTGCGTCACGTATTCGGATAAATCACTTCATCAAATAGCACACAGTAAGCCGCTTGGTTAATGAGCAAGTTTTATCGCAAAATGTTATGCAAATATGGAAGAGAGTAGATATACATAATAATTGTTGTATTCATCAGTATTAACAACATATACGCTTTTTGGTGAATACCAAAAAGTTGAAAGAAAATAAAGAATAAAAAAATAAGAGGAAGTAATAACTAAGGGCTAATGATATTAATTTGTTTATTCCATCCTTTATACAAATTCCGCCCTCTAAAAGCACATTTGAACTATGCTAAGCCCAGTCAGGCTATTTATTTTTCGATTGCAACAGACATTGGACCGCTAGATGGCGCCTGCTGGCCATTTTGCATGTCGCTATCCGAAGATACCGAAATGTACCAAATAGTCAAGAGATCCTCGTGTCGGTCGTCACATACCTACCTTGCACTTACACTTAACGCGCCAGGCTTGTAACTTGTAATTCAGCGCTCGGCGGGGCACAAAGCCCGGAGAGCAGCTGTTAGTTGCAGTCTGGTTACGTTCCTTATAGTAAAATAAGGATTTTATAGAGGAGTTTGCGACTAAAAATATTATGTTGTAATTACGGATAATAATTTTGAAGGAATTAGCGGGGATTTGATTGATATAGCTTACAAAAGAACTTTGGATCGAATTAACTCCTAGATTTTTGAAATTACTACAGTTCTTCGTTATTACTTTTATAGACAAATTTTATTGAATTTTGTGCACGAGCATATGTCATAAAGCTACACTGTTAAATATTTAACTGTAAATTGTTTATGCTACATCAAGACCGAGATCGTTCTGCAAATCAGCGCAGTCTTCTACATTAGTGATAGGTGCAAAAACTTTTAGGTCATCGGCATAAAGTAATGTTTTGCAGTGTAACCCAATGACGATAACATTTATAAAAGTATTAAAGAGCAAAGGCCCAAGCAGAGAACCTTGGGGAACTCCTGACGTAGCTGAAATAGTTATAGACCAAAATCCACGGTATTGTACATTTAGTCGTCTATTTACTAAGTAGGATTCAAAAAAGTTTAGGAAGTGCTCAGTTAGTCCAAATTCGGCGCAAAATTCCGTAGTCCAGTCTGTCGAAGGCTTTAGAAAAATCTGTATAAATGATATTCACTTGGCCTCCAGCATCCAAATGTTCAGATATAAACTGAATAATGCACACCAAATTGCTGGTGGTGGAGCGATTTGGTATGAATCCGTGTTGATTGAGAAAAATTTTTTGACGTGCTTAAAAACATAATATATTATATTTTCAAATAATTCACTATTATTGCACAATATTGCTATTGGTCTATAGTTTTCAACAGCATATTTATATATATTTTTTTAATACCGGGCAGATTCCAGATATTTTTCAGACTTTTAATTTTTGAGTTATGAAATTTATGTGACTGTCCCATCTAGATGACAGTCAATAAACAAACCAAGATATTTTGTGTGTGATTTTGAGAATATTTCCAAACTATTTGAATCCTCATCCTTTATTTGAAGCGACTGAAAGTGCGGTAGTGAGAAATTATACGATGAAAAAGATATGAACACTGTTTTGTCAAAATTTAGTGAGAGAAGTTTGTAATAAAACCAATGCTTCATATTTATAAAGTCATTCTGTACCTTTTCTCGTAGGTTATTCTATGTGTCACTTTCGTAGAATACAGCAGGGTCATCAGCGAAACTGATGACCGTACCTTCTGAATTAATTTCGAATAATTATTAATGTAGAGGATAAATAGAATTCGCCCAAGTATAGTGCCTTGTGGTACACCATATTCAATTTTTAAAAAGACGCTTTTAATATCGTCAATCCCTACACAGTGCTTTCTGTTCATTAGGTAGCTACATATCAGTGTTAACGCTATAACTCTAATTCCTACTGTTTCTAAACTTGTCAGTAATAATGTGTGGGTTATAGTGTCGAAAGCCTTCGCCAAGTTTAAAAATAGACATAGAGACGGCCTCGAATTATCAAAAGCTTTGTAAATTTTTTTTGGTAAGCAAAGTAATTGCGTTTTAGTAGACTTGCCTTCTCTGAAACCAAACTGTTGTGCTAACAAAATATTATATTTATCCAGAAGTTTCAAAATTATATGCTTCAATTCTTTACATAATGACCACATTAATTCAATTGTTGCCAAAGCTATTAAAAATATGGGTTTTATTACATGTAATAATAGAGAATTTCATTCAAGTCATGCACTTCTATCTTTTTATTTCTGCTTTGTATGTATCAGTGGTAACCGGAACCTCCCATAGAAATGTCTCATTGGGCCTTCATTACGAAGTTACAGGGTGTTAAATAATTTTTGGCCAAACCTGTTTTTTGTCATAACTTTGACAGGGAATGAAATAACGGATTCATATTTGGTACGGCTAATGTACTAACGAGCCCCAAGAGGTACATCTATAAAAAAAAATATATCCAGGTCCGGACTCACTATAATTTATGTTTCTTCTTTGCATCAATAAAACATCACCCTGTATATATTTTTTTGAAATTTCGATACGATATTCGAAAAGAGCAAGAAAAAACAAACAAAATGGCCTATTTCATTTTTTTGTTACACCTTCGTGGTTATTTAAATACGTTGTTAAATGTGCAAGAAAATGGATTACAAAACCCTATTAAATGAGAGGCACGTGAAATAAATAGTTTTATAACTAAAATTTGCAAAAAATCTATTGAGCCTAGGTGGTCTGGGTGAATCCTAATTCCGGCACGTTTTAAAGGTCCATTTTGGTAAAAAACTGTGGTCCTAATAAGTAATCGGGTATGAAATAACAAAATTTTTAATCAATCACAGTAGGCTTGTCCAAAGTGACAGATAATAAAAAGAAATCTCCTAAACAGTTGAATAATTGTTTGTTAGTAATTTAATGTGTCAATAATCCGCATTTAGTTAGTGAAAACTTGTGAAAATATTTTAACTATGCCAGTAAAATTTACAAACGTGGAATATGCTGACATAATATTCATCTATGGTTTCTGTAATGGAAATGGTAGGTCGACGGAAAGAGAATATCGGCTGCGTTTTCCTGGTCGTCGATGCCCTAATCATAAAACCTTTAGTACGGTGTTCCAGTATGCAAGACAACACGGAAAGTTTCCTACTTCTGCAGTTGTGGAGCGTGTTTTACAAGGTGTGCAGGAACAAAACAATATTATAAACGTAGTTCAAGAAAACCCAAATATGAGCACTAGACGAATCAGTTTGGCAACTGGTATTCCTCATTGGCGAGTATGGAGAACCCTAAAAAGAGAACGTTACCATCCATATCATATCCAGCAGGTACAGCGTCTTCAACAAGGCGACGATATCCCCCGCCTGGCATTTTGTCATTGGTTGTCTAACCATCGCCCAGTCATTTACAGAACCTTATTTACGGATGAGGCACAATTTACAAGGGATGGAGTAAACAATTCACGAAATAATCATAAATGGGCACAGGAAAACCCACATGCGGTACGCCAACGCCGTTCGCAACACAGGTTTTCTGTAAATGTTTGGGTCGGACTTGTGAATAGACATTTGATAGGGCCACATTTTTTTGAAGAAAGATTGAATGGTGAAATTTACTTTGATTTTCTTCAAAACATTTTACCGAATATGTTGGAAAATATCGGTATAAGAGACATGTTGTTTCAGCATGATGGGGCCCCACCACATTTTAACCTTCAAGTAAGAGAACACTTAAACAATGTGTATCCTAATAGATGGATTGGACGCGGGGGTCCACATGAATGGCCACCAAGATCTCCTGATTGTAACCCTTGTGATTACTTTTTATGGGGCCACTTAAAAAACGAGCTTTATAGCATTGAAATTGAAAGTAGACAACATTTAATCCAGCGCATCGTTACAACCTGCGACGAAATACGGAATAATCCAGAAATGATACGTCGAGCAATTGGTGACCTTTCTAAACGCGCAAGAAAATGCACAGAATGTGGGGGAGGACATTTTGAAAATTTACTTTAGTGTCAATTACGTTTTATTTTTAAACACATTTAGTTATTGTTTTGTTATTTATTGTTAATTGAATGGAAAATATTTTATTTATTTAGATTTTAGTTTGTTCTCTTTTCCAATTTTTATTAAGTATAAAATGTTGATGATTTTCTTGATCAAAGTAACTGGTTGCTTAGGCCTAAATGGTTTAAATTATCTGTCACTTTTATTCTTTGAACAAGCCTACTGTTATTGATTAAAAATTTTGTTATTTCATACCCGATTACTTATTAGGACCACAGTTTTTTACCAAAATGGATCTTTAAAACGTGCCGGAATTAGGATTCACCCAGACCACCTAGGCTCAATAGAATTTTTGCAAATTTTAGTTACAAAACTATTTATTTCACGTGCCTCTCATTTAATAGGGTTCTGTAATCCATTTTCTGGCACATTTAACAACGTATTTAAATAACCACGAAGGTGTAACAAAAAAATGAAATAGGCCATTTTGTTTGTTTTTTCTTGCTCTTTTCGAATATCGTATCGAAATTTCAAAAAAATATATACAGGGTGATGTTTTATTGATGCAAAGAAGAAACATAAATTATAGTGAGTCCGGACCTGGATATATTTTTTTTATACATGTACCTCTTGGGGCTCGTTAGTACATTAGCCGTACCAAATATGAATCCGTTATTTCATTCCCTGTCAAAGTTATGACAAAAAACAGGTTTGGCCAAAAATTATTTAACACCCTGTAACTTCGTAATGAAGGCCCAATGAGACATTTCTATGGGAGGTTCCGGTTACCACTGATGTTCTCTACCTCCTATTAAGCTATGTCCCTCTCATGATGCAACACCCTGTATCTTTAATTTTTAGTTTTCAGTATCGCCAAACGTGAAATCTTGCAAAATTTCATTTTAACCCGTACCAAACACTGCCATTCCTTTACCTATTTCCGGTAGTATCTGGTGACTATTATTTCACTTGACACCCAAACATCCTTACACAGAAAACAAAATATTACTCTTAACCTGAAATAGCTACAGTTTATACAGATGTACATTGTTAGATATATCTAAACTAGCCCCGAGTTTTACACAGTACTCCTGATCGTTTATGTTTGTCGTATCCTCGTTTTGAAGTTTGCTTTCTGAAAATAGTCTCCATGGCATTTCTGTCTCTGATCAGGACCGTCTTTAAATACATTAATAATAATTGGAGCAAAACAGAAATAATGTGTTCACCTTTAATGATATCTTTTATAATCTATTTTTAAAAGAGACAAACTAATGAAAGTTCGTTATAGACACTAATCCCTAAAAACGTATTTTGTATTGGTAATGAGTACTTTTATAGAAATTTAATTGGGAATGTCTGTACTATGACAGTTTTTGAATAAAATTGACCTGCTTTGGTTCTAAAAATGTAATCCCTGGAAATTTGCCCTTGTCAGTGCCGCGGTGAATTGTATCTCTGTCACTTGTGGTTATGGTTTATTGAAATTATTGAGACCAAGATTGAAATAATTGGCTAAATTAAACAGACAAATTTAAAAAATTAGACAGACAAACTAGTTATACCAAGAAAGTAATTTTTTTTTCTTAAACGAGATCTATTTTATTTATGTACAGATATTCATTCTGCGAAAAATATTAACGTTTTGATATAATTATCAAGCCCTGTGTCGCTTATCCTTATAAGTTTTTAATGTGCGTTGGCTTGTTTGACGAGGGCATGCCGCTTGGCCCACGGGCGATAAGAATTATGTCGTCAAATTTTCGCTGCGTTTTTTGAGTGCCGATAACAGATGATGTGACGCCTCTTTGTCGGTTTTGCAACTTGCACTTTGAAACTAGTGCAAGCGGTTTTTGCCTCGAGCGCCAGTTTCTGATTGTAAGTGTAGAAACACCACTTTCTCTATTAGCGGTATAATAGAGGCCCCAAATAGAATCAGTGAAGACGGTATATTATCAGAGGTCGAAACGTAGGCCGTCTTTCTCAAGGAAAGGACAGCTGTAAAGATTTTTATATTTGTGACACTTTTACTTTTCAGCACAGTCTAACTTAGAGGAGTGACTCAAAATAAGACACACAAAACGTTTTTATGATATATTGAAACTATGTACATGTCAAGAAGGAAAATCTTAAGATTTATCATATAGAAATATATTTAAAACTTCTGGTACATTTATCTACATAAAAATAATTAATACAGGTAGTTGACATTCGTGAAAATGAAAAGGAATTTTCAATTACCCAAGTTTTGTAACCCTAATTTTATGCAAAATTTCTATTTTTGAGTATTTAATCGACAGAACAATAGATACTGGTCTCAAGAAAATCACTGATTAGTTAAAACCAGTAATTTTCGAGAACGTTTTCGCATAAATGTATGGGCTGGTATTTATAGACACCGCATAGTTCGGCCTATTTTGTTTCAAGGAACATTAAAGGGTGAAAGATACCTCGAGTTTCTACAAAATGAGATATAGGATGAATTTTCGGTGTTACCATTAGCTCATTTAGAAACTTTTACTTTAAACCGGATGGTGCTTCTCCGCACAATAGCAGAATTGTTTTAAATCATCTCATTGAGACGTACGGTGACAAGTGATGGCAACTCATGGTCCCATAAGATGGCCTGCTAGGTGACCGGACTTAACCTGCTTAAATTATTATTTATGAGGATATCTCAAGAAAGTAACCGGGACACCAGTTTTGACATTAGGAAATCTAGAAAATAGAATAAGAACTGCATTCAATAGTATAAAACCAGAAGTAGAAACAGAAGCAAAGTACAATGACGTTGTGCCAGCACCTACATTTAGCTGGTTGAATTCTTGAGCATTTGCTTTATTTTCTTAATGACGGCATAATTTTTTGTTTCATCCCATTCTTGACTAATATTTTCTGAAAATTAACAAATCTGTAATATATTTGTAAAACTTAATTAACGAAAAATGACAACAACATAATATGAAATTATTAAGGAACATAACATACTGACATTTCCCTGCATTTATATTTTCAAATGCATAATGTATACTATAAAAAATATAAACACCATTGTGCGGAATTCAAATACCCACGACTACCCTACAAGACAAGGTAATTCTCTTAAAATACCAAGCCATAATACTACCTTATATGAAAGAGCACCTTCCTATATGGGCATCAAGTTATTTAATCTCCTGCCCAATGCAATTAAAGAAGAAAAAATACTAATTCAATAAAAACCAAACTTAAAGCTTACCTCACATCAAAATGTTTTTACTCAATTGCTGAATTTGCTAGGGACAATAGTTGATGTCAATTATATGTATCTTACTGTTCTATTAATTTGTGTGTTTTCTTTTTATAACCTTATTTATTAAGTTGTTCCTGTGCAACCTAGCACACTGTATGCGCATATACATTTATATACGTTTTATTCTATTCTTTGACTTATCCAATATCATGTATTATGATCTTAATGGATTAATAAAAGTTATTATTATTATTGTTATAATTAGGGATATAACCGTCACTTAATGGTACGAAATATTAGAATCTTAAAAAAATACAATTTTAGCATTCATCTGCTTGAACCGGCCCTGCCCTTTGAATTCCAGGACATCTGACCCCTCACCCCAGTGTCCTCTGCGATATTCCACAGTTTATATCGATAGGTCACGGAGTGGTTTCGTGGAAAATAGTCCCAATGACAGCATTGCCTGAAAACTGGGATTGAACACGTTGAAAGGAAGGGAATTTTGAATTGTATACTGACTGTTATTATGTAATAACTTTTCGTTCAGGTAAATCGGACGTCAAAACCACAATACATTTGTTGTATAGCGCAGGGTGGAACGTGTTGGATGGAGTGACATTATGGTTAAAATGACAAAGAGGATTTGCACTTTGTAATTTTGATGAAATTAAATGTATTCTCACATCGACGCCTATTCATGTCACACATTTTTGGCATTTCCGTGTTAAATTTTATTTATATGTTTGTTTATTTATTTATATAACATACACGGTACCACAGTACTAGTGACAGAAAATGAATGCCTAACAATTGAATTGAGTATTTAGATATTTCGTTGAAGTATTTCCATGAAACCAAAATTTGGAAAGAAATACTGCATATTTAGATTAACTAACGGTCCCAATATAAGAACTGCTCGAATCGAAGCATTACTAGATTTAATTATAACCAACTCTGACCTGAATATTAGAAATGTAGAAGTCTTAGATATGTGTTTTTCTGACCGTAATGTTACATATTGTGACGTTGAATTAAGCGGTTGTGATTCTAAACCCACAGTAGGAATTCCGTAGCTTCAGATACTTTAATATTGAGTTATTTAATTTACACGCCTCTGATATTAATTGATTTCCTTAAGGTAAATCTGTTAAATCTTTTTAATCACCATGCTCCTCTAAACAGAGTTACTTTCAAATCTAAGAAACCACCAGGACCATGATTTACAGAGACTTTATAGTTATATAGTTTTAAAAAACTGATATTCTTAACAGAGATCTGAGACATGTTGAAGATAAACTCTGTATTCCTCCAATTAAATTTCATTTTTTCCATGGCCCTTTTCCCAACAGCTTACATTATTAAATCTGCCAATTGAATATCACAATATGTCAATGACAACGCTTAACCGTAAACTAAAGGAAAACATAGTCCTCTCGAGACTAGAAAATTTGTATATACATGTGTTCTAATATAAACTGCTGGCCACTCGAACTTACACATACAGAATTTTAGGCAAAATTTAAAGTTCAATATTTTCAACAGGAATGCAAATTTTTGAACGCGGTTTGCAAATTTTAAGAGCTAGTTTTTTTCGGATTAAGCTGCATGACGTATATTTATCGTAGGACCATAAGTTTATTATATACGGGGTGATCAATGAAGTCATGCAAAAAATCAAAAAGTTTGTATGAGTGAAATTTCCGCAAAAAATTTTTTTGGTCGTTGCAATATGGTTCGTTACTAAGGTAACATCAATATCTCTAGACGGTTTTGTCAGTTTTTGGATTAAGGCCCTTAGGCCTTGTACACACTACTCAACATAAAATTTGGATACGGAAATTTTTAAAATGCTATAACTTGACATTGGATTGACGGTTCTTGATGATTTTTGCGGATTTGGAATCCTTATTTCACGTAGATTTTATATGGTCTAAGCATTTTATTTGAGGGTTGAAATTTACACATTATACCGGGTCGATAATAAACAAAAACGTAGCGACAAGAACAAGTTTATTACATTATATTCTACAATGTATAAGATTGCTTAACAACGGCCAAAAGTCAATTCTTAAAAAATTTATAATTCTAATTCTGGTAATTTTTAATAATTAAAAAAAAATTTTACTAAAAAACTAAAATTGAATTTAATTTAAACTTAAATTAAAATTACCTAATTAAAATTAGGTACATTAATTAAAAAAAAGAGAAGCTAATATTTTGTTGGTCCTCCTGCTCGTAATATTATTTCCCGACATCGATTTAGTAGAGTATCCACAAGATTATTTATAAAATCTTGTGGAATATTCTCCCATTCTTCACGAATGGCCTCACTGAGCGTTTCTAAGGTTTCAGGGGGTACATCAAGAGATCTTACTTTAAGTTTTAAATAAGACTAAACGTGTTCGATGACATTAACATCCGGAGACTTTGCAGGCCAGTCCATCCTATTGATGTTTTGTGCCTGCAAAAACTCTGTGATCCTTCGCGCTCTGTGAGGTCGAGCGTTGTCATCCACCAATAGAAGTTCTGGGCCGTAATGTCGAGCAAAAGGAACAACAATAGCTTCCAAAATTTCCTCCTGATAAACAGTAGCATTAATGGTTTGGTTGGTAATGAATAGCTCGGTTTTACCATTTCTTATGATACCTCCCCACACTGTAACACCTCCGCCACCAAATGCTTCTTGAGGGTCCATATTTTCCTCCAAATATCGCTGATTTGGCCTTCTCCAAACTAAAATTCGGCCATCGGAGTGAAACAAATTAAATCTTGTTTCGTCAGTAAATAAACAATGGCTCCACTCTGCATTACCCCAATTCGCATGCCGATTTGCCCATGCCCGCCTATTCGCTCTATGGTGTTGTAATAACCGCACACATTTTGCTCTGCGACGGGCTCTATAATTTAAAATATTTGGCATTATGTTATGTTTTTTAAAAAAAAAATCTCACCTCAAGTTGTTTTTATTTAATGTTCTTCTCACTGTTCTGTCCGAAACTCTCACCCCAGTTTGTTATCTTAAAGAGTCATTTAGTTTTCTAGAGTTCTTTGTTCTATTCCGCATAGTTTCTCTCATTAAAATTCTTTCGGTTCTTTCGTTTATTTTTTTTGTATGTCCACCCCCATGCCCATAAATGATCACCAGTAATTTCGACGCGGCGGATCAAATTATAAATTGTCTTTCGGCTGACATTGTAAATGTGCGCAATTTGCTGTTTTGACATTCCTTCGTTGAGAAGTCGAATGCAATTTTCCCTTTCTGCCGTGGTTAAACGCCTCATATTAATTAAACTTTTCAAAATTATAACATTGAAATGCGTCAGATTATTTCTAAAATAATGTAAACAGTTTTTAATTGCATAGCAACAAATTTGTTTTTCCAATGCCTACTTTGAAATTGACGCGTCGCGTAGAAATTACACCCGGTCATAATTATGGGATTGGGGGTGGACAAAGAACTCTGTAAAACCGAATTACTCTTTAAGACAACAAACTGGGGTGTGAGTTTCGGACAGAACAGCGAGAGGAACATTAAATAAAAACAACTTGAGGTGAGAATTTATTTTTACAAAAACTTAAATAATGCCAAACCTCAGAGCGCGTCGTACCCTACGTTTTTGTTTATTATCGACCCGGCATAATGTGTAAATTTCAACCCTCAAATAAAATGCTTAGACCATAGAAAATCTACGTGAAATAAGGATTCCAAATCCGCAAAAATCATCAAGAACCGTCAATCCAATGTCAAGTTATAGCATTTTAAAAATTTCGGTATCCAAATTTTATGTTGAGTAGTGTGTACAAGGCCTAAGGGCCTTAATCCAAAAACTGACAAAACCGTCTAGAGATATTGATGTTACCTTAGTAACGAACTATATTGCAACGACCAAAAAAATTTTTTGTGGAAATTTCACTCATACAAACTTTTTGATTTTTTGCATGACTTCATTGATCACCCCGTATATAATAAACTTATGCTCCTACGATAAATATACGTCATGCAGCTTAATCCGAAAAAAACTAGCTCTTAAAATTTGCAAGCCGCGTTCAAAAATTTGCATTCCTGTTGAAAATATTGAACTTTAAATTTTGCCTAAAATTCTCTATGTGTAAGTTCGAGTGGCCAGCAGTTTATTATCATTTAATGAGTGATAATATTTAAAATTGTATTTTCCTCTACAGTAACTGGCATCGACTGCCGGATGATGTATTGAAATAAGTACATAAGAGACCACCCATTACGTTCACAAATATTGAAATTATCGATTGCCCGGCTCGAATTCTTCAACGCACATCTCACGTTCACCGGACGTATAAAGAAAAACTCGACAAATAAATTAAACGTTTCGCCGACGCCACTGTTTGCACAGGATACGCAAGTGGGCACACGTCAGAGGAAGATCAATAACAGCTAAAAAGAAACAAAAACTATACATCAAAATCAAATGCACGTGTTGTTAAGTCCCATTGTTTTTGTTATTCTCTACCTTTGCCGGAATAATAGGGAGTCCTGCAAATAACAGATAAGTAGATGATGTGGATTCCCTTTAGAATTTTCTTTTATGTTGTTAGTCGCTGTTTTCTGAGAGAAGGTCTTTATTCTCTAATAAATGTACAGAAGAAGGAAATATACGGAAGCAATAAGTATAGTAAATGCATCATTACTGTACCCGTGTAATGAATGTCATTTTTTAAGGTGAGCTTTGACCAAATTGTTTTCGCACGATTTGTTGTATTGACTCATTTTTTACTATCCACACAAAGTAATGTGTTACAATCAATCAATTTACTGTCTTTGTAAGACATTTTAAATTACCTGATTGTCAGTAAAATAGCTCCTGCCAAGCAATTAAGTAATTATTCACAATTTATTAACCCCCCTTTGGTTCTGTTATTGAAAATAGAAAAAAAATCGTATACAAGTTGTAGGATCTTATCTATATTTTATTGAAACGTGATAAAAAAACCAATATCATGTATAGGTCACGTGATATGAAATAAATATATGTTTGTTTTTTTTAATAGAACACCCTATATATTATTGCATTTTTGAGAGGCCCATTTCCTCCTGATTTCCAACATATAATATTGTGTAGGTCTATCTTAAATACTTCTCGATATATTTGACATTCAAAATGTAAATGAGCTGCTTTATTGCAAGAAGAGTGAGCCATGCGTATCAAAACACAAGTAAAACAAAAATAACAAGGTAGGCCACGAAACTAATTATTTTATTATTTATTCAATTTTGACATTTCAAACCGTCATTATAAACATTTATTAGATCAAAATGGGTTATAGTGAGGCTGAGAGGTCAAAATATTTTCCCTTTATGTGAAAAATAATAAAAATAAGTGTGCTGCAAGAAGAGAATACATGACGTTGTATCCGAATCGAGCGACTCCTAGTATAAACACGCTTCTGAATGTTTATCGTCATGTAAATAGGACCCATAGTTTTTCAAGAAAACGAAGTAATGTTTCAGCATGCAAGGAAGAAGATCCAGATATATTGTTATATTTTGAAGGTAAAAAAAATGTATTATAAAAATAGATCGATACCTTATTTTAATATTTGTTCTAGAAAATTCGGTTAATAGGCTATTAAATACTTGTCGTGAAATGGAAAAAAGTTATTCAAACATTCAAAAAACTTTGAAAAAGCATCAATATAGACCTTACAAGATATTACCCGTTCAGGAACTGAATGAAGACCAAAAACCTTGAAGATTGGAGTTTTGTCAGATCATGCTCAATGAATTAGATGAAGAAAGAAATTATGTGGACAGATGTGTCAAGTTTTTCCACGGCGGGAGAATTTAATAAAAAAAATAGATGTTCTTGGAGAACAAAACCAAAGACAGAGACAGGTCAAGCAAATAAAAAACTATTATTAGACCCATTTGGACCTATGGAATAGAACTTTGGGGCTGTGCGGCTAAGTCTCACATTGCCATTATGTAAAGAGCCCATACATTACATACAAACTTGAACATTCTCTACATAAGGGAAGTCATCCAGGACAAAATTCACAAACGTCACAATAAACTAGAAGTTCACACCAACCCACTATTGGAGACCCTACTACAACCGTTGATGCATAACAGAAGGCTGAAGAGATCCATCAGACTTAAATGGACACTGAGGTGACTTCGTTGGATTTTCACCTCTTCACGCCACCAGTGCAAGCAACCACAAACACTTGCACAAGACAACACATTAGCTAAAAAATGTACTTGATGTCAACAGTAAGTTTGATACTGACATCTATGTTAGTGGTTATTAAGTTGTAGTTGAAATAATTTCTGACATTTAAATCATTATGACATTTCTTTTAAGTAGGAAATTTTATTTTTATAGTTGGTAAATGTTTTCCTGGAGAAAGACAAGGAGGTTTAAGTTAGGTTATGTTTGGAATGAAATTAATCAAAATTCAGATGGTGTTTTGTTTTGTTTATTTTGGGTACTTTGATATTTAGTGATATAGAAGAAAACAACAGATAAAAGAGAGGTTGTAAAATTGGAAAAACAAATTGAAAGGAAACAAAAAAGAACAAGTGAAAATTAGGGAGTGAAGGAAAAAAATAAAAACGAGGATTAAGAATTTGAAATTGAATTTAGAAGGTAGAAATTGTGGAGATCAGCGAAGAGTAAAAATAGACTGTAAATAAGAAGGAAGAGGTGTTATTGTGGATAGGAATTGCAGAGGAGATAAGGACGAGGTAAGGTGAAGAATTAATGAAAGGAGAATTGTTGGATTTGGAAAGAGAAGAGTGTAGCTACGAAGAAGGAAGGTTTTTGTGTGTTTAATTTTGGACAAGGTTGTATATTAAAATTTAAATAGTGTATTAGACTTTCGAACCTGTTATAAAACTGCTAAATTATCTAAATATCAAAGAAAATAAATTACTTATATCAGATTAAAAATTTTACTTTAATAAAATTTCATTTTAAAACAGGAACTGAATTTGAACCTGCTTCTGAAGGAAAAGATAAGCTAGCCGGCCCATTAAATAAATTTGACATACTTTCGGATCAAAAGGTAAGAGATTTTAATTTGATCTTTTTGGTTTTAAAGTTTTTTTGGGTTTATCTATTGGAAATAAACAAGTTAAAGTTTGATTAGTACAGCAAATTATTAAGTTCAATAATAGTTAAACAGTACAATATATATATAATATACATGTTGAAAATAGCACTTTTCATACGTGAAAGCGTTTTCACATAGTGTTAGTGAGCGTTAAAGATTTTATCATACGCTATGTGAAATATTTTTAAGCGTAATTAGTAGTACGTAGTAGCACTTTTCAAAACTTTTTATTTTACTAGTGAATAAACGACTATTTACGGTTGTTGCTATGGAGTTAATAATATATAGAGTATGACCCTGTACATTTGACTTCTTGAGAGTTTGGTAAATATGTAGTATGTCAAAGTCATATTGAAATTATCGACACAAATAAACTAAAACCAAATGCTTACAATTTTTTGCAAAATATTACATTGCATAAAAGAATCAGTGCGACATACCCAGATTAGAATACAACATTATGAATAATTATTTACTAAAGCAAACTGTACGCATACAGAAGGACGCAGAGCTAAATATAATACATTTTAATTAGCAAGGTTAATTTACCCTTATAATGGATAATTAAAATAAGTTAATTAAGTAAAACCTCGCCGTGCACCAGAATACAGCTATCCAAAATAATTAAGAACAATATTGAAGTATTTCAAAGGCAGAGCTTTAAGTCTCGTGTTCGTTACAAAGCAAATTTGCGTACGGATTAAAATATAGCCGAGAGGATAGTACAGGTGGTCTACATACAGTTTTGAAGAATAATTTAAAAAATATACCATGTCGCAGGTATGTAAAATCCTATAGTTTATTCAATCTTAGTTGGAAACGATATAAAAAACAAGAATGCGACATTCCCTTGTACGACCTCCACGCGTGCCATCCACAGGCGCCCATAACTTATTTTTCAAGACAATACATGCTCTACAATATTTCAAAAATCGTTTATTATACAAGTAATACTTATTACGAGCCTACAACGAGCTGGCTGCGTCCAGCCTAGAGGGCTCTGAAAGAACCTCCGCCTCGGCCATGATTCATTCATTATACGTCTCGTAGAGCACGCGGCCGCCTTGTTGACGATTGCTAAGTTTATCTGCAGCCATCCTCGTGGGATTTGTAAATTTATACAATCTGTTGCAGTTTTCCCTTATTTTGGTTGTTGTTTTATCTTGTGGAACTAGTTTCGAGGGAAAACTATCACTACTAAGTAGAATTTTAATCGACAAACGGTAAGCATGTTCTCCATGTCCATTCTCATGATTGTTGTGCCAAGTGCAGCACGCGCCGTTCCGCCATGTCGCCGTGGCGACAAAGGTCAGCTGAACAAACGAAAACAAATTGGCAAAAAATCTTTTAAAAATTATTCTAAAAAAATTAAGCATCGTAGAAGAGTTTTTCCCCTATCTAAATTGTAGAGAATTTCTTTCTCTACAACGTGATATTTCTTTTTTAATTATTGGAAGTATTTTATGGCCGTCGTACCGCGTTGAAGTCGAGCAAGGCCAATTTGTTGATAGTTTTTATTTATTTACAAAATTGCTACAAAACCCAAGTCTTAAACATTTCAATATGTTGTTCCACCGATTGATCATAAAATTAAATCCAAAAGATGTGAAAAATTGGTCTAGATTTATTGTACTAATATCTTTTTCAGGAATATTTATATTTTTAGATCTCATACATAAACTTTATTATATGGTCCTTTTTCATATTATTATTTGGTACTTTATTTAATAGTCGCGAATGATAAGAAGTGTTATCCATAACGATAACTGAATTTGGGGAATATCACGTAACAGCTATTCAGCGAACCATTTTTCAGACAAATACGCGGTCATATCTTCGCGACAGTCAGCAGAGCGCTGTTCTATAATTTTGGCTGACAAGAGCAATGCGTTGGGTACGAACCCATTTTTACTTCAGGCATGTAAATTATAATACGTTTTCTCCTTGAACATGGCGCATTTAAAGTACAATTTTCAATCGTTTCGAAACTTTTTACCCATTTAACCGACTTTGTAATTCTTATGGATTGGATACAAGACTTTCTACATGACAAATTTAAATAACACCAGTGTGGTAAGCACGTGCTAGCTGAGTACATAGTCGGCTTCGGTTCGTTAGTAGCGTTATTTCGTATAATACGAAGTTAATAGGGGACGAATTTACGATAAGCACAAAAAAATTAAGACATGATGACACTGGAAACAATATATAGCGAATTACGAATAAACGGTAAGGTTACTGTTAGCCAGGAAGCATTAGTAAGATGGATTGCGAGAGAAGGTTTTAAATTTAAAATAATTAATTAATAAGCGAACCAACTGGGAACTGAAAGAAAGAAATCTACTCCTTTTTATGACTAAGGCGTATTTCGAAAGATTTTTCGAATTCATTGAATGAATACAGTGTCGAACATTGCATAGGTTCTTAACTATTTATCTTTACTATTACAGTTATTTTCAAAATGGTACCTCCACAGAAGAACTGATATTGTAGGTCTATTATGTAACTTTCCTCATCGAGTAATTTTGTTTATTTATTTATTTTCCCGCCTCATAAATTGTTTTCCTGAAATTTTACACTGTGTTAAACCCTACTTATACTTTAATGTGCAGTTGCCCTGCTATAGTCTCAAAAAATAGTTGTTTAAATATTTTGCATTTTTATTATATCCTCCTGATCTAAATCCATTAACGCTGAATTTTGTAGCTTGCGGCGCTCTTAAGATAATTGCAACACAATAGTTAATCTGTAATTATCAAAAGCTTATTACTTTCTTTGATCTCAAAGAGTGAATCAGTTCGTTACCGCATATACATCTGAAGTATCGCATTGTTGTCTCGGGATTAGGTATTGTTACTTTGGTCTCTGTTTATCTATATATGGATGTATAGAGAAAATGATTTGTTGCTTGTGATTAGTTCCTGCAGGGAGCAGGGGCGATATGAATGTAATGTAGCTTTGAGTGATTTTCGTCATTTACAACGAAAACCACCTGTAACTGGATGTATACTTTGTCTTTTGTACTAAAACATTAACAGACATCCCCGACATGTGAACCATTAGGGGATTGTAGGACATTTTAATGATCTTGCATTAATTATCCGTAACAGGGATGGGATCTAGTGTCCGAGTTTAAAACTATATTAATCTATTTATTCGTTTAAATATCGCATCTGACTAGTTTTTTACAGACACCAAAATATAGTCGAATATTCTACTAGAAACACACCGCTAACCAAATTAGTTCTAGTATAACCAATAGTGTAGTAAAAAGGGCCAAAAAAAAATGAAGGGATAGGTATAGTCTGGATACAGCAAGATTATGATTTTATCCCGTTTTGGATATTACCCGGAGCATATTTTTTGGACCTCGAAATCCTTCTGCTACTCTTTTTATAAACAAAGTTTTTTTACCGCGTTTTTCGAGCTTAAAATGTGTCTAACTCCGATTCTATAAGTCGGATCTTGGCAAACTAAAAACCAGTCTCTTCGTAATAAAATTACCAATAAATTCTCGTTTGTTTCAAATCTCTGGAGCACGTACATAACCTACAAAACTGAAAAACGAGAAAAAAACAGTATTTTCTTCATTTTAGTGCCCAAGACCGTCAACTAGACCAATTTACATCAAACCTTCTGAAAATATACTTTTTGATGTAATAAAAAGACGAGTTGGTGTCAAAATATTAAACCCATTGGCCGAAATTGCATTTATTATCTAAAATTTGAAATACTCCGCCGTTTTATGCCATTGAGTCCAAAATGAAAAATTATTTTTTCAAAATGTAGATCTCGACGCCAGCTTTCGAATGCAATTAAAAAGAAATTTTTTAATGTAATTTTTGATACTTTTTTTTACATTTTTTTTATAACTCAAATAACAACAATTGCATTTTTTCGGCCATCTTGAAAAAAATTATTATTATTTTTTATCAAATCGGGTAGAGAATTTTGAGACCTTTTATTTAAAAAAAAAAAGTTCATTTTTGTTAACGTGAACTCGAGATATTTAACTTTTTGCGTTTTAGCTAATTGTTAATTAACAAATGCATATTTTAAGCTAAAATTTAGACTGTATCATTTTGAAACCTATTCATTTCATGTGATAAATTCAAGAAAAATTTAAGTTTTATAGAAACTTATTTATAAGCATTATAATATAAGTATTGTTAATTGAGCTTAAAAGTGATTTAGTTGCAAAATGCAATAACTTCCTTATTTTTTAAAATTCG
This sequence comes from Leptura quadrifasciata, assembly GCA_963675555.1. NCBI lineage: Eukaryota > Metazoa > Arthropoda > Insecta > Coleoptera > Cerambycidae > Leptura > Leptura quadrifasciata. The sequence goes on along the minus strand of OY776681.1, from coordinate 3,668,451 downwards.
GAAGACTTTTTTTTTAAATATGTTATTTTTTCCCTAGCAATACTAGGAGAAACTTAGTTTTTTGTTTTTTTTTTTATTTAAAATTTGTTATTTTTAAATTTTTTCATAAACTTAGTTGCAAAATACAATATCCTTGTTTTTATATTAATTCAGCGTCTCTTCCAGGGATATCCTTCGCTGTGACTCTCTACGATGGTATACAGCAGGCAGCGCCATTACCGATATAATTTTCCCTTCGTATGTACAATTGTACCGATGCTGGCGGCCGGTAAAGAATTCAAGCTGATGAATGATCAATTATAAAACAAGAAAGTGCTGTGCCAAACTGTTTTCGTGGAACCGGGCAGTGCCGTACGTCTATCTAACGTTGCTCGGTGATTTTCTCCTAATAAAAAAAAAACGTAAGTTGTTTTGTTACCTCCTATCCTTGATTATATATTTTGGGAAAGAATTGAGGCAACATATGCGGCCGACTAGCTGGTTTAAGCCGAAGCAAAGAGTCGTAGAATTGAAGTACTTGTAAGGGATGTTAAACTTACCCTTTTAACAATAATAATAATAATAGAGAAATTTTTGTTTTGTCCGAGAAAAGCAGACAATGAAAAATTGATATTATTTGGGCCCCATCTATAGTTGATAATTAATTGAGTTGTCTCTTCTTCTCGTAAAAACAGTCTCCTATAGACAAGAATGAAATTATCGGTAAGGGAAATTAAGAAAATTGTATACAATGAATGATAAAATATATTACATAAATAAATAAATTTTATAATGTGAAGTTGCTTGAAATATAAATTTAGGTAAAATTAAATGTTTATAGAATTGTATTAGCGAACAAAGAATAATTAATGCAAAAAAAATAATAATCCATATTATACCAATCTCCTAGATTTCCAGACTAAGTATGGTTGAAGAAGAAAAGCTCTAGTACTGCAATTCAGGCTCCAATTGTCTCACGAAACATCCAATCTAAATATCTTTGACAATTTATTCTTACAAGACTGCGTTTTTCAAATGAAGTTTATGTGTGAAGATTGTAGAAATGATATAAAATCGAAGGCTTAAATACCTTAACAAAAAGAGAGTAATATAATCCAACCATGCGGCTTGGAAAAAGTAATAATCACAAACGTAAATGCAAAATTATAAAATTAAACCTAAATGCTAACAGACCGCTAAATAAATCTGGTTAATACATAAAATAGACTGAATATAGATTTAAATCTATAGAATTAATATAAATTTAGAATAAACAGTAGAATAAATATAGAAACAGAATTAATATAAATTTAGAAGTAGAATAAATGTAGAATTTAATTAAAATTTAATGTAGAATTAAATTTGCTTAATGTAGAAGCTGATTTGCAAACTATAAATTTACAAAAATGAGACAGAAAAAAATATTTCATTACCATGCGGTAACATGTAATATTTTAATTAATGATTGAACTAAAAGATTGAATTTAATGTATTTAAAATTATTGAAATTTAAATTACTAGTAAATAAAATAAAGTAGTGTTAAACACAATGAAACGTGGATATATAAATGTAATATAAATTACTGAAGATCGCACAGTTAAAGTTCGTAGATTCAATCAGATCAAAATCGGCAGGCAAATTCTTGGTGATTTTAATAAGATAAACTTTTTTATATTACCTTCTACAATATAATACCAATATACAAACTTGAAAAATATAGTTTTACTAATAGAACCTGTAAAGTGGCACAGGTCCGCCATCCGTTGATGGACGACTTAAACGCACAATAAAAATAGTGACAGGTATACAATCGATAAAAGGAATCTGAATCAATAATAGTTTAACATTAGTTGCATACCACAGATTAGAGAGTTACTTTGCAATTTGTATACATAACGAAAAATACGAACTGTGATAATAAATTGCACAATTGTTTACTAACTATATTGTAAAGATCCAGTAAATACACTACATCATATAAGATACACTATATGACAGATCAATGAGAATGTTTCACAGGTAAAGAAAATAACCACATGTACATAGTAACAAAGTATAAAAATGAAATATAAATGAGTGTAAATGTTTTTTAGGCTTGACAATTGGTTCCGAGGTGTTATAACAGAGATACATAATAGTGTTAAAAAAAACATGGCTGTATTCCTAAGACACAAAGATAGATATATAAAACAATGTGAAATAATTTTGCAATTATACAAAGAAAATTTCTGGTAGTTGAAATAGTCTTACTTACAAAAACTGAATCAAAATCGTATACAGATTGTGCTAAATATAAGTAAAATACCAGTTATTATATAAAATTGTTAAATGGACATAGGCCATGTAAGAGTTCGTGTTATATTTACCTAAAATAATTATTATTTACTGTAATTTTCCTTCAAAATTTTTTAAATGGCTTTAAACGTTAAAGATCCCTACCCCGCAACAAACTGTGGGTTCGGCAAAATTTTCAGGTTAGAGGTCCTAGTGCCTACACTGATGAGCTTATCCCCTGGCGCGGTGATTGGCCTTGGTAGCGGAAATAGGCCGACATTAAATAAATGATTTTAAAAAATGCGCCATATACGAGAGGGTATTATAATTCTGCATGCCGGAAGTAAAAATGGGTTCGTACCCAACGCACTGCTCTTGACAGCCAAAAATATAAAACAGTGCTCTGCTGACTATCACGGAGGTATGCTGTCTGTCTGAAGTCTGAAGAATAGTGTTATATGTATAATAAACGATTTTGTAGGGTATGTATTGCCTTGGAAAATAAGTTAAGAGCGCCTATGAATGACACGCGTTCGAGGTCTATGAATGCCATGCTTTTGTTTTTTATATCATTTTAAACTCACATTGGATACAGTATAAACGTGTTAAAATTGTACGTAATGTGCATAATATTGTCTTGTTTACAATACAATATTTACCATGACATGTAACCGGAAAGTAGTTGTTTATTTGTGTCTTAAAAATGTGACTAATATTCTCTAGTAAAGTATCTACAACTATTATAGAGTCTTTACTGTGTTTCGAAAATACATGTGCATTTTAGCAGTATTTTTAATCAATAACATATCTCATAAAACTTCTACAAGACTAATATTCCTAACTGGATATGATTTTTTCTTAGAGAGAAATTCTAGCATCCTGTAGTTGTCTCTGTTAAAACCATTAATACAATGCTTTTTTAAGGGCATTTTAGTCATTTGGACATCTGTGTCAGATTTATCATTCACGACTTTTAGCTGTTTTTCTGCTTACTTTCGTGTAATAAATTATGTTTTTTTCAGGCGTACAATTTGTTCCCAGTTCTCACCACGCACGGACTTCCCCACACCTATTCATTTCTCTACTTGCCGCTTCTCTGGTCGCTATTCTTTTGCCCCTCGCCGAGTATTAATGAACAGCGAATTTCTTAAGTATCGAATAGAAAGTTCGAATAGTACGATCTTAAAACACATTACTCGGATAGAAAATAACACAAAAAAGCTAATAATTTGACAATTGCAACTGATATTTGAACCAAGCTTGGGCATGAGGATAGCGGAATTTCTTGACAAGATCATGTTTAGTATGAACAACAAATTTTCTTCATCTTTGTCTTCTTTGACCAATAATCTGTGTAAAAGCAGTTTTACAATTTTTTCTTTGGGGCGAGCGTAGGTGCGTCTTTACTATGTACATACTTCGGTATGCGATGTAAAGCAACGACAGGCGCAGTTAGTGACCATTCCAACGGAAACCGCGTCCTCGCCTCACACATCTTCCAGCGGCTTGTATATCAGTGTATGCGCGGAAGCTATACAACCTTAGGCGAGGGTTGTATAGGAGATATACCATCCTTCGGAGAGGATGTAAAGCCGTCGGTCCCTTGTCTATTAAATATTAGGCAGATCCCTAAAGATCCCTACTCTTCTTAAGGGAAGAGGTTCGGCAAAATTCCTGGTTGTGGGTAGCTCGTCTACAGGCGTCGGTGTTAGGCCTCAATAGCGGAAATAGGCCGACGTTAAATAAATGTATTAAAAAAAATCAATAAAGTAAGAGATAGTGAGAATAACTGAATCCGACATTTCAGCGGCAATAAAAAAAGATTAAAAATAATATGTGCATGGGCCAGCATTCCTGGTTAGAGACTGTGCGATAATATTTTGTAAACCATTGCTCATCTTATATAATTTGATATTAACCTCTGGGGTTTTTCCTAATGTCTGGAAACTGTCTAGAATTACGCCTGTTCACAAAAAAGATGCTAAGAACAACTTCACCAATTACAGACCCATAGCCATTTTATGCAATTTCTCTAAGGTATTTGAGATTATCTTGCACAGCTTTATATCGCCTCGCGTTTCCAATATAATTATGCCAGAGCAACACGGTTTCATACAGGGTCGTTCCACTGTATCCAATCTTTTGTATGTGACTCAATTTATATCTGAAGTTGTTGATGAGGGAGGTCAGTGACTTCTCCAAAGCATTTGATAGACTTGATCATGCTCTACTTTTAAACAGTCTCATCAGAGTTGGACTTTGCACAGGCCTAGTAAGTCTTTTCCAGTCATATCTTACGGAACGCTTTCAATTTGTGCAATATCGAAGGTTTCGGTCTAACCATTTCCCTCAAACTTCAGGCGTTCCCCAAGGATCAATTTTGGGACCCCTCTTCTTTATAATATTTATTAACCATATTGCCAAAGATATCAGTGTTCACTATTTGCTATACGCCGATGATCTCAAATTATATCGTAGAATTTCTTCCATCTCTGAGTGTGAGAACCTTCAAAATAATACACTACACTTGATAATTGGTGCCGTAAGAACAAATTGCCACTAAATTCTAGAAAGTGCAATGTTATGTCCTTTTATCGTAAAAAGGCACCACTTTTATTTGATTATGAACTTTACGGTCAAATTCTCGAAAGGCCTGTCTATATTAAAGGTTTAGGAGTCTTCTTTGACTCTGACCTCAGTTGTTCCTATCACATAGATGTGTGTTTGGCTGGTGTATACAAAAGTCTTGGTTTTGTTTTACGCAACTCTAAGGATTTAAAAAACATTTCTACTCTGCGCTTGCTATTTATTACTTTCGTAAGATCCAGGCTTGAGTATGCTTCAGTAATATGGTGTCCAATATACACAACTTACATAACATTAATTGAAAGAGTTCAACGAAGATTCTTCAAATCAGCTGTTTTTCTTCTAGATGGTGTCTATCCCGCCAGAGGGATACCTCATAATCAGTTCCTCGAGCGATTTGACATGCAAAGTCTTGTCATTAGACGCACACTGCATTCTGTTATTTTCCTGTTTAAATTAATTCACTGTAGGATAAAATGTGAGTCAGTTATTGCAAAGGGTATATATCGAGTCCCTAGAATCAATAGTAGACATAACAGCTTATTTTTGCTCCCCCAGGCGCGCACTAACCTTCTCTTAAAGTCGCCTTTATATCAAATATTAAATAATTACTCAAATATTGAATATAATTTGGATATCTTATTTTGTAGTCTTAATGATGTCAAAAAATGTTTTATGTAACGTGTTATTTATGTAATATCCCCGTTTTTATTTTCATGTATTTTTTTAATATATCATTTTACAATGTTTAATGTATGTACTATAATAGGATACTTATCCTGTAATTGGGCACTTGCCCGTTGGATATTTTATAGTAATAAATAAATAAATAAATATTTTGGCCCAAAGAATCTACCCTTGAACTACGGCATATTATTAATGGTTCACCCTGTATAGTCACATAAATAGTATCGAGATAGGCAGTGTTAGTTAATTGCCCGATAAATCATAGTTATTTCCACATACTTACATGTTTATTAAATCATATTTGTTAAATAGTAGAACACAAAGCGTTAATGCTAATTAATTGTGTGATAAATCATCTTTATTAAGATTGAGATTTGTTCCACATAAAGCGAAAAAATTCGAGCCGAGGTCTCATCATCTCCAATGTCAGATTACTTAAATCCAGTGACAAAGCATATGGCTTGCTAAGAATCGCAAAGTCAATATAGATTAATTGGAATTAAGGAGATTCTTGATATGCAAAATAAGCGAATAAATCATTAGTTAATTTTTTCTGTTCAAATTGGCGGAATGTGGGCCCCACAATTAAAACAAATATGAATGCGGAATTTTCATTAATAAAATATAATTGGACGATTTATCCTCATTATTTTTTCGTAGATAATTCAGTGTCATTCTTAATGAAACAACTTGTTAAACTATTTTTAGTATTTTTATATAATTCGTTTTAGAAATCCGACATTATCGCGTCAATCAAGATTTGTGTGGTCACTAATTTAGTTAAAATATTCACTAAAGACTTTAATAAAAAATCAACTACCTACTTTATATACGTTGAGAACTTGTTCTATTGACTTTAATTTGAGATCTACTAGATCCTTTTATTTAGTTAGGGCTTTACTCTAACCTGCAAAGTCACTCAACCTAAGCCTTATTGAGCACTTATGAAAGGTACATTTTTTTGGCATATATTGTTTTAGCAATTTTTCAATGTTTCACGAAATTGTGCTAGGCTCATAATTGAATTTGATTATCAAACATTAACATACATAAAAATACTAATCGAAGAAGGTGGAGTGTATTTTTCTCATCATTTTTTTCCAAGTTTTTCTGAGCTTAAACTTTTACAAGATTGGATTATTTGACTTATAAAAATATTTAGCTAACAGACCAAAGCAATTTAAAACAGGTAAAGCTTACAGCTCAACAAAAAAAGAACTGGGGTTCCTCAAGGAACTATCCTAGGTCCTAGCTTATTCCTAATGAACAATTAAAAACTTTATCTACTCATATTATATTATATATTCGTTAACGAACTGCTTTTGAACAAGTATTAGTATCCATAAACAAATAGCGTGAGTTATAATAGCTCACTAGGTACAGAGCCAATTTCCTTTACCTTCTGTCCAGGTAAGTAAACGGATAAGTTGAACACTTTTGGGCCAGGGCTAAAAGACATTTCTCTCCCGTGTTTAGGGGTGAAGAATCGATAGGTCCGAGGGTGGAAAAAACCTGCCATCATCCCCTGTTGACCAAAAACCACACCAAAAGGTGCAGCAAGTGAAGGCACAGTTTTTGTGCGGAATTTTTCCTGTAAAAATGATTTTTGATACGGGACTACCGATCAAAGGGGGTAAAAACCACCCCTTTGAAGCAAAAAACGGTCGTAATTTATTTTTTCGCGCTATTTGCAGGGAACGTAACTAAAAACAGATCGAGGAGGATGAAGGAAGTAAAATCAATCACCCATCCCTTATTTCCAGTCAAGGGGGTGAAAACTACCCTAGGGCTAAAAGATATTTCCTTTCACGTTTTTTTGAGCGGAAAAACACCTTCCATCATCCCCTATTGGCCAATAACCACCCCTAAAAGGTGTGGCAAGTGAAGGCGCAGCTTTTGTGAGGAATTTTTCCTGTAAAAATGATTTTTGATACGGAACTACCGAGAGGGTTGATCAAAGGGGATGAAGCAGAAAACGGTCGTAACTGATCTTTTAGCTCTGTTCGGAGGGAATGTAACTAAAAAAAGTTCGAGGAGGATGAGGGAGGTAAAATCAACCGCCCACTTCTTATTTCTAGTCAAGGGGGTTAAAACTACCCGCTACAGCGTCCATGGCCCCCGCCTCAATTTTTCTGCAGGATTTCCAAAATAAATTCAATTGGGAGGTGGTCCAAATAGATGAGGGAAATAAATTTATTCATCCACCCCTTATTTTCAGTCAAGGGGGTGAAAACTGCCCCCTGCCGGGATCGCCACCTTCTAATCGAAATCCTTTTGGAAAACCGACAGAAAAATTGAAGGTGGCCGTGATCGCTAGACTGGAGGTAAGAGGAGGGTCGTTGAATTTTGCCTCCCTCATCCTCCCCGACCTTTCTTTAGTTACATTTCCTCCGAATAGCGCGAAAAAATCAGTTACGGCCGTTTTTTGCCCCAAAGGAGTGGTTTTCGCCCCCATTGCAATTTAACATTTATGTTATAATCGTAGATTAGAAGAACTTGCAATAATGGTAATAACTCACTTGATGAATCACAGCACTCGCCTGCAGCTCGTGCTGCAAACTTCATCTACGTGAGTTAGTACCTGCATTACCGCAAGTTGAATAATAAATATACTATTACAGACTCATAAAATGTTCCAAAATGTGACAATTAAAACTTCAGAAAACTTCCGTTTTTTAGGTTATGAAAATTATACAAATTGATTTATTTTTTAGGTTAGAAAAAAATATGTATGAAAGTTATTTCAAATGTATTCCTGATCAGAGAATATAATAATTGTTTTTGCTTGATTTTAGATATATCAAATTACTTTGTTTAACATTTTCTACTGTATAGTATACACTTTGTACAAACTACAAAATGTTCTCTCTTGATAAAGGCCTAATAAGCCGAAACATTTGTAGAGAATTTTAAACAAAGTAACTTGATACATCTAAAACCAGTGTTTACTTAAATACAATTATTTTTAAGCTGTTTCACAAGGAACCAATCACAAACTCAGTTCAGAGAATATAATGTTTAAACTATAGTATACGACCTTGGATGCGCTATTATGTCTTCGTCTCATGACAGATTTAATCACTCCTCAGCTCCTAAGTCCAAACAGTGTGTGATCCAGACGTTATATGCTTTTATTGTTTAACAGCTACTTCTCTATTTATAGGTACTCCTTAAAAAAATCTGCTACTTATCTATTTATACTATTTTCTTCTTCCTCTTCTATTCAATTTACTTTCCTTTGATACTAGAAATAAACTGTCTGAATCACCTGGTATACGTACTTTTTCTTTATTTTAGGTAAGAGAGGTCAAGCTTTGGTATAATAATGTTAGTATTTGTTTTTTGCTTATATTAGACCGCGTTATCACTCTTTAATACTCCATTTGGTCTTGTTTGCGCTTTTCAGTTTTCAATATTTGTCGGCGCCGTTCTAAGTTCCGTTCAAGCAAATCCGCCCCCCATACGAGACCCGCAAACCATCGCTAGCGACCATAACTAACAAACTTATCCAATTACCATTACATTTCCTCATTTCCATATGAACCTAGTTTGAGTTACGTTTATCGATTATGCATGTCGACTATGTGTTCGGCGTAAGCAATAACACCTTCAGGCATTATAAGGATTACCATTAGCAGACTGCAACGTTCATTAGTGGCACTGTAAGACATTGCTGATAGCGGTAATTGCTATCATCGAGCAAGTAATTCCATCGTACATGTCGGGGTGAAATTGCAATATGCATCTACCTGGATGAGCTTCGGCAGCTTGGTTTCTGGTTGCCTTGGTGCTACTGACGATTGTGTCTCACTTAGCAATTTAAATGTTGAATTTAATGCCTTTCTAAGATTGATGATAGAAAGCTACGGTTATAAATAGAGTTCTGTAAATATTTTCTGACACATGTGTGTCGAAAGCGCCTCTTTTCGTGGCTGATGAAGTGCTTTTGTCTCTCTAGGAGACAGCGCATGTGCAGGAGCTGAGCGGGCGCGAAAATACTTTCGCGCCTCCAGAAACGAAAGTGAAATGATCGCTTTTCCGTATTGTTTCTGTCTCGAGCCGTTCTATACTATCGCAATAAGGACAAGGGGAGCTTCGCCCCACTGGGGCCCGTCGGGAGTTACTCAGCCTACGCACTCGTAACTTAAAGCACTGTACTGTCGTGAGCAGAAAAGAATAGGACAACTTTTTTTTCTAACGTAAATCTGTCTCTATTTGAATATGTAATGAGTAGCCGAAATAAAACAGATATCACTTTTAATTTATTTTTTATTTTAATGCTGTAATTATTGCTATAGTAAATGATGGATGGTTAATGAGACAAATTGCACTGCGTTAGAACAATAACAAAAATTTGGTGTGTAACATTTTAAGAAAGTGGAGAATAAACGGTACGATTAGTAGAAATCCTGGGTCAAAGGACAAAGAATATCCTGCTTAACAAGAAACTAACTATTAATATTTCGTTTGCTACGAGTTGCACGTACATAAATGAATAGATACGTTGGATCTTAATGATTATCAGATATTACGTAACGAAATCGCTTGGGCTACTGTAGCGTAGCAGATATCGTAGGCACTGACTTACCCGGAAAGTGATGTACGTGCCTACGATAAAATTTCTCTAGCTCAGACTATCTCAGGGCGTTAAGCCCAAGCTTACATAAACTATGATAAATTATTGATTTACTTACTTAACAACTCATTGAGGTTTCCCTATGTAGTGGTCGCAGACGAAATAATGTCACTTTCTTTAAAAATGAAATGCACTATATTAAGCAATTTACAAAATTGGTTCTCTAGCATATAACCTGGCGATGTTCACAGTTGTGGCCAATATTTCACGATTAATCAGTTACAACACATTCATAAAATGCCTCGTGTAGCTACACATCGGTTTACAATATGATCATAAAATTGTCATAGATTCTGCCACAAAGGTTTGATTTAAAGAACCTCCTTAAGTATATGTAAATATATGCATAAAATCTCTAAATATGTACAGGTTAAAATGCCAAAAGTATGAATTGATGTCCAGCGGAACCACTGAAGTAAGTAAGTAAAACAAATAACACAACACTTATTTAGGGTGGTACGATACCGAGTCCGGACGTGGAAGAACTGAAGCCCTACAGAGATGCCTTCGGGACACAAGAAATGGACCCAAGGATGGGGTTGATCGTAGCCTCACCAGCCCTGGAACCTTCCACTGTGTGTGGATGCCCCGTCCGTGGAACTCTCACTGACGTGTGTAGAAGCCCCGTCCGTAGAACCCTCACTGATGAGGGAACAATCCACCAAAACTCCTGGAAGCCACAGTCGGATAAATGGGGTCGAGTCCGCCTTTTAAGTTGACACTGTATTTCCAAAGGAAAGCCTTGTGTAATTTAATATCCTGCTTCCGCAGATAAAATTTACTCACAAACACAAAATATTCCGCTAAACGGAACAACAACAGATTGAGGAAATTTTCTTGTGTTGATAATTCGAAAATCCACGAGGATGCCTTGGATAAAACCGAGGTTCACAAAATTATCAACTAATTACTAGCAACCACGCCAACAAAAAAAAATGGTTGCCTACCCGGTTTCCGTTTCTCTTTGCTGTTCACGTGTCGCCCTCCCGTGGAGAATAGTGAAATGTGTTACGGACGTGTAGCAGTTGTTATAATGCGGCCCACAAAACGCAAAGGCGTATGGTGGGTCGCATACGCTAGAGGTCCGCAACACCTTACTGCACAATTTCTATTTATAACTTCTATAAGTCTATTTGGCATAGAATTAGATAACCTTATACAATAATCATTAGTAATAATATTTTCCCATGCATTATTTACTATTTCCAGTAATTCTTCGGCATTCCGTGGTCTCACATTTCGTTTTTGGATACTTCTTACTAGTAGTCCCCATACTTCTTCCACAGGGTTAAGATCTGGACTATGACTGGGCCAGTTAAGATCATTGATGTTGTTATCTTGAAACCAGTTAGTTACGGTATGAGCAGTATGAACGGAACAATTGTCTTGTTGAAATATGAACTCATTCTGACACAGAAGAGAGTATAATATTGTCTAAAATCCTAATATACGTTTCACTATTGAATCGTTCCTCAATATGCCACAAAACACCATGACCACGTGCTGATATCCAAGCCCACATATTGACGGAAAATCTACCACTTTTATCATTGTTAGATATATATTTCTCATCGAATCGAGTATTCGGAGGGCGGTAAATACGAATACAACCGCTGTGTGTTGACTGGAAAGTTTTTTCGTCTGTAAAGATTACATTGTTCAAAAGATTTACATCATGCGCTAAAAATTCAAGCGCAAATCCTACTCGAACTTCTTTATGTTCAGCTTTAAGTAAGTATTTCTGTGCTGCTACATGACAGCGTAGCTCCGATTCTCTTACTCGCTGGCGACCAGTACTACTCGGTCCAGGAAAATTCGTTTCTTCAGCAGCCTGAATAACTGAGTAAAATGGATTTTCTACTAAAGCATTTACCAATTGCAAATCTTGTTGTTGAGTTGATATTCTTCGTCGCCCTGATCCAGGATTTCTACTAATCGTACCGTTTATTCTCCACTTTCTTAAAATGTTACACACCGAATTTTTGTCAATATTATAACGCAGTGCAATTTGTCTCATTGACCATCCATCTTCTGCTTTAGCAATAACTCCAGATTTAACTAAATCGCTTATATGAGGCGTATTAGTTTTTTGCACACTTGCAATAAATTATGACAACCAACTAACAAAGTCACAAAAATTAAAGTACTAGATTTTAACAAAATACCGTTATAAGACTTGTCCTATTCGGGATAGCAAAACACGAGTGTAATATTTTAGGAACCGATGTCGAATCAAGCATTAATGCACTGGACATTCTTTTACTTTCACTTTTATAAGACTGACCAGGAGCTGTTTTGTTAATAAGTTGAACAGCAATATTATTCGTCACCAACTGTAAACTGGCTTCTGGTGAAATTGCAAGCTGTTTTGATTCTATGTAAATAAAAATTGTGTTGGTACATATTGCGACAGCAAGGCTCTCTTTTTGAATATATTAGTGCCATGTTTTCAACTGCCTCTTGAGCATATTTCCATCATTTTCATAAATCATTAGACTTATTTTCTTCTGTATTATAAAAGAAATATGATGCATTATCAGGAAAGTTACATTAATTAAACTGCAATTTTGAACTTTACATATGGGAAAAGTTGCAGCAAATGGCACACGGGGGTAAGAAGAAGACACAATACTAGCTCACACCTTTATATGTCCTCGGAGTGCCCTTTTCAAGTCTGCGAGAGCGTCGGGCGGGTTTTAAATGCCGTAAGAACCTAAGTTTTAATTAAAAACCATAAGAATTCAGCTGCATAACGTGAGTTCAATTTAAAGATGTCTGGCAAAAATGGTTGTACTAACTTCGTTCCCTGCGCAATTAGAAAGCCAGCTGGAACTGTAATAATATTAAGTGTTGAGAAGGTAAAGGAATATCTTTATCATTTTTTTTTCTACGAGATTAAGTACTGTATTGTGCTATTACTTGCTGATGTGGCGTTGAACAATTATTAACTACTTTAAATAATTTCAAGGCTACACTATGTTGAATTGGATCGGCTTGACTTCGCAAAGTTTCTCATCGAAGACGCCCAATCTATTATGGTTAACAAATTGCTTGAGTCTAGGTAGAGCAAGCTCTCCATCAAACTAATTTTATTATTTTACCCTTATTTTGTTCCATTCTGCTACCCTCTAAAATGCAATTTATAAAATTATTTGCAAGGAATTTCAAGTAACTGATTAATTTTACATTTTCTGGCGGCGTCGGCCAATTTTACTATACATTAAACATTATTTGTCTGAATTTGATACCACGTACGCAGTATAAATGAAATTGTTTTGGCAACAGTTATGCGGAATTAGCGGCAAATTTTTCGTTGATTTATAACAGTTATTTTGGCGTTTCCTTGGCACGACAAGGAACCACTTTCTACAGGCCAATTAGGTCAGGATGCAAATGTCCGCTCAACAGAAAAATACTAATAATAAACAAATGAGATGTCTTTCTAAATATATCAGAACAATTCAGCGGGTCATTGTGTATACAGTGTGAATTGGTTAGAGTATATCGGCTATTTACGTACTATTAAACTAGCTTAGAAAAGTATAATATATACAATGTTTTTACAATGATTATTAATTTAGTCTTAAATGTCTACCAATAAAATTATGTTATCACAAACTACTCCTTAGAACGTTTTCAAAGTGCACAATGCACAAGTGCACAATGTTGGCGTGGCCAATCCAACTAAAATAATTATAAGCAGCTGGCACTTCCGCTTATACCGGAAGTCGATACCAACTTGCTTATTTCAAATGGAACACCCTATATATTTTAGGATTTTTGAAAAGAGCATAAAATTCTGAGTCCAAAATATGTAGCATATCCTATACCTAAACCTAGCCGTTTCAGAGATATTTGACATTTTATAGTAAATTTGACAGATGCAACGGTTTGCAAGAACCGTTATAACTTTCTTCGTGTAAAAGATCCTCAGTTGCTTCTTGTCACGTAAAAAGAGCACAAGGAGAACTACGTTCTAAAACTGAAATAAATTCAATAATGTCATACCAAGTATTCCGTTTTTTGCGTTACATTTTGTCAACTTCAAACCGCGAAACCTTGTTTAGGTCAAATGGAACATCCTGTATTTTTTTACGTCAAGTTGTGTAAAATTGAGTTCCCTTTTTTTCTGATATTAGCATTGTGCAGGTTAAAGTTACAACATTTTGAAATATTTGCGATCTTATTAGAAATTCATGAATTGTTGTAATCATTTCATCAAAATAGCCATGATTAGAAACAATCAGTCATTATCTTATGTCAAAAAATGCCAGCACATTTAAATTATACCAACGAAAACTTTTTAAATTTGTTTATTATTTATGGAGAATGTGATAAAGTAATATCAAGAACTTGCAGCACATTTGCTACTCGATATCCACAAAAACACAAAAGAACACCTAACACTGTAACATGCGTATTAATCGAATTGAAGATATGGCATGAACTAAAATAGCAGAGATAAGATAAATTTAAAATATGATTTCATTTTAATTTAATAATTGCTCAAAATTCCGCCCTCGAACCTCGACACATTTTTCGCACCTTCGGATTAGTTCCTCATGGGTAGCTCTTCTAATTGAATAATGTGATATGTTTTGAAATGCATTTCTTACTCTTTGCATACAATCTTCAATGGTTGTTAATGGGCTCTCGTAAACTTTATTTTTAATAGTTCCCCAAATGAAATAATTCAGAACTGATAAATCGGGCGGGCGAGGAGGCCATAAGAAAGGTCCATTATTGGCAATCCATTGATCATAAAAAGTTTCTTGTAAATAATTATTAATTAAATATGCGTTATGTGGGGGAGCACCGCCGTGCTGATAAAAAATGTTTCTATGTTCGGCGAGAAGTAAATTTTCTAAATAGTTCTTACTCAAATTTTGTAATATATTCCGGTATCTCTCACCTAAAAAAACAAAAAAACAAAAATATACCTATACATATTAGCAGAAGAGAAAATTTAATTTACCGTTTAAATTTTCTTGATAAAATTGCAATGCCAATCGTTTCTTGACGACAGTAAACATTGAACTGCCAACTTTCCTGAAAGTGTCGCTCTCTGAACATATGAGGATTTGAGTCACTCCAATAATGCAAATTGTGTCTATTAAAAAGTCCATTTTTAGTAAATTTTGCTTCATCTGTCCATATAATATTTCCCAAATAAGAATCGTGATCCTCAGACCTTATTAGAATAATCTCACAAAAATTCTGTCTTCTTAAGAAATCTTTTTCTTTTAATCCTTGAACCATATGGAATGAAAACGGGTGAAACTTATGTTTTAATAAGATTCTGTGAATTGAACCTTCACATCTTGACATCTTTGGAAATGCATGAAAATATTCCTATTTCAATCTTTTCGTCATCAACAATAGGCTTCCTTCTTTGCATTTTTGCCTTGACAGAGCCATAATTTTTAAAATTTTCCAGTATACGTTTTACAGTGTTTGGTGACGGTTTCCGTTTTGCTGGATATCGAGTAGCAAATGTGCTGCAAGTTATTGATATTACTTTATCACATTCTCCATAAATAATAAACAAATTTAAAAAGTTTTCGTTGGTATAATTTAAACGTGCTGGCATTTTTTGACATAAGATAATGACTGATTGTTTCTAATCATGGCTATTTTGATGAAATGATTACAACAATTCATGGATTTCTAATAAGATCGCAAATATTTCAAAATGTTGTAACTTTAACCTGCACAATGCTAATATCAGAAAAAAGGGAACTCAATTTTACACAACTTGACGTAAAAAAATACAGGATGTTCCATTTGACCTAAACAAGGTTTCGCGGTTTGAAGTTGACAAAATGTAACGCAAAAAACGGAACACTTGGTATGACATTATTGAATTTATTTCAGTTTTAGAACGTAGTTCTCCTTGTGCTCTTTTTACGTGACAAGAAGCAACTGAGGATCTTTTACACGAAGAAAGTTATAACGGTTCTTGCAAACCGTTGCATCTGTCAAATTTTCTATAAAATGTCAAATATCTCTGAAACGGCTAGGTTTAGGTATAGGATATGCTACATATTCTCGACTCAGAATTTTATGCTCTTTTCGAGAACCATAAAATATATAGGATGTTCTATTTGTAATAAGCAAGTCGGTATCGACTTCCAGTATAAGCGGAAGTGCCAGCTACTTTTAATTATTTTAGTTGGATTTGCCACACCGACATTAGTAATTATCTAAATTTTCAAAATTTTCTGATGCGTACTTTTCTCTATATCGATCGATTCAGTTCCCGGTGAGACACCTATGTTTTCAACTACGGGACTGAATATTTTTAAGATTTTAATATGTCTTATTTTATCTGGAAGAATATTAAACATTTCGTACTTGAATAAAAAGGTACAGCTAACTGACCATCTAAGTCTCCTGATCTTACATCTGTACACCATTTTTTATGGGGCCATCTAAAGTCAGAGGTGTACAATGCAATTCGACACACAGGATCAGTGTGATGATATTAGAAATAACCCGACTGGCAAAAAACTGAGTCCTTGTTACTGTGGGCTTCATGGTCGAGATGGGTTGCAATTTAGTTCCTTGTCTCTTACACCATATATTAGTATCCATTAGATTTATAGAGTCTATTTAAAACTTAATGGGGTGTTGATAATTTTAACGGCATGTTGATACGTAATCGATAACCTATTTAGGTAATAGATTCCGAATTAACTATTGCTATAATCAGAACAATACTGCTGTCTAGGAAATACAGGAGATTTATCGCAGAAAACAGAGATATGGTACAGACTAATCACGCTTGATTACTGATCATATGTTGTATAAGAGTTGATTCAAGAGAGTTAATGTAAAGCGTTTATTGGTAGAGATTTTTTGTGTTGGTCTTACTAATAATTCCCCAGTCAACAAATGAATATATTTTTAACTTGTGATTTGTTTTATTTTATTTATTTATTTATTTACACTGCTCTACAAATTACAACAATCCAATTACAGAGCAGGAAGTAGTCCCGCAAAATTATAAATAACATACATAAATCCCACATATAACATACAACATACATAATAACAATATAGTAAGTACTTAATATAAATCATAGAGGTAGAAGAAGAAAATTTATACATTATTTTAATAGAAGTGATTTTAATGTTTTAGGGCTGGTGTGAAAAATATCAATACTCGAACAAAAATTATCAAAATTGTGACATATTTTAGATAGTGGCGAAAAGTTCATAGCATTAGTACGGGCATTTGGTGTATAAAAAGTTGCGCGGTTACGTGTCGATACAGATGGAACTCTGAAATTAATTTGGTCGAGAATTTCTGGACAGTCTATTTTGCTATTTACAATGTTAAAGAGAAACATACACATGCAATAAATTCTTCGATGTTCCAGAGATTTAAATGACCATCTTTCTAGTAGTTGGTCCTGCGGTGTTCCGATAGCCGGGTAAAAACCATCAATTTTAAAACTAAGAAATTTCATTAATCGTCTTTGAATATTTTCAAAATTTTTCCCATAAGTCTCATATCCTGGACTCCAAGTTATACAGGCGTATTCTAATTTCGATCTTACGAAGGTATTGAATAGCATTTTTATAGTATCGACATTTGTAAAACTACGACCAGATCTGCATATGAAGCCTAACGTTTTGAAAAATTGCTGGATTATGTGATTCATGTGAGGAACAAAAGATAATTCACTATCAAAGACAACACCTAGATCTTTAAACGTATCAGGTCTGTTGAGAGATATATCGTCAATTTTATAATCGAATATAATTTTTTTAGGTCTTTTACTGAAAGTAAGAACATTACATTTTATCGCATTAAGGTGTAAACCATTGTTTACACACCATGTATTTAATCTGCTGAAGTTGCTTTGCAAATTTAGACAGTCATTAAAGTCGAATGTTTGTAAATAGTTTCATGTCATCGGCATAGAGTAGGGTATTACAATAAAGGTCTTTATTGATGTCATTTACAAATATATTGAAGAACAGGGGTCCCAGGACTGATCCTTGTGGAACTCCAGATTCGACTGTTATTTCATGAGATTTATAGCCATTATAGTGTACAAATTGGGTTCTACCGCTTAGATATGACTTAAATAGCTGAAGCAGTCCGTTAGAGAGGCCATTTAGATCAAGTTTGTGGCAGTAAGATTTCGTGATCCAATCGATCAAATGCTTTAGGAAAGTCTGTATAGATGACGTCTGTTTGGACTCCCTCATCTAGTGATTGCGATAGAAATTACGTTACGCAAAACAGATTTGTTGTGGTAGATCTACCTTTCATAACGCCATGCTGCTGTGTTATTATGTTTGGGTTTACATGATTATACAGGGTGTTGCATCATGAGAGGGACATAGCTTAATAGGAGGTAGAGAACGTCAGTGGTAACCGGAACCTCCCATAGAAATGTCTCATTGGGCCTTCATTACGAAGTTACAGGGTGTTAAATAATTTTTGGCCAAACCTGTTTTTTGTCATAACTTTGACAGGGAATGAAATAACGGATTCATATTTGGTACGGCTAATGTACTAACGAGCCCCAAGAGGTACATGTATAAAAAAATATATCCAGGTCCGGACTCACTATAATTTATGTTTCTTCTTTGCATCAATAAAACATCACCCTGTATATACTTTTTTGAAATTTCGATACGATATTCGAAAAGAGCAAGAAAAAACAAACAAAATGGCCTATTTAATTTTTTTGTTACACCTTCGTGGTTATTTAAATACGTTGTTAAATGTGCAAGAAAATGGATTACAGAACCCTATTAAATGAGAGGCACGTGAAATAAATAGTTTTATAACTAAAATTTGCAAAAATTCTATTGAGCCTAGGTGGTCTGGGTGAATCCTAATTCCGGCACGTTTTAAAGGTCCATTTTGGTAAAAAACTGTGGTCCTAATAAGTAATCGGGTATGAAATAACAAAATTTTTAATCAATCACAGTAGGCTTGTTCAAAGAATAAAAGTGACAGATAATTTAAACCATTTAGGCCTAAGCAACCAGTTACTTTGATCAAGAAAATCATCAACATTTTATACTTAATAAAAATTGGAAAAGAGAACAAACTAAAATCTAAATAAATAAAATATTTTCCATTCAATTAACAATAAATAACAAAACAATAACTAAATGTGTTTAAAAATAAAACGTAATTGACACTAAAGTAAATTTTCAAAATGTCCTCCCCCACATTCTGTGCATTTTCTTGCGCGTTTAGAAAGGTCACCAATTGCTCGACGTATCATTTCTGGATTATTCCGTATTTCGTCGCAGGTTGTAACGATGCGCTGGATTAAATGTTGTCTACTTTCAATTTCAATGCTATAAACCTCGTTTTTTAAGTGGCCCCATAAAAAGTAATCACAAGGGTTACAATCAGGAGATCTTGGTGGCCATTCATGTGGACCCCCGCGTCCAATCCATCTATTAGGATACACATAGTTTAAGTGTTCTCTTACTTGAAGGTTAAAATGTGGTGGGGCCCCATCATGCTGAAACAACATGCCTCTTATACCGATATTTTCTAACATATTTGGTAAAATGTTTTGAAGAAAATCAAAGTAAATTTCACCAATTGTTTACTCCATCCCTTGTAAATTGTGCCTCATCCGTAAATAAGATTCTGTAAATGACTGGGCGATGGTTAGACAACCAATGACAAAATGCCAGGCGGGGGATATCGTCGCCTTGTTGAAGACGCTGTACCTGCTGGATATGATATGGATGGTAACGTTCTCTTTTTAGGGTTCTCCATACTCGCCAATGAGGAATACCAGTTGCCAAACTGATTCCTCTAGTGCTCATATTTGGGTTTTCTTGAACTACGTTTATAATATTGTTTTGTTCCTGCACACCTTGTTGTAAAACACACTCCACAACTGCAGAATTAGGAAACTTTCCGTGTTGTCTTGCATACTGGAACACCGTACTAAAGGTTTTATGATTAGGGCATCGACGACCAGGAAAACGCAGCCGATATTCTCTTTCCGCCGACCTACCATTTCCATTACAGAAACCATAGACGAATATTATGTCAGCATATTCCACGTTTGTAAATTTTACTGGCATAGTTAAAATATTTTCACAAGTTTTCACTAACTAAATGCGGATTATTGACACATTAAATTACTAACAAACAATTATTCAACTGTTCAGGAGATTTCTTTTTATTATCTGTCACTTTGAACAAGCCTACTGTGATTGATTAAAAATTTTGTTATTTCATACCCGATTACTTATTAGGACCACAGTTTTTTACCAAAATGGACCTTTAAAACGTGCCGGAATTAGGATTCACCCAGACCACCTAGGCTCAATAGAATTTTTGCAAATTTTAGTTATAAAACTATTTATTTCACGTGCCTCTCATTTAATAGGGTTCTGTAATCCATTTTCTTGCACATTTAACAACGTATTTAAATAACCACGAAGGTGTAACAAAAAAATGAAATAGGCCATTTTGTTTGTTTTTTCTTGCTCTTTTCGAATATCGTATCGAAATTTCAAAAAAATATATACAGGGTGATGTTTTATTGATGCAAAGAAGAAACATAAATTATAGTGAGTCCGGACCTGGATATATTTTTTTTTATACATGTACCTCTTGGGGCTCGTTAGTACATTAGCCGTACCAAATATGAATCCGTTATTTCATTCCCTGTCAAAGTTATGAGAAAAAACAGGTTTGGCCAAAAATTATTTAACACCCTGTAACTTCGTAATGAAGGCCCAATGAGACATTTCTATGGGAGGTTCCGGTTACCACTGATGTTCTCTACCTCCTATTAAGCTATGTCCCTCTCATGATGCAACACCCTGTATATACTCTCATGTAATAAATACTCGAATACCTTTGCAAAGTTGCATATTATTGTAATGGGCCTGTAGTTGGTAATATCAAATTTGCTTCCCTTTTTAAAAACGGGACATATTTTAGAGTTCTTCCAAACGTTCGGAAAACAACTAGTACTGACAGATAGATTAAATATAATAGTATAATAGGTATACTGTTTTTCCTTCTAAAAACTTAAATTTATCACATACTGGTCTGAATTTTTGGTGGGTTCCTTGTGAAATATCTTAAAAATAATTGTTTCTAAGTAAACACTGCTTTTACATGCATCAAATTATTATATTTAAAACATTTGTAGAGAATTTTAAACATAGTAATTTGATACATGTAAAAGCAGTGTTTACTTAAAAATAATTATTAAATTTATCAGTTTAACTCAATACTTCAAATTTCTTCCAGTAATCGTATTACTTTATGTTAAAGCATTAACTAAATTCACTTTGCAAATGTGAGACTAAACTCGCGATGTGAATACTAAGATGTGCAACGCGAGAGATATTTTCAGTCAACGTATCATTTAGTTCTTTAATAATTAATGCTGCGAAGTAAAAACATCCGTTGCTCGAATAACAGCGGAAATGCTCAGACCTCTTCCTGTTAAAAATTAATTCCACAATTCAGATTCGCTCTCAAAAAACAAAAATGTAAGAACTCGCTTTAAATTCATTTTTATGACCCGGCTGTTAGTGTAAAGTCGAAGAATTACCCCCTTGACCTAGATAACGCCAGTTGTATCTGAACTGTAATCAAATTACTCTTAGAATTGGTTTTGTACAGCCTTCTGGACCATTTATGTCGCTATTCAACGAGAATATGGTTACTCTCAGGCACCCCCAAAGTTCTAAGTATAAAGTTCGGTTCATTTCCTTCTCTTATTTTCTATTTCAGGTCAGGGGCGCGGTGAGAAACGTTTGCAATGGGAAATAGTATATGTTCCTAGACCTGCCGACATCTACACCGCCGTAATCTTACTTCGCAACAAATTTTTTATTGCCGCAGAACTAGATTTTCTATTGCTAGCACTCGGAATGACTTACTAAAAGCATCTCGCAAACTGTAAAAAAATAGGCTCTATGAAGAAAATTTGAGGTCCAGATCTTCAAAAAAATTTCCTTTATTAACCGCAGCACACAAAAGAGGAAAGTTATAATAGCCTGTGATTCAATTTGCGGGCGAAATTTTCTCATTTTAAATAGCACCCTGTAGATTTAAGTCACTTTTCTCATAAAGCTGTAATTTATCTTTCCAACGCTTTTTTTAATTTAAAATCGGATGAAAAATAACCTTGGAAATGGCATTTATTTGCTATTTCTAGTTGGCTTTGGAATTTGAATAAATAGTACAGTCATTCAACGTTAAAAAGGGGCCAAATCTCCGAAATCTGAAGTACTACTCCGATCTTCTTGAAAATTTAGAATTAAGTTCATCTTACCCTCCTCTTCAAACCTAACTTGGTCGCAAAGTGTGCTTTTTGTTTTTAAGGGGTGAAAACTACCCCTTACTCCAATAAATTGAAAACTAATAAATTAACGCAGTGATGGGCTATAATTATGTTCAAATATGTTAAATATCAATTGTTTTTAATCATGGATCTAATATTTCAATATTTTACTATTTAACTACCCTTAAAGACAACCTCTCACACGAAAGTTAATAAAAAAATGTGTTTAAAAAGCATGAAACCTTTTTATTTTGGATCGTAAAAGGAGAATTTTTCCCTTTAAGTTTAAAAAATCTGATACTTCATTTTTTTAATGATGCAACCCACAAAAGCCACCCCTAACAATAAAACTTAGGAAAAATTGAAAACTAATAGATGGAAGCAGTGATAGGTTATCATTATGTTCAAATATGTTAAATATTTGTCGTTTTTTATAATGTAACTAATATTTCGATATTTTACTTTGTAACTACCCTTAAAAGCTACCCCTCGCACAATTATTTAAAAAACGGTTTAAAAGCATAAAATCTTTTTAATTTTGGATCTTGAATAGAAAAAATATATTCTTTAAGTGTAAACGACCTGATACATCTTTTTTCAATATGACTCAACCCCTGAAAACCACCCCTTGCAATAAAAATTAGGGAAAAATGGGAAATAAATGCTCCAAAACGTTCAGAATTTAGGTACTCCGTAGTTTTCCTACGTTATCTCTAGAAAAATGTATTTAGTTTTTTAACGATAACTCGGCTTCCTTTTAAGCTTTTTGCATTCACCCACACATCATTTTGTAGGGAATTTCATAAGCTATAAAGTCATGATGACTGCAATATTTCTACATCCTTTTGTTCAGAGAATTCTAAGGTTGAAGGGCTAAAAAGAGGTTTCCTTCGCATAGAAATCAAAGCTTTAGATGCCCATATCTGGCTTAATTTTTAAGCTACATGAATTTTAAAAAAATCAAAATTTTCAGTAAAAAGAAAGATAAATTTTTGTTGAGAACACTTTTTTTCGTAAAACCATTATTTTTTGAGTTATTTTGAAAAAACAACGTATTTCTTGAAAAATTGAAGAAAAAAATTTACTTAAAACAACTTTTTTCAAAATGTACATTCTCTAAACCATTTAAACTTTTGGAACGTGTTATTGGGACATAAATAAAGTTAATTTTTCATGGGCTACGATTAATTTTAATTTTGCCGCTCATGGCGCCAATTTTATTGTCATTTTTTTTTCAAAAATTCCAGAGAGTTAAATTACTTTCGTCATAACTTCCTTAATTTTCACGCTAGAGGCTTTTATAAAAGCTTATTTTAAAGGTCTAATAAAGCACTTTAAAAAAGGTTATGAACATTTTTCTCTGAAAAATTACTCATTTTTCCGTTATTTGAGTTTAAATTTTTAGATAAATTTACGACAAACAATAATTCGTCTTCAATGACTCATAGGTCGCTTAATATGACCTAAAACATTAAAGAAAAACCGACGAATAGCTTTGTTTTTTATAAGCTTCAATTTTGACAAGAATAGTTTTTTCCAGAAAACGTTTAATTTTCGAGTTATTCACGAAAAACTGTTGAAAAACGTGTTTTTTATTGTAATTTTCAATCGCGAATAACTCAGAAATTATTAGGTTGTAGAAAAAACATTATACTACATTTTCTTCTTTAAATTTGATCCTCTATCGACATCGGTTATGGGCTTTGATTTTAAGCTCAATTTATATTAGGATTTTACTAAACCTTTTTGGTGGATAACAGCAATCTTAAATTTTTAGGGCTAAGTTGTGACACATTATATAATACAAAGCTTAATGAAAAATATTTAGAGCCAAATTGCTATTGCATGCAATACAGTAAAAATAAGTCTAAAATATATAAACATTGTTAAGCTGTAGAAATGTTTAATCGTACTTGTAACTGCCTCGACAGTAATTGCGAAATATTGTTTTCCCATTAAAATCGACTTTCCCATTAAAAACAATCATCTACCAAATGATTGGTATAAACGAATTTCCTTTAGTGGATTTTAATAGGCCCTCGACACTCGACTTCAGGTTAATAATTCCTGAGTTTTTTTTCAGTTCAATCTTGTTGGATTTTCAGCTGCGTAATTATTTATTTCGTCGCCTGCCATTTACCAAAGTGGTTTTCGATGTTTTTCGGTCTTGAAGTCGTAAAAGATCCGTGTTATTGTACATTCCTCCCGATCTAATTGTTTTAAAGTAGTCCACTGTGTCTGGAGACGCGCTGTGTAGAAGTTGAAATATTCATTCGAAGCTTGAATGACATTTTTCATCCCTCGGATGTCTCGCCTTTCAGTAATTTTCAACGCAAGTACGTTTTTCGGATAATAATTCGTGTTTTTTAAAATAAATTAAAAACCTTTTAAAGGAGGTGTCTTTCTAAAGGGCATTATTAACTTTCATTTGGATGTCTGTAATGATGCTAAAAAATCCCTTGCAATACACTCGACACGCGTTTAGCCGATCAAGATGGAATTATCAGGATATTATCCTTAAAGATGTTTCTTCAAGAAAACCACCAGTCAGTGTTGTCGCGCTAACACACAATTAAATCGAGGAATTTATCAGGATCGAACGCCGGACGAAGGACTGTGTACCTCCGAGCCAGTCTGATAAAATAACTGCTACAATAAAGAGCCGGTTGCTAGTTCTACAGGGTGTCTCACCGGGAACTGAATTGATCGATATAGAGAAGAGTACTCATCAGAGAATTCTGAAAATTTAGATAATTACTAATGTCGGTGTGGCCAATCCAACTAAAATAATTACAAGCAGCTGGCAATTCCGCTTATACTGGAAGTCGATACCAACTTGCTTATTTCAAATAGAACACCCTATGTATTTTAGGGTTTTCGAAAAGAGCATAAAATTCTGGGTCGAAAATATGTAGCATATCCTATACCTAAACCTAGCCGTTTCAGAGATATTTGACATTTTATAGATAATTTGACAGGTGCAACGGTTTGCAAGAACCGTTATAACTTTCTTCGTGTAAAAGATCCTCATTTGCTTCTTGTCAAGTAAAAAGAACACAAGGAGAACTACGTTCTACAACTGAAATAAATTCAATAATATCATACCAAGTGTTCCGTTTTTCGCGTTACATTTTGTCAACTTCAAACCGCGAAAACTTGTTTAGGTCAAATGGAACACCCTATATTTTTTTACGTCATGTTGTCTAAAATTGAATTCCCTTTTTTCTGATATTAGCATTTTAGCATTGTGGGGGTTAAAGTTAAAACTTTTTGAAATATTTGCGATTTTATTAGAAATTCATGAATTGTTGTAATCATTTCATCAAAATAGCCATGATTAGAAACAATCAGTCATTATCTTATGTCAAAAAATGCCAGCACGTTTAAATTATACCAACGAAAACTTTTTAAGTTTGTTTATTATTTATGGAGAATGTGTTAAAGTAGTATCAAGGACTTGCAGCACATTTGCTACTCGATATCCACAAAAACACAAAATAACACTAACACTGTAACATGCGTATTAATCGAATTGAAGATATGGCATAAACTAAAATAGCAGAGATAAGATCAATTTAAAATATGATTTCATTTTAATTTAATAATTGCTTAAAATTCCGCCCTCGAACGTCGACACATTTTTCGCACCTTCGTATTAGTTCCTCATGGGTAGCTCTTCTAATTTAATCCTGTGATATGTCTTGAAATGCATTTCTTACTCTTTGCATACAATCTTCAATGGTTGTTAATGGGCTCGGCTCTCATAAACTTTATTTTTAATAGTTCCCCAAATGAAATAATCCAGAACTGATAAATCGGGCGAGCGAGGAGGTCATAAGAAAGGTCCATTATTGGCAATCCATTGATCATAAAAAGTTGCTTGTAAATAATTATTAATTAAATATGCGTTATGTGGGGGAGCACCGTCGTGCTGATAAAAAATGTTTGTATGTTCGGCGAGAGGTAAATTTTCTAAATAGTTACTATTCAAATTTTCTAAGATATTCAGATATCTTTCACCTAGAAAAAAAAACAAAATTTACCTAAACATATTAGCAGAAGAGAAAATTTAATTTACCGTTTAAATTTTCCTGATAAAATTGTAATGCCACCACTCTGTCGTTTCTTATGGCACAGTAAACATTGAACTGCCAACTTTCCTGAAAGTTTCGCTCTTTGAACATATGACGATTTGAGTCACTCCAATAATGCGAATTGTGTCTATTAAAAAGTCCATTTTTAGTAAATTTTGCTTCATCTGTCCATATAATATTTCCCAAATAAGAATCGTGACCCTCAGAATAAACTCACAAAAATTCTGTCTTCTTAAGAAATCTATTTCTTTTAATCCTTGAACCATATGGAATGAAAACGGGTGAAACTTATGTTTTAATAAGATTCTGTGAATTGAATCCTTGCATAGTCCCGATTCCAGAGCAGCTTGTCTTAATGACATCCTTGGAAATGCATGAAAATATCCCAGAATGACTATTTAAATGTTTTCTTCATCAACAGTGGGCTTTCTTCTTTGCATTTTTGCCTTGACAGAGCCATAATTTTAAAAATTTTCCAGTATACGTTTTACAATGTTTGGTGACGGTTTCCGTTTTTCTGGATATCGGGTAGCAAATGTGCTGCAAGTTCTTGATATTACTTTATCACATTCTCCATAAATAATAAACAAATTTAAAAAGTCTTCGTGAGTGTAATTTAAACGTGCTGGCATTTTTTAACATAAGATAATGACTGATTGTTTCTAATCATGACTATTTTGATGAAATGATTACAATAATTCATGAATTTCTAATAAAATCGCAAATATTTCAAAAAGTTGTAACTCTAACCTCCACAATGCTTATATCAGAAAAAATGGAATTCAATTTTACACAGCTTGACGTAAAAAAATATAGGGTGTTCCATTTGACCGAAATAAGTTTTCGTGGTTTGAAGTTGACAAAACGTAACGCGAAAAACGGAGCACTTGGTATGATATTATTGAATTTATTTCAGTTTTAGAACGTAGTTCTCCTTGTGTTCTTTTTATATGACAAGAAGCAAATGCGGATCTTTTACAGGAAGAGAGTTATAACGGTTCTTGCAAACCGTTGCACCTGTCAAATTTTCTATAAAATGTCAAATATCTCTGAAACAGCTAGGTTTAGGTATAGGATATGCTACATATTTTCGACTCAGAATTTTATGCTCCTTTCGAAAAACCCTAAAATATATAGGGTGTTCCATTTGAAATAAGCAAGTTGGTATAGACTTCCGGTATAAGCGGAAGTGCCAGCTGCTTGTAATTATTTTAGTTGGATTGGCCACACCAACATTAGTAATTATCTAAATTTTCAAAATTTTCTGATGCGTATTTTTCTCTATATCGATCGATTCAGTTCCCGTTGAGACACCCTGTATATAAAGGACATTTCCCTGCACTATTTTGAAATGAACAGCAAGAAATATATACACTTTGAATTACGTTATTCTAAAATAAACTACAAGTCTGTTTTATATCCAGCATAAATTGCACTAATGACACAGACTTTCAAAATGAAGCGCAGGTTTTGCATATGCCATGCTTATTTCAGAAGTGCAAATGTAAGTTATTAAATTTACATCCGCACTTCTCCGTATCAATGTAGAACAGTTAACTTCTAACCGACGCGACGTCGACGGTTTTGTTTGCTCGTAGTACAAGTACGAAGTCATGTCCCACAAAAGCATTCAGTGGTTTTGCTGAAAGAAACATCATCATACCCATTTATCATAACAGCTTAAAATGGATTTTGATAAATGTGTCTTCATTAGCCAGTTAACAAGTTATTATAAGAAAACAAACAATGTAAATAAATAGGCACCATAGAAATTAGACAACCCGCAATTCCAGAAGCCAAAGGCATGTGCGGAAGGGGGTTACACATTGAAAAAACGCGGACATACAACCATTTCTTTCGACAGTGCCGGAGCCGGGATTGGAGCCCGGTGGCGTGTTAAGCGTGTGATTAATCGCAATTGCAACCTCGTGCCTTAACCAATGCAGTTATCGACCAGATACCTAGAATATTTTACTTTAAAAGGAACTGGCGAGAAACTTTAAATAGATATGTGTATATTAGGTATTAAGGGGGCGAGCGTAGGTGCGTCTTTACTATATACATACTTCGGTATGCGATGTAAAGCAACGACAGGCGCAATTAGTACTTGGATGGGTGACCATTCCAACGGAAACCGCGTCCTCGCCTCACACATCTTCCAGCGGCTTGTATATCAGTGTATGCGCGGAAGCTATACAACCTTAGGCGAGGGTTGTATAGGAGACATACCATCCTTCGGAGGGGATGTAAAGCCGTCGGTCCCTTGTCTATTAAATGTTAGGCAAGTAAAAGA
Source organism: Leptura quadrifasciata (assembly GCA_963675555.1). NCBI lineage: Eukaryota > Metazoa > Arthropoda > Insecta > Coleoptera > Cerambycidae > Leptura > Leptura quadrifasciata. The sequence continues at coordinate 3,639,599 of OY776681.1, read as the reverse complement.
TCCCTACTCTTCTTAAGGGAAGAGGTTCGGCAAAATTCCTGGTTGGGCGTAGCTCGTCTACAGGCGTCGGTGTTAGGCCTCAGTAGCGGAAATAGGCCGACGTTAAATAAATGTATAAAAAAATATATATATATATTAGGTATTAGAACTGGGGTCCTTCAAGTTTACAAGCCACCAGTATGTGTAAGAAATTATTTGTGTGCAGACGTAAGGGTCGTAAAACTTACCGGGTTAACCATCCCAGAATATAATTACGGGCATATTCAAACCTATAAATATGTTTATCGACGATATTTCAAAACTTGTTGTGGCTTGATAACATTAAATCCAAAATAGAATTACTCGGTTTGTACATAACAACGTAGTTTGACATTCATGCACCTGTAAGACTAGTGAGGGTGAGTAAGCCTGCAGAACCTTGGCTTACTAACATATAAAAAGAATGATTAAAGAAAGAGAAAAGGCTGTGTCAACTTATAAACGAACACAAAATGCTACTGATTATGATTATTACAAACAGCTTCGTAAAGCGTAGGTTGTAGGCAGGGAAACATAAAAAATAACTGGAAAATACTAAAAACATTCAATGTAAAAAAGTGTTGGATAAGTGAAATTCCATCTTCTGTTGGTGGTCCTCTGATATAAATTGCCATTTTGCCTCTGCATTTTGCAATCAATCTAATATTTTACTAATTGACAATTACAACAATATTTACCAAAACGATGCGCTATTCTTTTTTAAGTTATGCTATATAGAAGAGGTCAGTGACATTATAAGGAACTTAAAATCAAATGCCTGTCGAGTAGACGGAATATCATTGACAATACTTAACTATTGTTGCCCATATATTGTACCTTACATTACACACATAATAAATTGCTGTCTTGAACTGGGATATTTTCCGGACTTCTGGAAGAAATGATGAAGTAGTCTCTTCCGGGTCTTGCCGAGGTCGTCGAACTTGACTTGACGTTTCGCTGATCATCCTGTCAGCTTCTTCAGAAGGATTCTAAAGACTGGATTTGTTGTGTTACACACCTCGTTATATACCTAGGTGCCGCTTCGCTTCGCTGGCCATTGGTCGCGCTTGGTTCGCTTCGCTGCTCATTCGTCGTGTTTGGTTGACCGTGACTTACTACGGTACTGGTACTTGGCAATACACGTCTCCACGTGTTACTAAGTCGATACCCATCCTCTCTGTTAAAATTGTTCACGTTTTTAATAATTTCCAGTGATTCCCTAATGATTCGCGGATAATAGCGCCGTATTCCTGTCTAATATATTGACGTCCTCGTAGTCGATTTTATGGTTCTCGTTATTATGGACATGTTCTGCTATCGCCGACCTATCCGTGTATCCAAATCTGGTATTTCTCTGGTGTTCTTTGATTCTGCACTGGATACTCCGTCCTGTTTGTCCGATGTAGCTCTTAGCACATGTGCACTTCAACTGGTAAACACCTTTTGATACAAATTGAATCCTAATAAATGCAAACTAATATTATTCGGACCTAAGATAGATTTAGTTTCTGTTTATGAAAACCTTAGTTTAAACATTGATGGTGAGATCTTATCTTCTGAAAAAAATCTGGGATTGAATTTAGATCAGCATTTCAAGTTCTCTGGGTATATAAATACTCGACTGTCTAAGGCATATAGATCTTTAAAGTTATTGTATAGTAGTAGATTTTCAGTAGTTTCAATTTGAAAAAAATATTATGTGAAGCACTGGTCCTAACCTAACAGGGAAAATAATACCGGTCATTCAATATCTGGCCACTACCCAATAATCTTTAATTTGCAATTTGAAAATAAGGAAAAACCAAATTCAATCAAAATTAAAAAAATGAAAAGAGCGCTGTTGTACTAATATATAAAAACGTTAGTGCAAACGATATGACAAACGATCGTCTCGTCTGGTGCCTAGACTATAATAACACTTATATTTGTTACTCTTTTTGAGAAAATTGTGCATTTATATCTATTATGAAATTAAGGAAAGGCAATAACATGCATATAGTAATTTACCGACTACAAATATATCAGTTATGTAAACTGAAAATGTCGGATATGTTTTGTTCAACTACATAAATGCATTAATTGAATATTTTAGCATATGAAATTCCCAGGTGCATAGAATTTTAAAATTTGTTAAATACATGAGCCCATTTCGTGAAAATACAATCATTTGCCTCGCATTCTCCCGAGTATGTAATTTCTGTTCGTTTTAAAACACAGGTGTATAATCGCTAAAGCTAGAACACGCAAAATGGGACTCGTACATGAATGTCGTATAAAATTTGTTAATATGGACAAGGTAACAATTTAGCTTCTCACTTTGACTATCGTTGAGGATATTTTTTCAGTTTCTTGATGAAAAAATAAAGCAATAATGTGGGGTCGGTTGTTGAAAACATTAAACTACTCGAATCAATACATGATATTGCGTCGACGTAGATGAATCAGAAAATGATATAAGAATTACTTGCAATAGAATCCATAAGAATCAAAAACTTCTATGAAATTTATGGGCAACCCACCCTCAACAAACACCTCATATTAAATCAGACATATCATTTTAATTAAATACGATTTTTCCGTATTTATTTCTGATACTCCCTACTTGGAAAATTATTCATAAAATCTAAATTTTGGTGTATCTACTTTATATCGTAATTCAGATATTTCACGAGGGAGATTGCTTCTGTAATTTACTCCCTAGCAGCTCTACGGCAACTAACGACATACTTCAAAGTGATATTTAAGGTAAAACGAAAAAATAAATACAAAATCCAGGTTACACTAAACGCGAACCATCTGTCCTGTGGACTTAAATTTAGAAACACATTACCACAGTTCAAGAAGACGTAACTTAACGCAGGGCAGGATTTAGAGTTATTTTCCAATGTACCGTATTCTAATAACATCAGGTAGTTTAGGGATTTAGGTTAATTTGGGCTAATTTTTGCCTAGTATAAAGAAATTAGATTAATAGTTATTGTTTTACATAGAGTAAATGCAGCATTTTCGAATATGAATTACGTAAACACTGTTATTTTTTAACACGCATTTATTAGCTTCATCTGTATGTTTGATTGTTTGTAACGGAATCTTTGAACGTGATTCTGACCCACTTTAAAACGTCAGATTAAACTGAAACTTTGCACACTTATCAAGGACCGATGAAAATACAGTAATTTGACAACGTTGTCCTAATGTCCTCACCAGGATCAAGATTTAAAAAAAAATTAAAAAATGACTAATCTATTGTCGAGATTTTGTCGGAGGCGCCGCTGTTATTAGGATATATTTTAATATATAATTATTGAAATGAAATGAGTAGATTATGATATAATTCATAAAACAGCCTGTTAACCCATTGTCACATATGATATACCAAAAAGTTGAGTCTTCAAGTTACTATGAAATTTAAATTCGTTTAGATTAAAAAAAAGCAAATATAGACCATAGTGAATTTTGTTGTCAATCACTTCATTCTTATTTTAAACTTATTAAAAATCATTTAATTATATTGAGTTAGTGGACTTTCTATCGCTGTTGAACAAAATCTTAATATTTAAACATTATTTTTTTACTTTTTAGTTTTTTAAACTATAATTTATTTTCTTCAATTACTTTCAGTGTTGTTCGTAGCGGCAGTAAATACTTTTACTGCTGCTTAGAATGATGAAAGCTGAAGGAAAAGACTTCTGCTCAGATGGAGTGTCAGAGAAATAACATGGCATGACAAGGTCATGTTCATTTGATATTTGAAGAAAAATTTGTTAATTGTTAAGTGTATTTCAGAAAATGCTTTAAATTTTTAACAAGCATCCTGTGTATAAAAAAGCAGGTTGCGCAAGGACTTTATCGTAAGGATAATGTCGGTAGGTTTATATTTAAATGCATCAATTAAAGGAAAAGTTAAAATACGACCCGAAATAACTTTTATTCAAATATATTTCTTTGCTATCTCCTACAAAAGGCAAATGTTTATTCGTTACTTCTTTAAAGTCAATCATACAAAAGTTGCCTTTAATTTATTTTGAGTTTTCGCTTCCCGCTCTGTCTGGGGATCTTTTCCTTAACTAAATATATCCAGCGGCGTACTGTTATGTATTTTAAATGTAATTCTTACAACAAAATTAACAAAATAACCAAGTTTGTGTTATTTATACAAAGTCAAATAGATAAACAAGTCTATGTATATCTCTTTCTATATAATAAATCTCGCATTTACAACTGATATTTTACCTTACCAATGAAAAGAGTCGTTAGTTAACATGAATCTACAACTCTATTGTGGGTGTATAGTATGGATCCAATTCTGTTCCTTATACCGGGTAACCAGAAAGTACCCCCCCCCACTTTTTTCTACAGTTTTAAAAATAAAATTCTGAAATTTGGGAAATAAAATATAGGTATCAATGGACACATTTTGACCATTCAGTGGTAAAAAAATCACTTCCGGTATGACCGGAAATTGCCACAACTTTCTTATTTTAAATATCAGCCTGTATATTGAAGTCTCTTTTCTCATAAAGTTGAAATTTCTCTTTTCAACGTTATTTTCAGATTTAAAATTGGATAAAAAATAACCTTGGAAATGGCATTTATTTGCTATTTCTAGTTGGCTTTGGAATTCAGGAACAAATTTTAAAAAATTCGAAGTAGACTTTGAATTTGATTAAAGAGGTATTTATTTCTCAACAAATTAAATGTAAAATTGGTCTATTTTGTTCATTTGCTTGGATTTTAAAATATTTTTCCCATTTTTCCATATCACGGAAATTCGATTTGTCGTAACTCCAATTTTTCAAATAGTGTACCCTGTATGTTTCATTTTTTTATCAGATAGACTGATTTTTCCCGATTAAAGTTGAATATAAATTAAAATAAATATTAGACTTTTTGTAGAAGCGTTTCGAATTATCTGTCCATATCTACCTTTATCAAATAGACCACACAAGTTTTTATCTTTTTGGAATTTTGGATATATAGATTATGACCTACGTTTTATTTTTATTTTCACACCTGCACCAATAACGAAAAATAAGTAAAAAGTAATCGCATAAAAACATGCATGATTTTCCCTTCACGTGCGCTTCTGGTGCTCGTCTAAAATAAGGCATATCATTTTCAAATAATCCCCTAGAGTTTCTGACAGACGCGAAGTCGCCCACGAAATTTATAATAATTTTTATATCGATCGCATGTAGAATCCAATACACTTAATCAGGTTATTTCTTTAATTTTCAATTTGGCTGAAACGCAACTTGAATTTCAATAAGGATGCTGATTCGACGAATTTTCATTTAAGATAAGAAATAGCTTTACTACGGGGTGTGTAAACGAAAGCAGGATTTTAAGTAACTTGAAAATATATGTTTATTCTTTTATTTGGTCATTTTATTGCAAGGTATTTTATGACTACCCAACTAAAGAACAAAAACAGTGAAAAAGGGTATCACGTCCAGCAGACTAGATACTGAATTCGAATGTAACGTCAAATTTGCTTCGCCTGATCGCAGGTTTTGCTAACCTCAACCTCAAAAAATAGCTGAAGATTTCTCAGAATTCCATATTTTGTTGAGGTTGAAGAGAAACTGTGACCTGATGGATAGAATTTGACGTCCGATTCGGATTCAAGACATCAAAAATACAATGTTGTGTCTTGCTAAATATCTAATGATAAACTATGATAAAAATATTAGTTGTAATAAATGTTTGACTGCTTCTTTTTAAGAGGGGAAGGATATGGGGCGTATCTACTACTAGTTAGTTATTTATTTTTATTATCTTTATATTAACAAAGCTCTGGTATCTAGGTCTGTATCTATGATACATAATAATATTTTTCAAGATCTTTATGATTACAATTCTATATTTGACATTGAAAGAATATATAAAATTAAATTATATATTGTTGCAAGTTACGAAAACTTTTTAAATTTGTTTATTATTTATGGAGAATGTGATAAAGTAATATCAAAACTTGCAGCACATTTGCTACTCGTTATCCACAAAAACGCAAAATAACACTAAGACTGTAACATGCATATTAATCGAATTGAAGATATGGCATAAACTAAAGTAGCAGAGATAAGATCAATTTAAAATATGATTTCATTTTAATTTAATAATTGCTCAAAATTCCGCCCTCGAACCTCGACACATTTTTCGCACCTTCGGATTAGTTCCTCATGGGTAGCTCTTCTAATTGAATCCTGTGATATGTTTTGAAATGCATTTCTTACTCTTTGCATACAATCTTCAAAGGTTGTTAATGGGCTCTCATAAACTTTATTTTTAATAGTTCCCCAAATGAAATAATCCAGAACTGATAAATCGGGCGAGCGAGGAGGCCATAAAAAAGGTCCATTATTGACAACTCATTGATCATAAAGAGTTAAAGAGTTAAATAATTATTAATTAAATATGCGTTATGTGGGGGAGCACCGTCGTGCTGATAAAAATGTTTCTATGTTCGGCGAGAGGTAAATTTTCTAAGTAGTTATTATTCAAATTTTGTAAGATATTCAGATATCTTTCACCTAAAAAAAAAAAACAAAAATTTACCTATACATATTAGCAGAAGAGAAAATTTAATTTACCGTTTAAATTTTCCTGTTAAAATTGTAATGCCACCACTCTATCGTTTCTTATGGCACAGTAAACATTGAACTGCCAACTTTCCTGAAAGTTTCGCTCTCTGAACATATTAGGATTTCAGTCACTCCAATAATGCGAATTGTGTCTATTAAAAAGTCCATTTTTAGTAAATTTTGCTTCATCTGTCCATATAATATTTCCCAAATAAGAATCGTGACTCTCATACCTCATTAGAATAAACTCACAAAAATTCTGTCTTCTTAGGAAATTTGTTTCTTTTAATCTTTGAACCATATGGAATGAAAACGGGTGAAACTTATGTTTTAATAAGATTCTGTGAATTGAATCCTTGCATAGTCCCGATTCCAGACCAGCTTGTCTTAATGACATCCTTGGAAATGCATGAAAATATCCCAGAATGACTATTTCAATCTTTTCGTCATCAACAATAAGCTTTCTTCTTTGCATTTTTGCCTTGACAGAACCATAATTTTTAAAATTTTCCAGTATGCGTTTTACAGTGTTTGGTGACGGTTTCCGTTTTTCTGGATATCGAGTAGCAAATGTGCTGCAAGTTCTTGATATTACTTTATCACATTCTCCATAAATAATAAACAAATTTAAAAACTTTTCGTTGGTGTAATTTAAACGTGCTGACATTTTTTGACATAAGATAATGACTGATTGTTTCTAATCATGGCTATTTTGATGAAATGATTACAACAATTCATGAATTTCTAATAAAATCGCAAATATTTCAAAAAGTTGTAACTTTAACCCCCACAATGCTAATATCAGAAAAAAGGGAATTCAATTTTACGTCTTGTGTTCCTTTTACGTGACAAGAAGCAAATGAGGAACATTTACACGAAGAAAGTTATAACGGTTCTTGCAAACCGTTGCACCTGTCAAATTTTCTATAAAATGTCAAATATCACTGAAACGGCTAGGTTTAGGTATAGGATATGCTACATATTTTCGACTCAGAATTTTATGCTCTTTTCAAAAACCCTAAAATATATAGGGTGTTCCATTTGAAATAAGCAAGTTGGTATCGACTTCCGGTATAAGCGGAAGTGCCAGCTGCTTGTAATTATTTTTCTTGGATTGGCCACACCGACATTAGTAATTTCTAAATTTTCAAAATTTTCTGAAGCGTACTTTTCTCTATATCGATCGATTCAGTTCCCGGTGAGACACCCTGTATAGTGAATGACTCTGTGCACGATCCACTATTTTCTCATTTTCTATTCATTTCAGAGTAGAAATAATTAATATTCGCTTTACTGAAAACCAAGTTGAGCGCTTAAACGGTAAACGAATTAAGAGCTGAAAAAAACTGGATTATAATCTACAGGAGTACAAACTAGATTAGGCATGTGCTGTAAATCAGAAGTGAGTGCATAAATGCATGCGCCCACTCCCTGCAAGTCATTAGAGAGCTAATTTCGCACCTCACAGACTTTAATAACATAATCCCGAGCTTAAATTCGCCGTATATTAGTTTCAGGGACTCATTTTAAATCTCTAATTCAATTCACTGAATGATAACGTGGAAAAATATCCTGGATTAAATTATTATCTTTCGTGTACAACTTATCAACGGAGAAAATATATTGTGTGTACGACATATCGATAAATATAACAATAGTGTATTGGAAAAATAACCTCCACCCTTGTAACGTTTATGTCAAAGGAACAATCAGGGGCTACTTTTTGCCAACTAATAAAAATTATACTAAAAATAAGCACAAGGCGTTTCTCTGACGTTTCGGAAACCAGATCGTTTCCTTTTTCTAAGTTACTAAGACATTTTTTATATGATGTGCCTGTTTTCCCAAGCGTGTTTGCAAATCTTACATTTTTGAATTTTATTTTTCTAATGTAATGGTTGTATTCGTTCAATGTTACATTGGAAAGTCTGAACGACTCCCCCACATACTGCTTATCACATTCGCACTATATACAAATGGTATACAAACCGTCCAGAAAAATCTAACTGGGAGGCGTGAGTAGTAGTTTTGGCCAGGATGGAAAGGGGAAAGGTATATAATGTTAGTAAGGTAGGACGACGGTGGCAGTGTTAGCTGTGAATAAATTCGGAAAAGATTTGTCATAGTGTTCCCGGGTCACGCTAAAAGTAGATGCAAACAATCCAATTAATATAACTGCTTCTGACAGCTGTCAATTGTCAAATGCTAATTTTGACATCGGATTTGAAATCAGTGATCCAAGAAACCCCTTGTATATGTTCTGATAAATCTTTTCTGGAAAATAAGGCGAGTTGACAGTGACACTGCCAGCTGTCAACTGTCAAATGCTACTTTTGACATCGGATTTGAAATCAGAAATCCGAAAAATCAACGTAGAATACTAGCGAAGCCGCATTGATAGGACCATGCCTCCATACTATTAGCGAAAAAATCCCGAAAAAACAACTCCCCCCCTCCATGTTCGGAAAACTACATTTTCCGACCTTGTGGCCCTGAGGCTTTTGATCAGGAGCTCAAGAGGAATAACATACAGGCTGCCCATTTTATCAGGCCACTCAAGAATATCTCACTTAATATCGGTCGTACAAAAAAAATTATTTTTACGAAAATTGTGCCGATTTATATAACCTACAAAATGGTTTAAAGACATTTGAAATCCATAGCCTACTTTAAGAGCTATGGCGGAAAATATCTAAAATGCGGAAAACGTCTAGGCCAAATATCTCCGTTATTTGAAGAGATACGAGAAAAACTGTAAGGCGAAAATTTTTTGCAAAATAGAGTATTTCAACGAGGTTTTATCTAATTTTTTGAAAATAATAATCAAGAAAGCAACATGGAGCAATTATGGAAAGAGTATTCGCAGTTATGCCAATGTATAGAGGTCCCCCATAAAAGCGTCACTCCTTTCTCGAAAGTTAAAATCTCTTTACCAATTAATTTAAGTACAATATCAATCTGTTTGTATTTCATGATTTTACTATTATTTTAAAATAGTTGGCTATGAACAAACTTGACAATTAAATTTTTTGACAGATCATCTCAGTTAATACTTAAACTCTCACTCAATCACACTCGTTTAAGAATTTAGAATTTTCAAAAATGATTTTCACTCACATTGATCGTTATAATATGTTCGTTACATATTGCCAATGCAATTTTAACTCTGGATTAGCTCAAGTAGAATATAGAAACAGATTTCCACAAGCACTACAGCCAAATAAAACTCTGTTCAGAAAATTAGCTACGAAACTGAAAAATAATGGTTCATTTTTAAAGAAGACAAGGTTGAACAGTGTTACTGATAATGTAAATAAGGTAAACCGAGTTATTAATTATGTAAGAAATAAACATACAGAAAATTTGGAAACATCATTAAGAGAAATTCAAATTGCTTGTCATATAAATAAAACAAGTGCTAGAAAAATTTTAAAGAAAAATGGTTACCTGTGTTATAAAGCCAAAAAAGTTCACAATTTACAAACGGGGGATAAACCAAGGGAGACGACTTTTTGTAGGTGGCTGTTGGAAAAGAAGCGTGCCGATCCATTAAATATGTAGTAAAATACCTTGGTCCGACGAGGCAAATTTTTCCAATAATAGATTTTTTAATCGCAATTTTCATTACAAATGGACTTCTGAAAATACACACTGGCATAGACCGACTGGGTTTCAAAATCGTTTTTCAATAAATATGTGGACAGGTATTTTAGGCACCAATTTAATATGTCCTTATTTTTATGATGGTCACCTCAGTGGTCAAAGGTACCTAAACTTTTTGAGAAATGAATTTAATGAATTCTTAGATGACCTACCTATAGAGAATCAACACAACTTTTAATATTTTCAACAAGATGGAGCTCCTCCCCACAATTCCCAGATTTGCCTAGATTATTTAGACTAAATTTTGCCTCAACATTGGATAGGTACCAATGGATTTATTCGATGGTCCCCTCGTTCTCCAGATATAACCCCAATGGATTTTCTCTATGGGGGTATATTAAAGATAAGGTGTTTTGGACGACACCGCAAAATATAGAGGACCTAAAAGCTCGAATTCAACAGGCATATATTACAGTTACCCCCGAAATGCTGAGTAAAGTTTTAAATGCAGTGCCTCGCCGCGCTCGATTATGCATAAGAAATCGCGGTGGATACTTTGAACACTTGATATGATATCTTAAAAATTATTTTGAGGATTACATAAATATTAATCTTCTGTGTACTATATTCTTTTTATTATTAATTTGTTTTTGTTACCTGAATTTACTTTATTCTTCTTAATTGTGTTAATGTTTTATTATAGCAAAGATTTGAACAATTTATTAAATTATTTTATCGTTTTACTTAATCATACTTCTCCACGGCAAGTATAATGCTTGTTAAGAAAAATGTATTGCTTTTAAAGAAACCTTTTTATAATTATTAACATAGCACCAATGAACAAATATGGCATGTGATATGTCGTTGAAAAGGGAGGAAAATGGCGCCATTTCCCGCCCGTTTTAAAATAATTTTTTTAACAGCCTGAAGAGTAAATCTCAAAATACAGCGGTTTTGAAAAAATTAGATAAAACCTCGTTGAAACACTATGTTTTGCAAAAAAATTTCGCCTTAGAACTTTCCTCGTATCTCTTCAAATAACGGAGATATTTGGCGTAGATGTTTTCCGCATTTTCGTTATTTTCCGCCATAACTCTTAAAGTAGGCCATGGATTTCAAATGTCTTTAAACCATTTTGTAGGTTATATAAATCGGCACAATTTTCGTAAAAATAATTTCTTTTGTACGACCGATATTAAGTGAGATATTCTCGAGGGCCCTGATAAAATGGACAGCCTGTAAATCGATTCCAGCGAGTTTCACCGGGGGCCATTTCCCATAAGAAATGTGCCTGGTCCTTTCGCACGTTCATTCACCAGATACGTTCCCTAAAGTTTAATATCGCTAATATGTATGGGTTCTAAATTTTTTTGAGCAGTTTATTCGATCGATGTTCGTAGCGAATTAGAATTGTATAATAACTTGTATCCATGAGTAGACAATTACTGTCGAGCGACCTGCACGGTTAAGTGAGGTTGCGCATAAAATCGACCTGATTAAGAACACACGGCGATGCTCCGGTGCCCGGGTTTAGTTTAGCAGTTTGCCAAAAAAGATATTAGGGGAACGGCGGACCTTTATTATAAAATAGCCACGGTCCAGCGCGCAGCGTTAACTTGATAATTCCGCAAAGCAAAACGGACGGCTGCAGGAAATTTATCATTTTGGACGGCTATGATTTTCCCATTTCAATTATGCAAATTTTAACATGGCAAAAACTCAATTCAATATCCCTTAATTTCCGCTTAAACCCTGTCATTATTCAATTAGCTTTTGCAATTTTTAATTTTCTAAAAACAAACAATGTGCTGCTGTGCTGTAATGAACGGTTTTAATTTTCTAGCTGATCGTTGATGAAAAACTCAAATCGAACAAAAATAATTAGTTTAAAATATTGCTGCCTTGTTAATCTATGCGCAGGATGTTACCCAAAATCACCGAACACAAGACGAAAATCCTATACAGGGTGTAGAAAACTTTAAAATGAAGAATGAAATGTTCAAAATGCAACGTCTGTAATGAACGTCTTGGCAGCACCTTAATCGTAAATAAAACTATATAAAAAAATCGGCAGCTACTGGAAGCGGCTGGAACCTCCCCACTCGGTGGATCTTTGAAGCCGAAAAGAGCATTAAATTGTGTGACAAAACGGCACTAAACGTAATCCGATCTCATCCAAAACCGTTTCAGATCTTCTGGGGCACTAAAAAAACCTTCAACTTAATGAATTTACAATCATCTATGCGAGTTATTACATTATCGCTCGTTGAATAATATACTATTAGGATATTAACAACTTTAACATCACTTGAACGACTAAGAAAGTCTAGTTATCCTAAATACTACAGATTTGGTAAAGCAACAAACTGAAAATTGGTAAAGTGATAATCTATAATAAATTCACCAACGAAGGTACAGAAAGCGTATGATATTGATATTGTTACATCTACCTTTAAAGTTTGTGACAATCCACTAAAAGTTACAAATATGCCGAAATCTTATTAACATGACATGACACCAAAATTATCGGATGACAAACGATGACAATGACAATCGTCAAAATTTGCTCATTGCAAACCGATCGCTCGCGGCTGTCTTTGTTAAATGAAACATTAGCATTTCAGTAATTTTACTAGATTTTAGAGGAATATTTGTAGTTTAATTCTTCGATTTGTCTGTATATATATTTAAAAACGGCACTAAACGTAATCCGCTCTACTTCTAGAGCAGTGAAGAAACCCTCACACGTGAATTGACACGTGATGTGACGAGTTTCACGACGTAACGGCTACGCGCATCGATCATGTCATGCGAAATGCGATCTATGCCATATTTGCTTTGTTTTGAATTTTTTTCACGGAAACCAAATCGAAAGGGTGGAAGTGTGACATATTGTTGAAATCAGAATTTTAACTGCTTTCCAATGGTTCCATTGCAAATTTAAAGTAATTAGTAAAAAACAATTTGTTGCGTCAAAATGGCACTAAACGTAATCCGATCTCAACCAAAACCTTTTCAGATCTTCTGGGGCACTAAAGAAACGCACACGCAAAGTTTCATTTAAATCCGTTCAGTAGTTTCGGCGCTATCGTGCCAACACACATACACACACACATCCACACACACACACACACACACACACACACACACACACACACACACACACACGCGCGCGCGCGCACACAGAGATTTTTCAAAAACCACTTTTTTGGGTTCCTAGGACTCAAAACGTAAAGATTTGATGTTATCTCAATTTTCGTTTTTGAACCAATTTTAGTAACCTCTCACAATTTTATTGTGGAGAGGTTAAAAAATGTGTAAATGTAACAGTACAAACTTATACAGGGTGTCCCAACCAAAAGTAGGCACCCTGAATAACTTTGGAGACAAAACTTTTTTGAAAAATTGATGAAACACGTCGACCTTGTTTCCAAGGAGGACATATTATAATGTAATACTTGTATACCTATCATCATCCATCTACCCTACACGGCCATCCCCTCAAAGAATTCAAATGGCAAGGGGGGTCGAGTGATACATCTTTTGAAAGGTGAGAGTGACCAGAGTGACTTTTCAAAGTGGTTTATACCCTTCAGGAGAGAATAGAAATTGTCAACATTTATTTTAAAAACGATAAATGTGCTAGAGCTATAGAGCGCATCTTCAATAGAACTCACTCAGATAGATAGGTTGATTCTCAGTGTGTTTTACAATTATTGAAAAAATTTATGGAAACAGGTTCTGTAGGAAACAAAAAGCATGAACCTCGGCGGCCGATTAGGAATGAAGCAATCGAAGTGGCAGTTCTGGGTCATTTGCAGACGGATAATACTCAATCGATCAGAAAAGTAGCTGAGGCTTCCGGTGTATCACGAAGCAGTGTTCATCGAATTCTGAAGGCTCACAAATTTCATCTATATAAATTTAAATTGGTACACGAATTAAACGAAGATGATCCCGATCATCGGCATGAATTCTGTGAGATTTTTAGTGAACAATTAAACGGTAATGCCAATCCACTGTCCAATACGTGTTTTTCTGATGAATCGACATTTTACTTAAATGGGGAGGTAAAGAGGCACAATTGTAAGTATTGGAGTGAAACTAATCCACATTTGTTCATGGAAACTCATACCCAAAGGCCTCAAAAGTTTGGGCTGGCAACTTATAGGGGATTACATTGTCGGGCCGTTTTTTATTCCTGACAATTTAAATGGCGAAAGGTACCTCGATCTGTTAGAAAATAACATCGATTCAATAATTACCCAAATCCTCGAAGAAGACGATAATCTTTTAGAGAGCGAACTGTTTTTTCAACAGGATGGGACACCTCCACATTTTGCTATAGCAGTCCGTCAATTTTTTGATAATCGGTTTCCTGAGCGATGGATGGAAGAAGAGATCCTGTGGAGTGGCCCGCCAGGTCACCCGATTTAACTTCCTTGGATTTCTTTCTGTGGGGACATTTGAAATCGAAGGTATTTGCAACAAAACCTGCATCTCTGGAAGAGTTATGTGAAAAAATGTTTCGAGAATGTCGTTTATTGCCTCCAGATGGTTCAGAAATGTTCGTACAGAACTTCAAAACAAATTATACTACTGTATGGAAGTCGGTGGGGGTCATATCGAACAATACATACGATAAATTAAACTGATTTTTTAATTTTTATTTCCCGAACCTAACATAATGAAACAATTTATTTCTCAGAAAGGAATCGGTAAAAGTTTTAAAAAATACACAGTTATGTAGAGAATTGAAAGTCCCTTCAAAAGATGTATCACTCGACCCCTTTGCCATTTGAATTTTTGGCCGTGTAGAGTAAACGGATGATGATGGATATACAAGTTTTACATTAAGATATGTCCCCCTTGAAAACAAGGTCGGCGTGTTTCGCAAATTTTTCATCTCCAAAGTTATTCGGGGTGCCTACTTTTGGTTGGGACATCCTGTAGAATAAAATAAATATTCGTGTTAAAATGATTTCGATGCAACATCCCCCTCCCCCCTATATTTCATTTCTAAGTTTACAGGATAAACTTCTCTGCCGTGTAAAACACCAACTAAATTGATAAGAGTAATGGATCTCATTCTGTCTAACGATTAACTGTCATGAAATGACTATTGCATTACAGACCACACCCGCGAAAGCAGCACAACTGGAAATATCCTTTTGGCACGCGTTGCCTATAAGAAACGCATAAAAAGACGAAAATATAATGCAACAAGTTTATTTTTGGCTCGCTCCTTAAAAGTAATGCTTTTATCAGGAGATTTGATTTGTATAAACTGTTTCTCGAAACGTTATGTTAATATCATGTCGTATATGGTAAAATGGTAAAATCAAATAATCAGGATTGAAATTTCAATGGTTATAACTCCCTTTCAGTGACAGTCTCAACAGCTTGCTATTAAGATATTAAGAAAGTAGATGTAAACGTTGCCTTCGACGGTTTGTTGTGGTGTTGTTTATATAATAGTTGGATATTTTATAGAATAACCTGAGAGTTTGTGAGATAAAGGACCTATATTTTTCTCATTTCCAACCTCTTAGTCTTAATTTGTATATTAAATACATGCGAAAAGACAATGGTTATATATATATATATATATATACAGGGTGTCTCACCGGGAACTGAATCGATCGATATAGAGAAAAGTAAGTATCAGAAAATTTTAAAAATTTAGATAATTACTAATGTTGGTGTGGCCAATCCAACTAAAATTACAAGCAGCTGACACCCTATACATTTTAGGGTTTTCGAAAAGAGCATAAAATTCTGAGTCGAAAATATGTAGCATATCCTATACCTAAACCTAGCCGTTTCAGAGATATTTGACATTTTATAGAAAATTTGACAGGTGCAACCGTTATAACTTTCTTCGTGTAAAAGATCCTCATTTGCTTCCTGTCACGTAAAAAGAACACAAGGAGAACTACGTTCTACAACTGAAATAAATTCAATAATATCATACCAAGTGTTCCGTTTTTCGCGTTACATTTTCTCAACTTCAAACCGCGAAAACTTGTTTAGGTCAACTGGAACACCTTGTATTTTTTTACGTCAAGTTGTGTAAAATTGAATTCCCTTTTTTCTGATATACATTGTGGGGGTTAAAGTTACAACTTTTTGAAATATTTGCGATTTTATTAGAAATTCATGAATTGTTGTAATCATTTCATCAAAATAGCCATGATTAGAAACAATCAGTAATTATCTTATGTCAAAAAATGCCAGCACGTTTAAATTACACCCACGAAGACTTTTTAAATTTGTTTATTATTTATCGAGGATGTGATAAAGTAATATCAAGTACTTGCAGCACATTTGCTACTCGATATCCAGAAAAACGGAAACCGTCACCAAACACTGTAAAACGCATACTGGAAAATTTTAAAGATTAGGGCTCTGTCAAGGCAAAAATGCAAAGAAGAAAGCCTATTGTTGATGACGAAAACATTGAAATAGTCATTCTGGGATATTTTCTGCATTTCCAAGGATGTCATTAAGACAAACTGCTCTGGAATCGGGACTATGCAAGGATTAAATTCACAGAATCTTATTAAAACATAAGTTTCATCCGTTTTCATTCCATATGGTTCAAGGATTAAACGAAACAGATTTCCTAAGAAGACAGAATTTTTGTGAATTTATTCTAATAAGGTCTGAGGGTCACGATTCTTATTTGGGAAATATTATATGGACAGATGAAGCAAAATTTACTAAAAATGGACTTTTTAATAGACACAATTCGCATTATTGGAGTGACTCAAATTCTCATATGTTCAGAGAGTGAAACTTTCAGGAAAGTTGGCAGTTCAATGTTTACTGTGCCATAAGAAACGATAGAGTGGTGGCATAACAATTTTATCAGGAAAATTTAAACGGTAAATTAAATTTTCTCTTCTGCTAATATGTATAGGTAAATTTTTGTTTTTTTTTTTAGGTGAAAAATATCTGAATATCTTACAAAATTTGAATAATAACTAATTAGAAAATGTACCTCTCGCCGAACATAGAAACATTTTCTATCAGCACGACGGTGCTCCCCCACATAACGCATATTTAATTAATAATTATTTACAAGAAACTTTTTATGATCAATGGATTGCCAATAATGGACCTTTCTTATGGCCTCTTCGCTCGCCCGATTTGTCAGTTCTGGATTATTTTATTTGGGGAACTATTAAAAATAAAGTTTATGAGAGCCCATTAACAACAATTGAAGATTGTATGGAAAGACTAAGAAATGCATTTCAAAACATATCACAGGATTTAATTAGAAGAGCTATCCATGAGGAACTAATCCGAAGGTGCGAAAAATGTGTCGAGGTTCGAGGGCGGAATTTTGAGCAATTATTAAATTAAAATGAAATCATATTTTAAATTGATCTTATTTCTGCTACTTTACTTCATGCCATACCTTCAATTCGATTAATACGCATGTTACAGTGTTAGTGTTATTTTGCGTTTTTGTGGATATCGAGTAGCAAATGTGCTGCAAGTTCTTGATATTACTTTATCACATTCTCCATAAATAATAAACGAATTTAAAAAGTTTTCGTTGGTATAATTTAAACGTGCTGGCATTTTTTGACATAAGATAATGACTGATTGTTTCTAATAATGGCTATTTTGATGAAATGATTACAATTCATGAATTTCTAATAAAATCGCAAATATTTAAAAAAAGTTGTAACTTTAACCTCCACAATGCTATATCAGAAAAAGTGGAATTCGATTTTACATAACTTGACGTAAAAAATACAGGGTGTTCCATTTGACCTAAACAAGTTTTCGCGGTTTGAAGTTGACAAAATGTAACGCGAAAAACGGAACACTTGGTATGATATTATTGAATTCATTTCAGTTGTAGAACGTAGTTCTCCTTGTGTTCTTTTTACGTGACAAGAATCAAATGAAGATCTTTTACACGAAGAAAGTTATAACGGTTCTTGCAAACCATTGCAACTGTCAAATTTTCTATAAAATGTCAAATATCTCTGAAACGGCTAGGTTTATATATAGGATATGCTACATATTCTCGACTTAGAATTTTATGCTCTTTTCCAAAACCCTAAAATATATCCATTTAAAATAAGCAAGTTGGTATCGACGGAAGTGCCAGCTGCTTGTAATTATTTTAGTTGGATTGGCCACACCGACATTAGTAATTATCTAAATTTTCAAAATTTTCTGATGCGTACTTTTCTCTATATCGATCGATTCAGTTCCCAGTGAGACACCCTGTATATATATTATTCCGTCCGTTTGACCCAAACAGTACTTTGGAATTCCAATAAATCTAGGACGTGCCTCAAAGGCATTATGGAAAATCTAAAATAAAACGATGTTCTCGTTTACTAGGATAGATGACCGATTGTAAGAGATAAGTTCTCATTCTTTGAGTTCGGGATATTGTTTGGAAACTGATAAAATATTCAACACAGCGAAGTAACCATCCATTCTTAAAAGTTTAGAAAAACCATCGCCGGATCCATTTTTATTAGGACAAAGATGTAATGCAAATGTTCTTTTATAAAGTACGAAGTTAGTTTTATTCATGGGCGTTAAATAGTGGACACAAATTGATAGTCTTGGGGTAATTTTATTGAAAGGACGTTAAAAAAGAGGCGCTATAGGCCCTACAAATTATTACCGATACAGGAGGTTACCGAAGATCACAAGCGAAAATGATTTATAATTTTACCAGTAAATGCTCCAAAGACTAAATGAAGAAAACTGTAAAAAAAATTAACTAATAACACTAAATATGTTGAATAAGAACAGTGTCTTGCATTCCCTGTTATAATTTGGTGCCTTTAGCAGTACGGCAATAAATAATAAATCGTAGGTAATTTAATGGATCTGAGTTTGTCACAAGTGTCTTTCACTTACAAGTAGTTATTTTCAAGCTACCCGCGAGAAAAACAGAAAATGGTTGTATGTCCGCGTTTTTTCAATGTGTAACTCCCTTCCGCACAAGCCCTGGCTTCTGGAATTGGGGGTTGTCTAATTTCTGTGGTGTTTATTTATTATTTATTATTATTATCACTGCGCGCAAGTACGTGTATGCCGTAAATGGCCGAAAATGGATCGAATTTTTATGTTAAAGATTTCTTTAGTCATATCACCCTAAAGTAAATAAAAAAACCTACATTTTGACGGGGAGGAAATTGTCGTACGATAAACTGCCAAAAAGTTACAGCGTTTTAAAAATTTCGTACATTTGTCGAAAAAAATAGCATTGCAGCCAAACTAATAGAGCTATTGACTTGGAATACGGCAGACTATTTGTAGGTATTATGGGTCACCTTCACCCAAAATTTCATGTCATTCGGGCAAGATTTGCCCAATTTATCCCAAAATCAATTTTTGGGAAAAAAACGTACATAAATACGAATTACAGGGGGGGGTCGTAACACACAAAAATCACAAAAATTTTAATGAAGGTTCCTTGAACAATAAAAGTACCATATTTTTGTTGCTTAATTTACAGTTTAAGGAATCCAAAAAAAATTTAAATCAAAAATTGACCCAAAAGAGAGTTAATTTACCCCTTTTTCGAGTTTAAAACAACGTTCTCCGACACTTGCAGAAGGTAGATATTCTAGGAATATTTTATTTTTAAGACAACTAACAACTACCCAAAGTTTGGAATCTACCTCGATTACCGTACTCCACTAAATATGCATCACTTTCTATTCCGTAATTATTTATAGTAATAGGCAATAACCAAAATGCGAGACAAAGCAAATAATAAAGTTTCAACAATCATGAACACGAGTTAAACGAGTGTAAAATTTGTTACAAATGTCATATTAATATTTAGGCACTCACTTTGAATATATTGTTGAATGTTTGCAAACCTCTTCGAGAAAGATACACCACAAACACAAAATCACACATAAAAAGTATTGTTATCGTCCAAAGTTCACTGATAAACTGATAATCTTTTACATAGCAAGCAATAACAATGCATTTCCACGATACTGTCAACCGATTCGTTTTTGTTTTGATCGTAAGCGGCGAGCCGTTGGCGGCCAGCCTACTAAGTTTTTAAAGCTCTGGAGAAAGAGAAGCGCCAGGCTATTTGGTTTAAGCAAACGTATTTTCTGTTGTGTTGTAATTTTATTATTAATAGTAGATTTGTACAAGAATATAATATAAAATACTAAATAATAAATAATTTTATAACATTATATTGAAAGATGAAAGCATTGACTTGAAACATTACATAGAAACAATACAAGAGAATATAGATATTATTTTCCTTTCAGAAATATGTAATGTAAAGGCAGTAAGTGGTTTTAATATTCAAAATTTTACTATTTATTATAACGAATCTAAATACAACCAAAATGATGGAGTTATTTTATATATTAACAACATTTCTTCAAGTGTTGTTAATATCGCTTTGACTGAAACGAATTTCTAATATTCTGAATTCAATTTATTACTGACTTACATAAAAATAAAATTGAAATATGTCTAGAGGACATAAATATTAATTTGCTAGACACAAACTCAATAGAGGTGAACAATTACGTAAATATGTTAGCAGAGAATGGTTACATCATCAATATTATAATAGATAAAATATAATCAATCATAAAGAAAAAATAAAAAATATCATAAAATGTTAAGAAATGATAAATTAAAACAACAATAAATAAATCTAAAGCATATTGATTTCGGCTACCACCAGCCAACCTGTATCTATGAGGAACTACCTATTTTAGAACAGGATAATTAGTTTTTGTATGCACATTGTGCAGGTTTATAAAAACGTTAGCTCGGGGAAAAATCAATATAAATAGAATGAATTGTACTTATAAAACAATAAAAAAAGCTTTTAATTGGTAATTGGTTCCATCCTCACCCACAGCTCCTTTTTTTTGCCGTACATCTAAAATTTTGTCTGTATAATGATTTAAAAAATATTTTCAGTGATATACCGTTTTTTGGGAGGGTTAGCTGTGATTGACTGATTTCATATCCATTCTATAGACTGTTCGGCAAACGGCAAATTTACGCAAGGGAGTAGAAAAAAATTTAAATAGATTTTCCTCATCTTTCATTACATTTTATCGATATTTCTTTCATGAATTCGTGCCTCGAACGATTCGGGGAATGTCGTTTCAATATTTTATAACGTATACGAACTTAAAATATATGTTCGGTTAATATTGAAAAATAAAAAACTGAAAAATGAAATCCTGAAAAATGAAATGCTGAAAAATGAAATACTGAATATTGACTTTGATATTTATTTTGATAACGGTTTTGATATTGATTTTAATATTGACTTTGATACTGAATTTGATGTTGATTTTGATATTCTTTCATGTTCATTTCGACATCCTTTCATGTCGATTTTGATATTGATTTTAATTCTGATATTGATAATAATGATGATTAATTTTGAGGCGCATTCAGGGACAATTCCTTAGAATTTTGAGGCTAATCCGAGGACCGATCCTAGAATTTTGAACATATCTCCGACTTTCATGCGTCCTCAACTGCGGGGATGCGACCGGAGGGAGCATCCCCGCGTGGCGCCGCAGGCGGCACTATGAGCGCGAAGCGCGAATGCCTCTGCAAGAGCTAGAAATGGCCGTAGGCCATTTCTAGTATCATTTATAAATTCTTGCACAATAGACAAAATACCCATCCAAATTCCTGCACAAAATCGAACTTATGACTATTGAAACGGAT
The DNA here is from genome assembly GCA_963675555.1 of Leptura quadrifasciata. Taxonomy (NCBI): domain Eukaryota; kingdom Metazoa; phylum Arthropoda; class Insecta; order Coleoptera; family Cerambycidae; genus Leptura; species Leptura quadrifasciata. The sequence goes on along the minus strand of OY776681.1, from coordinate 3,617,673 downwards.
ATTACCGATCATTATATTACTTCAGTTATATTAGAATTCAGAGAAAAAGATATATACCAAAATGAATCGAGGAAAAAAGTTAATATAACTGATGTTAAAACGTTTAATTATTTATTAGAACAAAAAACTTAGGCAGAAGTAATAAATTGTACTCAAGTTCAAGACAGTTACAACATTTTTATCAGTAAAATTCACGTATTAATAAAGAAATCATCAAAATGCATGAATATTAAAAACAAATTCTATAATCTATAAATTAAAACCCTGGATTACCGATGGATTAATAAATTCCTTAAGGCATCGAGAGAGAGTTTCGATACCGTATCACAACAAATCTTACTAAATCGAGTTCAGGACATTGGTTATGCATTATATCTCATAGAAAATTAGTTAGCTAATAGAAAACAATGCGTAAGAATTGATGAGATATATGGTAACCTTGTCACTGTCACCACGGGTGTACCACAAGGGACAGTATTGGGTCCAATTTTGTTCCTCACAAAGTATTATAAATTTAAAACAATTTAAACGCCATTTATTGTCTTGCTTTGATGACACTGCTATTGTGTTTATAGAAGTTTCATGGGACTTGGTACACAGAAATGCAGAAGAAAGTTTAGCATTAATTTTCAAGTGGTTAAACTTTAGTTCACTAAGCTTAAACATACAAAAAAGCAAATTTTTAAAGTTTACATTATTAGCTAGCTGATAATCGACCTTCTAACAAAACATTATACTTACATAAGAATGTATGTCCACAACAAACAAAATATGGGTGTCCTATGATCGAAGAAGCTAATCAAATAAAGCACTTAGGAATTATGCTTGACCATCGCCTAAGATGGAATGAGCATGTATCATATATTACAAAGAAAATTAGACAACTTACGCATAAATTCTATATTTTAAGGGACATATTAAATAGATTAAATTGAATGACTATTTCGAGATTCTATTCTAAAGATAATTTTAAAGAAAAAAAAACTGTATTCTTCCACACTGTTATACATAGAGGCAGAGGTGTTTAGTATAAAAACTCTTTTTGCCTACCAGTGTTTAATACATATGTTTCACTAAAAGACTTCACCAAGCCATCCTAGTTATATAACTAGATTTACTGCAAATATATCTGTAGATATAGATTGGTTAGTAAAAGCCATACACAAAGATCCGTCTTTCATTGTGATATAAAACTTTATATATAACATTTTACCACTTCGCATAAAAAAAGTATGAATATTTAATAAATACAACATTGAAGTGAGAAAATTTATTACTAAAAATCAAGATTGTGTAAAAAATATTCTCAATTAATAATGTAACTCGATCCTTACCGATTTAATTAATTTTGAAATAAATATATTAAAAAAACATATAATAATAAAGCTGTGTATTTGACATACACAGCAAAATAAGAGTTCTTCAAAAAATAGCTTTGAAAACGGAAAGAGATTACTTTCCGAAACGTCAGCAAAATATATTATTTTTGTGTTTATTCCGATTTGCAAAACATAACCTCTGACTTTTCCTTTGGCGTAAACGTCACGGGCGCAGAGGCCTTTTTTCCAATAATTCTATTATTTTGTAGATTCGGTGATTTGTTTTGAAGAGGATAATAGTACATGTGGTAGAAAACCCAAATAGTAGGAAAGAATAAAAGCTGCAAAAATCAGACTTTCCAGTATGAATAGTTTACTTACATTTATTGCCTTTACTTACAATCAATATATTATTATATTAAACATCATCTCCTAATTTCCCACCTATTCAAGCAGTTAACATTTTGTTTTTATGTACTGCTGTGTGTTATTCTTTTAAAACCTCACTGTTTCTCTCTTTGTTCCATTTATTATGATATTCTTTCCTATTATTTGGGTTTTCTACCACATGTATTATTATCGTCTTCAAAAACAAATCACTGAATCTACAAAATAATAGAATTATTGGAAAAAAGCCTCTGCGCTCGTGACCTTTACGTCAAAGGAATAGTCAGAGGTTATGTTCTGCAAATAATATAAATCGGAATAAACACAGAAATAATGTATTTTGCTGACGTTTCCCGTCTCTTTCCGTTTTCAAAGCTTTTTTTGGAAGAACTCTTATTTTGCTGTGTATGTCAAATACACAGGTTTAAGATTCTGTTTATGTTATTTCCATAGATACTTACTACTTACACAGAACTGATGATATTTTCTTTTAGATAATGTTGAGTTTGTTAAGTTCTTCTTTTAACATTGGTAGCCAGGTTGTACAAATATCTACAGAACAATTCGATACGCACTTATATTAATTTAATAAGATTACTGCTGATTCTTTAATTTTTCTTTTTTTGGTATCTGCTCCTTTTGTTAAAATTTTTGCCGAGTCCCAGTTTATTCTATGTCTATGTCTGAAAGGTCTGGATGACTCACCCACATAACATTTATCACATTCGCACAGGATATTGTAAATACAGTTTCTTTGAATTATGCTCCCTGTTTATCGGTTTTATCCCTGTTTCAGTGTGAGGTTGGATGAGCACAAGAATTACATTAAAAAGATTGAAATTCAGAAATCAAAGATTTGTGAACATGCTTGGGAAAACGGATATAGAATAAACTGGGACTCGCCAAAAATTTTAACAAAAGAAGCAGATACCACAAAAAGAAAAATTAAAGAATCAGCAATAATCTTGTTAAATGAAGATAAGTGCGTATCGAATTGTTCTGTAGATATTTGTACAACCTGGCTACCGATGTTAAAAGAAGAACTTAACAGACTCAACATTACCTAAAAGAAAATATCATCAATTCTGTGTTCTGTGTAAGTAGTAAGTATCTATGGAAATAACATAAACAGAATCTCAAAGCTGTCTATTTGACATACACAGCAAAATAAGAATTCTTCCAAAAAAAGCTTTGAAAAGGGAAAGAGACTACTTTTCGAAACGTCAGCAAAATACATTATTCCTGTGTTTATTCCGATTTATATTATTTGCAAAACATAACCTCTGATTATTCCTTTGGCGTAAACGTCACGGGCGCAGAGGCTTTTTTCCAATAATTCTATTATTTTGTAGATTCGGTGATTTGTTTTTGAAGAGGATAATAATACATGTGATAGAAAACCCAAATACTAGGAAAGAACATTCGTAGAATGCCACAAATAACTTTCAGACAATATTTATTATGATATAAAATTATCGTTTGTCTTCTTATCTGTAATTATTGTTTCATTCTTTTTAATTAGTATACACAACAATTAAATAATTAATCAACTCAATAATCAAGTTAACATGAAATTCACAATACAATCATTCTATGCTTAGATGTTTTCGTATCAGCTTGGTGCTGATCATCTGTATACTTATATAAAAAAAGTGTATAGCTAATTTTAATTTAATTGTTCTTTTGTTACATTATACTTGTATAAATTATTGTAAGACTTTAGAATAGGATGAACTTATGAAAGAATTTTGTATTCTTTTTGGTTTAATAAACTTCAAATTGTGCTTTCTTTAAACATAAAAACCTCTTGTAGATGATTTTCTACAGATTTTCGTTTTCATTCATTAACCTTAGACCACGGGGAAATGCTCAAGGTACAAACTTTCTTGTATATGAATACAGGGATTTGCAATTTTTCACAAATTTTATATTATGCTACAAGACGTCCCTATTAAAAAGTTGGGACAAGATATACTGTTTTATGTATATAAATTTATATCCGTCTCATATTAGACCACAGCACATAAAATACAGTCAACATATGTATTCCCATATTTGTGAAATGAAAAATAAAGAAAAATACCCGAGATAAACCCTAATAGTGCTTTGTCAAACTTTTGCGGGGGATGAAAGGTATAATAATCCACCCTTTCCGTTGTTTTGGTTGTAAATTTCCCACTCTAAATACGGTCTACGGCCATCTATCTGTTTACAGTTCGGTATTCTCCTCGTCGCCTATACTTTCTAGAGAAGCTCAAGAAATTTCATGTAAATATTTAAAACACAATCAACTTACCATGGCAGACGGCCCTACGTGTATCCCGAGACTTTTCCGAGTTTTCTTAAAAGGGGGCGGTGTTAATTTTAATGTGCTCCACCTTTCATTCAAATTAGATTCCTTAGATTGATGGTTTTGGAAATTAAATTTTCACGAAATTAGAAATTAGAAAAGAAAGGGGATTATAATAAAGTGAATATTTAAATTTCATCTAGTAAAACACAATAAGATTATGCGAGGCAGGAAATTTAAATTGGGAATTATATAATCGTTCTATATTTCAGGTTACATTAACATATTTTTTAGTAATAACGCTAAGGTCAAATTTGCATTTGAATTTTCACGTTTTTTTAACCTCTCCACAATAAAATTGTGAGAAGTTGCTAAAATTGGTACAAAAACGAAAATTGAGATAACATCAAATCTTTACGTTTTGAGGTCCTAGGAACCCAAAAAAGTGGTTTTTGAAAAATGTCTGTGTGTGTGTGTATGTGTGTTAGCACAATAGCGCGGAAACTACTGAACGGATTTGAATGAAACTTTGCGTGTGCGTTTCTTTAGTGCCTCAGAAGATCTGAAAAGGTTCTGGTTGAGATCGGATTACGTTTAGTGCCATTTTGACGCAACAAATTGTTCATTTTATAATTACTTTCAATTTGCAATGGAACCATTGAAAAGCAGTTAAAATTCTGATTTCAACGATATATCACACTTCCACCCTTTCGATTTGGTTTCTGTGAAAAAAATTAAAAACAAAGCAAATATACCATAGATCGCATTTCGCATTACATGATCGATGCGCGTAGCCGTTACATCATGAAACTCGTCACATCACGTGTCAATTCACGTGTGAGGGTTTAGAAGTAGAGCGGATTACGTTTAGTGCCGTTTTTAAATATATATACAGACAAATCGAAGAATTAAACTACAAATATTCCTCTAAAATCTAATAAAATTACTGAAATGCTGATGTTTCATTTAACAAAGACAGCCGCGAGCGATCGGATAGCAATGAGCAAATTTTGACAATTGTCATTGTCATCGTTTTTCATCCGATAACGTTGGTGTCATGTCATGTTAATAAGATATCGGCATATTTGTAACATTTACTGGATGAAATGTTTTCTGAAATGTTTTCTTAACCGCCTCTCAAGTTACCGAAGTAACCCCCTGGAAGATCTCAAGGATCTTGTGCTAGGTAAAGAGAGACGAGGCCCTACAGTTTAATGTGGACTCCGAACCACTCTTGGGGCAATTTTTTTTAATGAAAAATTGTTTCGCCGTGTGGGTATCGAACCCACTTCGCTAGGCAACTCAGTTTGCTAGCCAGACGCTTTAACCAACTGAGCTACCATTCCCCATTGTCACAATTGGATTGTCACAAACTTTAAAGGTAGATGTAACAATATCAATATCATATGCTTTCTGTACCTTCGTTGGTGAATTTATTATAGATTATCACTTTACCAATTTTCAGTTTGTTGCTCTGCAAATCTGTAGTATTTAGGATAACTAACTAGACTTTCTTAGTCGTTCAAGTGATGTTTTTTTTTATACATTTATTTAACGTCGGCCTATTTCCGCTACTGAGGCCTAACACCGACGCCTGTAGACGAGCTACCCCCAACCAGGAATTTTGCCGAACCTCTTCCCTTAAGAAGAGTAGGGATCTTTTACTTGCCTAACATTTAATAGACAAGGGACCGACGGCTTTACATCCCCTCCGAAGGATGGTATATCTCCTATACAACCCTCGCCTAAGGTTGTATAACTTCCGCGTATACACTGATATACAAGCCGCTGGAAGATGTGTGAGGCGAGAACGCGGTTTCCGTTGGAATGGTCACCAATCCAAGTACTAACCGCGCCTGTCGTTGCTTTACATCGCATACCGAAGTATGTACATAGTAAAGACGCACCTACGCTCGCCCCATCAAGTGATGTTAAAGTTGTTAATATCCTAATAGTATATTATTCAACGAGCGATAATGTAGGTAATAACTCGCATAGATATTTGTAAATTCATTAAGTTGAGGGTTTTTTAGTGCCCCAGAAGATCTGAAAAGGTTTTGGATGAGATCGGATTACGTTCAGTGCCGTTTTGTCACATAATTTAATGCTCTTTTAGGCTTCAAAGGTAGCTGCCGATTTTTTATTTGTTTCCGAGTTTGTTTCACACTAGTGCTGCTATTTATGCGACCCGTCGCCGGCTTCGTTCGGTGTCGTTTCGAGCTCCCTGTGACAGGCCTAGATGGCTTTCTAAATTGCAACATTTGCCTGTTTAGATCTAATGCGAGATAATATCAAGAACGATTTATTGAACGATTTTGTTTAGTGCTAGATTACGCATAACCTACTGTATTCTATTTGAAAAAAGAAAATAGTTAAAAACGTGGATACCCAATACCTAAACCCAGCCGTTTCAGAGATATTTGACATTTAAACAAAATTGACAGGTGTGTAATGGTTTACAATAAGCTAAATAACTTTCATCATGCAAAAGATACCCATTTTCTTTTTGGCATTTAGAAAGAACTCAAGGAGAGCTGCACTCTACAATTGAACTACATTCAATAATGCTATACCAAATGTTCCATTTTTGACGTTACACTTTGTAAATTTGCAAGCTCCTCTATAAAATCCTACACACACTTGAACTATGCTAAGCCCAGTCAGGCTATTTATTTTTCGATTGCAACAGACACTGGACCGCTAGATGGCGCCTGCTGACTATTTTACATGTCACCATCCCAAAGATACCGAAATGTACTAAATAGTCAAGTCATCCTCGTGTCGGTCGTCACATGCCTACCTTGCACTGACGAGAGCCAACAGCTCGAAACTGCAGTCTGCAAGTGGTTTGTGACGACTGGCACGAGAGAGCTCCTTTAAGTAGGATAGTCTTTCGGCTGATGTTTGTTGCAGTCGAAGCATTAGCGTTTTGATGGTAATATGCAATTATTACATTTTACGCGCCAGGCTTGTAACTTGTAATTCAGCACTCGGCGGGGCACATAGCCCGGAGAGTAACTGTTGGTTGCAGTCTGGCTACGTTCCTTATAGTAAAATAAGGATTTTATAGAGGAGTTTGCGACTAAAAATATTATGTTTTAATATTTCGCCCTGTAAAAGCACATTTGAACCACCCTGTATATTGCTTTTCACTGAGGAATGAGAAATTTTCTTAGCACCTCGTTCATGGCATGTTTATTGAGTTATAAAATAAAGTTCGTAAATCGATAGCGTTACATCTTTATCTAAGGTAAATATGACGTTTTGAGCATAATGGAAATCTAATATTTGTCTAGAAAATCCATATATCAGAAATCCCCTACGCCGAAAACTTCGAAGAATATATTCGATAGTGCGACAATATGCTCCCGGCACTATGCACTTTATTGTTTTAGGCCATTAGCTTTACGTTTTCGGTCGCTGAAATATAGCTTTACTTCAGATTACGCTTTTATTGCCACGCGCATTAATATTAATACAGTTAAAACGGTTTTTCACGAGTCGTACCTACATTATGTTTTCAACTCCGTTATTTATGGAGCGTGGAGGACGAAGTCGCATTTATTAAGATATAATGCAAAGCGCTGCTGCTATTTTTTGGCTACATTGTAGTTGTTAGTATATTTTATCATAATATCCAAACTTTCGTGCTACGTTTTGGGATAATAAAATTTTATATTTTATATTCAACTAAAATGTCATTATCATTTGTCCCAGAATCGTTTGTCATACAATTTATTGCTGTTTGAAATTCAGCTTTTGTGGCTTGCAATATATTTGTTTTTGCTGCTCTATGTACAGTTCGCGGGAAAAGAGTAATGGCTATAGCTTTGTAAATGATATACTTAACAAGAAATGGCCTGAATAGAAGTTAGACTAATTACAGCGAAAAAACATATTTTCAGAAACAATCATATCTCAGATTATTTATTTACTTATTCATATCTTTCTTTAGTATCTTTAGAGTTTACTTAATATATCTATATGTATATTCTTATAGTAATATTTGTGTTTTGCCGTTTAAATAAAATAATATTATTATTACTAGAATCATGTGCGCTCTCAAACTCATGATAAGAATTTAAGCGCACATTATCTGTTGTAATACTTTACTTGAATTTGTGTATTATAGTTAAACAAATAAATATTATTATTATTATTATAAAACTAAACTCCTGCAATTGCGGATCTTATACAGCATCACACCTTTTACCTGTTACAGTTCAATTTAACATTTATACATTATTTAAAAAAATCTCTAAATCATTACTTTATCTCTTACGTTTAATGTCTAACGAATTCGTGTTATCCGTCGTCACGCGTAATATTTATTATTTAGTTGTCTATATGAATTCGCAATTGTAAGGAATCTGTTGCAGGTATAGGCATGGCGTTATACATTTTGTTGTGTAGCGTGTTGCATATACTTAAGCTCTCTATTTCTGTAATTCTTAAGCTAGGCAACCAATAACTTTTAATTAGTTTATAGGTAGATTCCTATAACCTATTGGCGATCGGTAACACAGATTTATTTCTTCACAATAGTTTTTGGCTTGGATTTTGTCTTCCGGTAGTCTGTCACTTTTCACGTGTAATTCGCTCGAACGCTTGGCAATTTATTAAGTGGTATTTTTACGTGCTCGTTGCGATTTTTGAAACAAGTAATTTCACCATTTTGGGATATATTCGCAACGTTTTATATTTTTCGGTTATCCATTTATGTTTGGACGAGTGCATATTTTTATGGTATTGGAAATCGATTGTCTTCATTGGAAGGATCTATACGTAAAAGCCATTTTTGCCAAATTTACACGAGGCCAAGGACATCCAAGGTCAACAACATTTTTCTAAGAAAACCCTCCGAAACGAGGTAATTACTTTATTTTTATATTCAAACTAGCAAAATATCACTTGTAGTAAATTGTTCAATGGTAAAAATTTATTTTTAGGGTTTTATTTTCACCTACGGTTTCGTCTAGGAATTCGTAGTTTTTTTCATACGATTTTTTTTTGTCTCCCCTGATACGAACGAATAACATTTTTTCCACTGGTCTACACGTACTTATGTTACTTCTCCTTGCTGGACTGGAATTTCTTTTTTGTGGAGGAGCCATCCATTTTCTGGGTTAATTGATAGGCTGGAAGTTGCCATTCCTGAAATTTGAGCCGAAGCTGAAGCCCTGCTGCCTGCAAATTTGTATCCTTCTTGCGCCATATATATATTGATTTTTTTTTAAATATATTGTATATTTTGTTTAAAAAAAAAAATCACCACTGCTAATTTTGCTAAACATTTTATGAAAATATTCTGTCAACTAATTATAACATCTATGATATTTGTTGGGGGTTTAAGCACTTACGTAAGACGCGTATACCCAGTTAGATATATTTTTTTTGTGTGAATTTGTCTACCATACCCTACGTTATTGTACTGTTGAATATTTTAAAGTTAACCTATTTCGTTTATTGTTATTAAAAGATAAAACTGAATTTGAATTTTTCATTATCGTCTCGCTAAGTAATTTATTTAGTAAATTTGAGGTTACATTGTACTTGAGCTGGTATTTGGAGTGAAAAAAAAATTTACTTGGCGCCCTGATACATCAAAGTAATTTAGAACCCCGACCATCTCCACTGTTAGTCGGCCGGCAAATACCGTTAGTCAACAGACGACGACCAACTAGTTACGTCAGATTGTAGTTTTGAAATTTGACGTAGCATACCACTACTCCCCAAATATACCAAATTTGAGCTAAGTCGATCAACAAATGGCCGAGATATTGGGGTGTAGTGATCAAAAGTCACACACACTGTATATTATTCGTTTCTCTTAGTGCGGAAGCAACACATCTCATACCCTACAATTTCATTTAATTTCGCCCCAGCTAATTATAGATGTAGCAAAAACTTAATTAAATACGCCTGAAGTTTGTTGAATTATTTAATTTACAGCGTAAACAAGAAAAGTCAATTTATATACTCTGGTGTCTATGCAAGTAGGTTACATTTACATTTGATCTGTTAAAATAGGTATACACTGAAAAGCTTAGTTTCTGTTTCTCGTCAATGTACTCATCGCTGTCATTAGCCTGTCAACAGAGAACATTGTGTATTACAAAAACAACGCAAATTACGGTACATTTCATAGTTTGGTTGGGGGAAAATTTGTATGAGAGACGAGGTAGGGTATTGTTCCAACGTTGGTGCGTCCAGTTCTTTCAACTAAGCACGGAAACAAAAAGTTACATTGCATGGTAGGAAAATCGCAAACATTTCTATTTTCTTACTTTATTTCTTGTCAAAATAAGTTAATTTCTGATATCCTAGTGTGTACTGTATATAAATAAAACATGGCAACTGAAATTTTACATGGTTTATAACCCAACAGTACAGTTATACAGGGTGTCTCACCGGGAACTGAATCGATCGATATAGAGAAAGGTACGCATCAGAAAATTTTGAAAATTTAGATAATTACTAATGTCTGTGTGGCCAATCTAACTAAAATAATTACAAACAGCTGGCACTTCCGCTTAGACCGAAAGTTGATACCAACGTGCTCATTTCAAATGGAACACCATATATATTTTAGGGTTTTCGAAAAGAGCATAAAATTCTGAGTCGAAAATATGTAGCATATCCTATACCTAAACCTAACTGTTTCAGAGATATTTGATATTTTATAGAAAATTTGACAGGTACAACGGTTTGCAAGAATCGTTATAACTTTCTTCGTGTAAAAGGTCGTCATTTGTTTCTTGTCACGTACAAAGAACACAAGAAGAACTACGTTTTACAACTGAAATAAATTCAACAATATCATACCAAGTGTTCTGTTTTTCGCGTTACATTTTGTCATCTTCAAACCGCGAGAACTTGTTTAGGTCAAATGGAACACCCTCTGTATTTTTTTACGTCAAGTTGTGTAAAATTGAATTCCCTTTTTTCTGATATTAGCATTGTGGGGGTTAAAGTTACAACTTTTTGAAATATTTGCGATTTTATTAGAAATTCATGAATTGTTGTAATCATTTCACCAAAATAGCCATGATTAGAAACAATCAGTCATTATCTCCCACCCAAAAGTTCGGGGTTTCTATAGTGAAAAAATCCCTATCACAGTATTTTCCATTGCCACGACCGGGGATCGAACCCGGAACTCTTGGTTGAGAGGCAACAGTAATAATAATAATAGTAATAATAATGGAGCAAACGGCACGAAATCAAGATGCGCACACGGTATGTTCAAATCATTCTGCAAGGGGGTTAAAACCGATATTTTGTTCTGCAAATGGAAATGTACACTTAAAAAAGTTGACATAATAACATATTAAAAATTGAAGCTTAACTAAATAACAAAAATTTCGTCGTGCACATGACACGTTTGAAGGGTTCTGTAACCCTTTTAATACCGGCCAATCGATCTGCCAAGATTTTTGAGGTAATAGGCACACAATATAAAAAGTTTCAGCCTTAACTAAATGATAATTTTGTTCAATATTTTTTGCGAATTGGGGGTGTTCTACTTCCCTCCGAATAGCTATCAGGGATAATCTTTATGGATTACATGCCTCCCCCAACATTTTCTGAAAAAATAGGCCTTAACTATATAATCACTGAAAAATATCACCAGCTCTGAGACTATTAAGATTGACTATATTAATCACTAATTTTCAAAACCATTACTTTACCTTTAGTGCTTAAGGAGTAAAAATTCCATTTTCTTGTGGGCCAAAATGTTTAGGAGCCTTCTTTGATTTAAAATTTAAACAGAATACGCACGCCCAAAAGTTGTGCAGAAATTGCATTGGAAAGTTGCTGACAGACGTGTGTGAAATTTGTGGCTAAACCCCTAAATGGCGCTTTGTTTATACACAAAAGTAGTAAGACCCATAACAACTCTTGGATCAGTGGCATTGTAGAGATCAGGGAGGCTATTAAGTGACGTATTAAGGTCGAAAAACTGGTCACACAGTCTAGTATACGGACGATACCAAGACAAAACAGGGAGTCGGATATATACTGAGACATAAAGCCAACGTATTGGAATTCCCACATCAAAGAGTCACACAGAAAGCAACAACCGCCCTGTGGAGGTGTAGGTAAATATGTGGAAGAAACTGAGGACTAAATCCCAAAAGGAACCTGTGGTTATACACCAGGGTAGTGAGACCCATCATAACCTGTGGATCAGTGATATGGTGGACTAAGGCGGTGCAGTCGGGAGCAATAAGGCTGTAAAATAGCGCACAAAGGCTTGCTTGCTTGTGCTCCACGGGGACCATAAAAACTACTCCTACGGCGGCACTTGAGGTTCTCTTGGACTTGCCAACATTACACATAATCATACAAGCCGAAGCTCGGTCAGTGGTGCACAGGTTAATGCAAATCAAAACGACAATTAACTAGCAACACAGGACGGAGTACCAGAAGTTATACTCAGAGATGAAAGCAGATCCCATTCTAGGTATGCCCACGGACGGTCCCAAGGTATAACTTCAATAATAACTTTCAGGCTGTAATATCAGACAGGAAGAGCTGGAAAAACAGTCCCCCCATAATAGCACAAACAATCTGGTACACCGAAGGCTTCTAGACAGAACAGCAGTTCGAAGCCAAGATATACAGGACAAGGTTAAAAGCCAGTATCCCGATAAGTCTAGGGAAATACGCAACAGTATTTCAGGCTGAAATGATAGCCATATGCTGTTGCGTAAGGGAGATAATAGGACAAGGTACTGTCAACCAGTCGATTGCTATTTTTTCTGACAGCCAAGTGGCAATAATAGCAATCAGTTCCATGCAAATCAGTTAAAGATTAGTGTTGGACTGTTTAACGGCCCTTATAGAGCTGGGAAGTCAGAATAAAGGGACTCTAGCATGGGTACCAGGACACGAGGGACGCAGAAGATATGAAAAGGCAGATGAGCTGGTCAAAGAAGGCGCACTCAAAGCCCCAATAGGACCTGAACCTTTCTATGGCGTGGCAAAGTCATGCATACGAGCAGCCATTATCTCCAGAATTGTGGAGGAACCTCCCAAGATAGAGACAGGCCAAAGAGTTCATTAAAGAACCATCAGCCAAATTCACGGAAGACCTACTGAGCCAGTATAGAAAGGTGCCTGGGCCTGGCAGAAGACGCAACATGCAGATTCTGTCAGGAGAAAGAGGAAACACCAGTTCACGTATTTTTCTACTGTGTAAGCCTAGCGAGATTCCAGGCATTCGGAGAAGAAGAAACAAAGGCGGATAGCTACACAAAAGGGCCCTTATCAAAGCTACAGAATCTGGTACAAAGGATAAAGTTGGATGAGGTACTATAAGGAATGTATTCTAGGAGCATCACAATAGACCTGAAAAGGTTACGGTGGTAAAGGCCAAATAAGCAACTCCTCTATTTATCTATCTAAATCCAACATATTTACTTATAAATCACCCTGTATAACATGTGATAAATTGGATTACTTCTATTCTCGATACGGTTTTCCAATTTAGTGTATCATTCGCCGTTCCACGTCCCCGTTTTTACGATTCCTATAAACGTTTATTAATTTAGTTAATGGAAATACTCCAATCGCATGACCAGTCGAAGCGATAATCTATTGTTCCTTCTCGCGATAGTAATCGAAATATATGGCTACGTTTGAAAATATAAAAAAGTACAGTTATAGAAGTTATTTATTAACGATATAGCGCCATTTAATTACTTCCTTGGAAATGATTCAGTGGATATTTACACACGAACGAAGCTGGTTTTAAATATATTGTGATCACGAAAAGAAATAGTTTTCAGTTTTGAGTGTGAAACATCCATCAGACACAACAACAATAATTTCGGTTTATATGTTAAGCATAGTGTCCCAAATAATTTTAAACAAGAGATATATCGATTAATGAAAAGGGTGGGAAGAGAAATGAAAAGAATTTGAACGACGTCGATAAGTCTTTCTCATTGACGTGATGTTGCTTCTTGAAATGATTAGAATCACCATCATCAGCAAATGGAACATCAGAGTATTCTTAATGATTAGGAATTCAAGGTGTGCAATTTCAAAAACATAAGTTGAGGGTGGAGTTCTGTGAGGAAGACGACTTTCAAAGGAAAGTTTCTCCAAGTTACAACCTATGGGTTTACGTTGATTTTAACGAGATTAAATATAAGATATGTGAATCACATCATTTTTTACTAAAAAATAAAACAAAGTTCATCATATTACAATTTAAAATCTTTATTATGCCATAAAATGGTAGTGTAATCGGAAAGAAGCGCGAAACTTCCGATATAATGATAATTGCCTTGTCATTAATATACGATAGAAAGAGAACTGTGCTAAAAACAGAGCCTTGTGGAACTCCACAATTTATTCTGATTTTACTAGTATATTTCCCTGAAGATTTATCATTTGATTGAGGTTCTTAGATTAGGATTGAGTTCGAATTAGCCGACGCCTTTCGATCAATAATGAAGGGCAGTCACTCCCTTATTTGTTCTAAATAAACCTCTCATAAAAAAGCAAAAATGGCGTCGATTATACTTTTGTCGGTTTGAAACCCAGTGATTAATATTTAATATTTTATGTAAATTTAAGAATCAGCTTTTTGATTAACCGTTCATTGATTATAGAAAGTATATTTATTAAAGAAAAGGATGAAAATTTGAAAGCTCGTCAGTACTGTCCCTTTATAAAGAGGAATAACAACAGCAATTGCATTTTTAGGCAGGAAGGGAATATGCCGGATCAAAAGATTTATGATCCGCCGCAGAATTTTTTTTGATTCTAAAATAATTTCGTACAATTTGTAGCTAACGTTTTCCCTTTGTTAGTGTGCTTACAAAGTGGAACGCAAGTTTTTCCAATGTTATTAAACAATGTCTATAAATGGACAATTGCGCATATTACATTTCTTGCTTTCAGCACTTCGGTCGAGATCGATGAAGTGGATAACAAATCATTTGTTTCCAGTGGATTGCATTAACAAATATCTGGGCATCTAGAAATTATTATTATCGTTAAAACTACTACTAAGCTGTATTTCACAAATATATATTTATTCGAAGTGTCTAGAATTGCATAGAGCTCCACTGAATGCGTCGTTACTCAAGTGCTAGCTCAATAACGGTATTTTCATCCACTCAACATAGAACATGAATTGTAGTTGGCAGACTACTTCTTTGAAACTCCAAGGATTCTAGAGAGCTCGAACAGATCGTGTGCTCATGTCTACAGGTTCAATTGGGTAATGCAAAACTAAACAAATGAGGTAAACAATACAAGCGTTATTTCATAACTCAAGAATGATAGCGCTAGATCTAGGAATGTATTGAAATACTCTAGACATAGTTTGTGCTTAAAGCATCGCAGATGTTAATTCTTATTTTATCCATTATATAGGATAGTTGATGTCAGTTATATATGCATAGTGTGGTACACAATCATATTTGCAGTAGAAAAAGTTATGGAGTTGTAAAATGCAGTAACACAGTACCTGCATGAAAATTGTGGATTGTGGATAATACAAGGCACAGTATGTTTGAAGGCTGTGTAAATGCCCTGAATAGAAAACACAGTTTCGAAATTTTCAATAGATCATGTTATTTGGCAAGTAATATCATCGGTTTCTTGTCGTTGTTTTCCTAAATCCATTAAATCCATAATTTATAACATTTTTCAATAAAGATATTGTGTTGGAAAAATGCAGCAACTAACTAAATTAGAAAATACTATACTGTAGTATAAGTTGTTTTTGATATTGTGACAAAAATATAGCTATTTATATTAGTTAGCTATAAAGATTGAAATAAAATATGGTGATTTATTTTCTAGATGAATATACTCTTATCTAATTTTACACATATTGTCTTTATATTGTCTGAAAGTTATTTGTGGCATTCTACGAATATAGTTTCCTATTATTTGGGTTTTCTACCACATGTATTATTATCCTCTTTAAAAACAAATCACCGAATCAGCAAAATAATAGAGTTATTGGAAAAAAAGCCTCTGCGCCCGTGACATTTGCGTCAAAGGTTATGTTTTGCAAATAATATAAATCGGAATAAACACAGAAATAAAGTATTTTGCTGATGAATATCGTTTTCAAATAGTAAACATTTTATAGAAAAAAATTATGAAAGCGATATTCATGAATCACACCTGATGGTTAGTTTTGGTGTAGTTAGTCTTTATACCAATGTTCCGGTAGATGAAACATTAGAAATAGTTAAAGACAAGTTGCTAAATGATAATAATTTGGAAACTAGAACTAAATTAAGTGTAAATAGCATAATGGAACTCTTAACAATGTGTATAAAAACAACCTATTTTCAACTGGACAATGAGTTCTATCAGCAAGATTTTGGTATGGCTATGGGGTCTGCATTATCACCAATTTTAAGCAACATATTTATGGAGAACTTTGAAAACAGACATGTTCAAAATCGTATAAACAAACCGGTTGTCTGGTGGAGATATGTTGACGACATCTTTGCAATTTGGCCTCATGGTGTCGATTTACTAGATAGTTTCTTGGATGTTTTAATTAGAAGGGTAAATAATACAATTGAAACAAGCGTTTATAGAAAACCAAAACATACTAGTAGATAACTAAATTTTAACTCAAACCAGTAAATAAATGTTAAAAGGGGAGTTTTAAAATGTTTATACGATAGGGCCAAAATAATTTCATCTAATAATGAAATATTAAATAACGAGAAAAAAGAGGTTCTAGTACAAAATCAATATCCTGAAGCCTCTGTTGATAGAGTTTTCATAAATGTTGAAAATAGGGACAATCAGGTACGACAAGAACCTGAACATCATTATAAAGCAACAATTCCTTATGTATACGGATTATCGGAAAAGCTACGCCGTATAGGTCACAAATTTGATGTTAGGACGATATTTCAAACGGGGAACACTTTAAGATCTATTTTAACAAAAACAAAACCGATAAACAGGGAGCAGAATTTAAAAAACTGTATTTACAATATCCCGTGCGAATGTGACAAATGTTATGTGGGTGAGTCATCCAGACCTTTCAGTGTGAAGTTGGATGAGCACAAGAATTACATTAAAAAGAATGAAATCCAGAAATCAAAGATTTGTGAGCATGCTTGGGAAAACGGACATAGAATAAACTGGGACTCGGCAAAAATTTTAACAAAAGAAGCAGATACCAAAAAAAGGAAAATTAAAGAATCAGCAATAATCTTATTAAATGAAGATAAGTGCGTATCGAATTGTTCTGTAGATATTTGTACAACCTGGCTACGAATGTTAAAAGAAGAACTTAACAAACTCAACATTATCTAAAAGAAAATATCGTCAGTTCTATGTTCTGTGTAAGTAGTAAGTATCTATAGAAATAACATAAACAGAATCTTAAAGCTGTGTATTTGACATACACAGCAAAATAAGAGTTCCTTCAAAAAAGCTTTGAAAACGGAAAGAGATTACTTTCCGGAACGTCAGCAAAATACATTATTTCTGTGTTTATTCCGATTTATATTATTTGCAAAACATAACCTCTGACTTTTCCTTTGACGTAAACGTCACGGGCGCAGAGGCTTTTTTCCAATAATTCTATTATTTTGTAGATTCGGTGATTTGATTTTGAAGAGGATAATAATACATGTGGTAGAAAACCCAAATAATAGGAAAGAACGTATTGTCTTT